>JAKRSK010008246.1:0-322500 GCA_029891615.1 Natrix natrix natrix
TCAAACTATTCTCCAAAGCACCTGAGGGTAGAACAAGAAGCAATGGGTGGAAACTAATCAAGGAGAGAAGCAACTTAGAACTGAGGAGAAATTTCCTGACAGTTAGAACAATTAACCAGTGGAACAGAAGTTGCCCCCAGAAGTTGTGAAAGCCCCAACACTGGAAGTCTTTAAGAAGATGTTGGATAGCCATCTGTCTGAAACAGTATAGGCCCTATATACTATAGGGTTTCCTGCCTAGGCAGAGGGTTGGACTAGAAGACCTCCAAGGTCCCTTCCAACTCTGCTATTGTAAGTCCAGTCGCCTTTAGGAAAAAATCACCATGGGGACAATCTTGGCCTAGAGATGAAAGGCATCTCCATAGACCTTTAAATATGGGATTCTTTCTCTGTTTTCCAGAGCTCCCCTTCGAGTGATTCAGAGATCCGGCGCCCCGGTCCTTTCACTGACGCCTTACAAAGATGGATTTATTGCCAGCCAAGGTAATTTATTTGTTATTTCTTTGGTAAGGAAGTCTGTATGGATGCCCGCTCTCTCACGGTAACTGCCAATATAAAACCCAATACTCTCTCTCTCTCACACACACACACACACAGCTGGTAACCAAACTCTAACCAACCTTCTTGATGGGCTCTGTGTCCCCCTGGGGTCACCAGGCCCTTTGGTAAAACCTTCAGGGCATTTGGAAAGAATGTGGGACCGGTCTTCTCTCTCTGCAGGGTTGATGTTCCACAGGAGGGAGCCACCCCAAGGAAGGCCCTTCTCCTTGGTCCCAGCAGAGAGCAATAGCACTAGCACTCAGACTTAACGTATTTTTCGGAGTGTAACACGCACCTTCCCCCCCCCCAAAAAAAAGAGGATGAAAATGTGGGTGCTTCTTAGACATTGAAGACAGCATTTATGGCCTCCCAAAACCCCACCCCCGCACATCCCGTTTTTCGCAAAAACGGACACGCAGAGGGTTTTGCAGAGGCCTGCAAAGTGCTCTCGGGGGCTGGGGGGGGCAAAAATGAGTGAAAACGGGCCTCCCAGAGGTGTTTTTGCCCTCCCCAGCCCCCAGGAACACTCTAAAGGCCTCTCAAACTCTCTGCATGCCCAGTTTTTCACAAGAAAATGGGGCGTGCAGAGGGTTTGGGAGGCCTGCAGAGTGCTCCTGGGGGCCAGGGAGGGCAAAGCCCCCCCCTTTTTTTTAAATTTACCTCTTCAAAATCTTGGTGCGTCTTATACTCTGGTGCGCCTTATAGTCCGGAAAATACGGTGTATACAGCTCCACAGTGCTTTTACAGCCCTCTTTAAGTGGTTTCCAGAGTCAGCCTCTTGCCCCCAACAATCTGGGTCCTCGTTTCACCGACCGTGGAAGGATGAGTCAACCTTGAGCCTATCAGGATTGAACTGCTGGCAGTGGGGAATGAATTAGCCTGCAATACTGCATTCTCACCCACTGTGCCAACAGGGCTAGAAGGAAGGGAAGGGAAGGGAAGGGAAGGGAAGGGAAGGGAAGGGAAGGGAGGAAGGAAGGAAGGAAGGAAGGAAGGAAGGAAGGAAGGAAGGAAGGAAGGAAGGAAGGAAGGAAGGAAGGAAGGAAGGACAATAGCACGCTTCACAATGCTTTGCAGCCCTCTCTAAGCGGTTTTACCAACTCAGCCTCTTGCCCCCAACAATCTGGGTCCTCATTTGACCCACCTCGGAAGGAAGGAAAGAAGGAAGGAAGGAAGGAAGGAAGGGAGGGAGGGAGGACAATATAATAGCCCTTAGACTTATATCCCGCTTCTCTCTCTAAGGGGTTTACAGAGCCAGCCTCTTTCCCCCAACAATTTGGGTCCTCATTTGACCCACCTCGGAAGGACGGAAGGCTGAGTCAACCTGGAGCCTGGTGGGATTTGAACTGTCAAATTGCAGGCAGCTGGCAGGCAGCAGGCCCCACAGCTCATATGGACCTCCCCTGAAAAGAGGGGACTCCTAACCTCCCCTGCCTTCCTGCTCTGGTTGGTCGGGTGGATAGAACTGGGAAAAGAGGGTCCTTTATTACATTTACATTGCCTCCAATCTCGCTGTCCCAAGTGACTTCGAGAGGCTTAACAAAAATAGAAATATAAGTCAGCATTGCAAGAATCAAAGGCCAAAATTTAAATGCTTCCCTGTTTGCAGGTGATGGGACTTGTTTTATTATGCAGCAGGATCTCGACCACGTGCTTGAGCTGACCGGACCGGACTGTGATCCTGTATACAAGGTAGGTTTAAAACACAACATTCAGCCCCATTCACTATTGAGCAAAGTAGGGACGTGCGGGAGGAATAAAAAAGGAATCAGGCTCCCAAAAAGTGAAAGAGGGAAGGAAATGTTTGGATATAAAATCAAGAACCAGATTTGAGACTGTGTGTAGGGTCTCCTGCTTGGGGGTGGGGTGGGGGTTGGACTAGATGGCCTACAGGGTCCCTTCCAACTCTGTTAATCTGTTTATAGAGAGATACTTCTTATTCGTTTTTGTGTACTTTGTATCCGCCACTATGGCATTATTCTTATGATTTCTCTGCGTGGCCAGATGGGGAAAATAAAGCTATTTATTTATTAAATTTAGAAACCGCCCATTCCTACCTAGGATGTATAAATAAAATATTATAACATTAAAAATAAGCGCACAGGTAGCCCTCGACTGACCAAAGTTACAACGGCACTGGGAAAAAATAATTTATATATATTTTTTTTCACACTTAATGATTGTCTCAGCATCTCCATGGTCACCTGATCAAATCTTGAATGCTTGGCAGCTCACATTTATGACGGTCATGACAGGAAGGATTTATAAAAAGCTTCCCAAGGAGATTCTTGAAACCGAGTATGAAAATATCCATCTCATAGGAGATTTTAATGCAATAGTCGACGCAAAACTTGACTATAAAAGTAGTAAAATATGTTTTAAAAAACCAAGAAAAGCCTTACCTAGAACTTTTTTTAAGATGGCGAAAGAAATAGGTATACAGGATACTCAGAGATAAGTAGGTAAAGCTAAAGGTTCCCCTTGCACATGTCTGCTAGCCGTTCCTGACTGTAGGGGGCGGTGCTCATCTCCGTTTCAAAGCCGAAGAGCCAGCGCTGTCCAAAGACGTCTCCGTGGTCATGTGGCCGGCATGACTCAACGCCGAAGGAGCACAGAGTGTTGTTACCTTCCCACCAAAGATGGTTCCTGTTTTTCTACTTGCATTTTTTACCTGCTTTCAAACTGCTAGGTTGGCAGAAGCTGGGACAAGTCACGGGAGCTCACTCCGTTACACGGCACTGGGGATTCGAACTGCCGAACGGCCGACCTTTCTGACCGACAACCTCAGCATCTTAGCCCCTGAGCCACCACATCCCAATAGAGATAAACCAACCTAGAGAAATATCAATACACATTTTGACTCCAACAGACATTTATGACGGTCGCAGTCGGTGTCCCTGGGGTCAAGTGATCTCCTTTTGCGACCTTCCGCCAAGCAATGTCGACGGGGGAAAGCCAGGTGTGCTTAACAACCGTGTGACTCACTTAACAACCTCAGCGATGTTTAACCACGGTGGCCAGAATGATTGAGAAATGGGGCAAAACTCACTTCACAAGTATCTCGCTTAGCCACAGAAATTGTCGGCTCCCTGGTGGTCATAAGCCAAGGACTAAACGGGAGATAACCAGGGTGTTGTCGGGAACCATAGGATCTGAGATATGCGTTTTTATTTTATTTCTCTAGGTAGCTCCGTGGGGGAAAGAAATATACACCTGCTGCCGAGATGGGATACTGAGGCGGTACCAGCTTCCCGATCTCTGATCCGCCTGGAGATGTCAACAACGGATTGCAAATGCTGGATTTCGTTCAGGGATTTCTCTCAATGACTGTTTGGAAAAGGGCCAAGGGGGCACCTGGTTTGTAGTCCTCTAAAGCCGTGTTTGCAAAGCTGGGGCACTTTAAGAGGGGTGGGCTTCAACTCCTCTTAAATAAGTGTCCCAGCTTCGGATCTATACAGTTGCTTGAACCGAGCTGACAGGTATGACTTTAAGAAGACCTCATCTGAACCAGAAACAGGACGCAGGGGGAGCCCCCTGAAAACCTTGCTCTGGAGGTTTCTTGTTATTAAAGAGCACCTTGCATTTTGGAAAAGCACAATGGGTTTCACCCGGCTTTTGATGGTTCTTAAGGCAGGGCAAAGGAACGGACCAGAGGGAGGAGGGGCCGGGATAAATAAGTATAATCTTTATTGTCATTGTACTTAAATACAACGAAATGACCTCGTGGGAGGAATTCCTTTTAGGTAACCACAAGCCCCTCTTGGCAGTATCTTGACTGGCATCTGAAATGGCAGGAACAGGGGGGTCTATACTGGACGTGGTTAAAAAAAAGTCAAGGTTTCTGTGTGAGTGTGTATTTCTATATGCTATTTATCTATATATATTGTATATATAGTATTGCATAGATACATAGATAGATACATAGATGATAGAGGGAGGTAGACAGACAGATGATAGATAGATAGATAGATAGATAGATAGATAGATAGATAGATAGATAGATAGATAGATAGATAGATAGATAGATGATAGAGATAGATAGATAGATAGATAGATAGATAGATAGATAGATAGATAGATAGATAGATAGATGATAGAGATAGATGATAGATAAATAGAAGATAGATAGATAGATAGATAGATAGATAGATAGATAGATAGATAGATGGATAATAGAGAGAGGTAGGGAGAGAGAGAGAGAGAGATAATAGAGAGAGAGAGCGGTAGGTAGAGAGATAGATGGAGCTAGAGCCCAAAATTTATGTTGCTAAGTGAGACATTTTTTAAGTGAGTTTTGCCCCATTTGACAACTTTCCTTGCCACATTTGTTGTGAATCACTGCAGTTGTTAAGTGAGTCACACGGTTGTTAAGAGAATCTGCCTTTGCTTGTCAGAAGGTTGTAAAAGGGGATCACGTCACTTTTTTCAGTGCCGTTGTAACTGAACTGTCACTAAGTGAAATGCAAGTCAAGGGCTATGTGTGCGTGTGTTTGTGTTTTGTGTGTGTGTGTGTATACACCGTGTTTCCCCGAAAATAAGACCACCCCAGATAATAAACCAATCAGGCTTTTGAGTGCATGCGCCCTCCCTGAAAATATTGCAACATAGCAGCAGCCATGAGGTGACCATGCTCGCTGCCTCCTGCCTCCTACCTGTGGCCTTTCGGGTGCGTTTCAAGGTATTGATCACCATCTTTAAAGCGCTCCATGGCAGAGGACCTAGTTACCTGCAGGATCGCATCCTACCACACACGTCCCTGCGACCTATCCGCTCACACAGAGAGGGGCTCCTCCTGGTGCCGTCTGCTAGTCAATGCCAGCGGGCGACACCTAGGAGTAGATCCTTCTCTGTGATGGGCCCAACCCTCTGGAATGACCTCCCCCCAGACATTCGAACTACCACCGACCTCCGTTCCTTCCGGCAAAAGTTAAAGACTCACCTGTTTCAATCAGCTGGCCTGGCACTTTCTTAGTTTTACCTCCCAGGGATTTATTTTATTTTAGGGTTTGGGGTTTTAATTGTGATGTTTTAAGATTAGGATTATTTATTTCTTAGTACAGCCTATCTCCCCCTCCAAATGTATCTTAAATGTAGTTTAAATGTATTTAATTATTATGAATCATTTTATTATATTGACTGTACACCGCCCCGAGTCCCTTTTTGGGAGAGGGGCGGTCTAAAAATCTAAGAAATAAATAAAATAAATAAAATAAAATAAATAAGACCCTCCCCGAAGATAAGGCCAAGCGCTTATTTCGGGGGTCAAAAGAAAATAAGACCCTATCTTTCAGTGAGGTCCCACTCGCCATCTTCAGGCTGGTGTTTTCGGCTTCGTGCTTGTGCAAGTAAGGCATGGTCGGAGTTGCCGTCTTTCTATAAATCTTGGTGGGGGTGTGTGGAGTGCTGGCTTTGCTGCTGTAAGTGGGTTGATTGGCTGTGTAGTTGCATCCTGATTGGTAGATGGAGTTGATGTTTGTAGATTGGTCAGCTGTTTTGTATCATCCTATGTGGCTGAGGTGCTGGCTGTGTGTCCGCTGTTGTTTCGTGTTGTAACGGCCTGGGTGGTGGGTGGGGCTCGTTTGTTTCCAGATGTCTGGTAGGCGGGAGGTATCGTCATGTTTATTCATGTTGTGGGAGTGGGACCTCGCCGAAACGTTGCCAAGACAATCTCAATCTTACACGGGAAAAGACCTGAATAAAAGACCAGCATATATATGTTTTTATGTATACACACACACACTATATCTATCTCTACCTACCTACCTACCTATCTCTTCTATCTTTTGTCTATCATCTGTCTGTCTATCTATCTACCTGCCTACCTACCTACGTACATACCTGCATGCGAGGTCCTTTCCATCTCCCTTCTGATTGATTGATGTTATTGAGAGCTGCCTGCAGAGCTAAATGCACAGAAAGGTTTCCAGGAAAACATTTCCCGGACTGCAGCCGCTGATCTATTTGAACTGTGGATAAAGTGCCCTCCTATAATTATGTTTTCCTAGTCTATCTTTAGCCCCCAAAGCCAGATCAGCTTTTTCTGAGTCGGGGCAGGAAGAAAAACGGCTGAAGGGTAAACAAAGAGCCCGGCGGCTGAAGAACGTTTTGCATTGTCTAAAGAGGTCATAAAAAGAGATTTATTTATTTTTTTGCAAAGAGTCGGTCATGCCTTGGCTTCAAAGTCAACATTAAAAGCCATAAAAGCTGCAATTACCCCAGACAAGCCTGCCTCATCCTTCCTAACCCCGAAGACACGTGCAGCCGCTCTGTTTAACTTAGAGGGGGTTGTTTTCAGCCCTGAGCACCCCCAGCCCTGAAAAAGGGACGGAAAAATAGGGGTGTCAGCCATGCCTCCCCCTTCCCAGATCTGCAAGAGGCCTCATATCTTGTGTGCAAAGTAACAGGTGAGTTTTTGGGCTTGTGAACTAATCCACACCTTGTTAAAGAGTTTAGCACACTGCACATCAGGAGACGTTCAAGATTAGGGAGGGGGTGTGAGAAAGGAAGAAATGTAAACAGATCTTCCCTCCCCCATGAATTGGATAGTTCACCCCCACCCACCCCACGGACATCGACGATAAAAGTGGTGTTTTAAGATGTTCCCTTGTATCCACTCGCAGCATTATGGGGAAGGTTTCGTTCTTAAAATACAGGTAGCTTTTGAGTTGCAATGGTGCATTTAGCCACCGTTCAAAGTTGCGACAGCACTGAAAAAAGCAACGTGGTGATTTTTCACACTTACGACCGTTGTAACACCCCCAGGGTCACGTGTTGAAAATTGAGACCCTTGGCAACCGACTCAAATTAATGACGGTTGCAACATTCCCGGGTGGAGTTGGGGGGTGTTTTCACGCGATTCCTTTTTTGCAACCTGTTGACAAGCAACGTCAATGGGGAAGCCAGATTCACTTAACAACCGTGTCCCTAACTTAATAACTGCCGTGATTCGCTTAAGTGGCCGTATAGTGGGGCAAAACCCTCTTAACCAATGTGGTGGTAAGTCAAGGACTTACCTGTAACACGGTTGTTAAGTGAATCCGGGCTTGTCAGAAGGTCGCAAAAGATGATCACAAGATGATTATGATGGTGTGACCATCGTAAAATGAGTCAGTGGCCAAGCATCAGTTTTGATCACATGACTGAAGATGCTGGACCACGTGAAGGGTTAATACCACTTTGTAAGGCCACACCTGGAATACGGCATTCAGTTCTGGTCTCCACGATGTAGAAAAGAGTGCAGAGAAGAGCAACCAAGAGGATTAGGGGACTGGAGACTAAAACATACAAAGAACGGTTGCAGGAACTGGGTATGTCTAGATTAATAGAAAGAAGGACTAGGGGAGACATGATGGGAGTCTTCCAATATCACAGGGGTTGCATAAAGAAGAGGGAGTCAAGCTATTCTCCAAGGCACCTGAGGGCAGGACAAGAAGCAATGGGTGGAAACTAATCAAGGAGAGAAGCAACTTAGAACTGAGGAGAAATTTCCTGACAG
The DNA here is from genome assembly GCA_029891615.1 of Natrix natrix natrix. Lineage (NCBI taxonomy): Eukaryota > Metazoa > Chordata > Lepidosauria > Squamata > Natricidae > Natrix > Natrix natrix. The sequence continues at coordinate 8,036 of JAKRSK010008246.1, forward strand.
TTAGAACAATTAATCAGTGGAACAGAAGTTGCCTCCAGAAGTTGCAAATCCTCCATCCCTGGAAGTTTTTAAGAAGAGTTTAGTTTAGTTTAGTTTATTTAATTTATAGACCGCCCCCTCTCCCCGTAGGGACTCGGGGCGGTGTACAGACCATTCGTAATCAAAACAATAAAATGACATAAGACATAAGACATGCAACATAAACAACTCACACACACGGTCTGTTATAAAATCCCAAAACCAATTAAATATTAAGAACAATTTTAAAACCCATTAAAACCCCAATATAAAATTTAAAAAGCCATCCAGGAAGGTTGGAATAGATGTTAAATGCAGTTACGATTATGGTTGTAATTAAGCCAGACCTGCTACTCGAAACAGGTGGGTCTTGAGTTTCTTGCGGAAGGAGCGGAGATCAGAGGTGGTTCTAATATGGGGGGGGGGGGGAGGTCGTTCCAGAGGGTTGGGCCCATCACAGAGAAGGCCCTACTCCTAGGCACCGCCCGCCCGCACTGTTTAGCGGATGGTACCCGGAGGAGGCCCTCTCTGTGAGAGCGGATTGGTCGCAGGGATGTATGGGGTAGAATGAGATTGGACAGCCACTTGTCTGAGATAGTATACTATCCTGTTTTAGAGTATGGGGTTGGACTAGAAGACCTCCAAGGTCCCTTCCAACTGTTACTCTGTTATTCCGTCTGGGGATCGCCTAGTGGTCTCCCATCCAATGCAAAGCAGCTACTGGACTTTGCAGAAAACATTCCAAGGAAATTGGCGGGGGGGGGGGGCAGCCTTTCCCCAACCTTTTGCAAAAGCCTTTTTTGCAACCCAGGATTTTTGTCCCCTGCCCCCCAAAAGGTTGCAGCCCACCCTCCCCAGCAACGTCCCAGAAGGAGATCTGGAGGAGGGGGTCGATTGCCCCAGGAAAACAACCCCTCCACCCCCAATCCGAAATGGGGCTCCCACTAGCAGCTCCGGGCTTCCCAGCATAAGCAGCGAGAAGCGCGCGAGAGCCGCAGAATTTGCCCGGGGATCTCGAGACTACAACTCCCGTCATGCCCCGGGCGGCGGCGGCGGTCGCCATAGCAACGGGAGAAGCCCGGGCAAAGCAGGCCGCGATGGGGCAAGATTACTACGCGGTGCTGGAGCTGAACCGCAACGCCAAGGATGCGGACATCAAGAAGGCGTGAGAGCCGGGAAGGGTGGAGGAGGCGTGGGACTTCTTTGGCCGTGCAACATGGGCTTTGTGGGCCCATGATGGGCTTCTCTGGACTTTGCACCTTTTGCAAATCCCGCTTCGAGGCTGCTTTCAATCCCAGGGAGCCTCTCATCCCCCCCCCCCCGCCTCCTGTAATGGGCAAGGAACCCCAAATCTGCCTTTTAAGGCTGGGGGGGGGGGGTGTCTCCAAATCTGGCAACTTTTAAGACTTGTGGACTTCAACTCCCAGAATGCCCCAGTCAGAATGCTTTTTTTGAAAGACGGGATTCTGGGAGTTGAAGTCACTACATGGCTGGCTGGGGAATCCTGGGAATTGAAGTTCACAAGGCTTAAAGTTGCGAAGTTTGGAGAACTACTGGCACTAGTCCAATGCTTCTTCATCTTGGCAACCTAAAGAGGTGGGACTTCAACTCCCAGAATGCCCCAGCCAGGATGGGTGGACCAACTCCCAGAATTCCTCAGCCAGCATGTATGGACTTCAACTCCCAGAATGCCCTGCCAGCATGTATGGACTTCAACTCCCAGAATGCCCCAGCCAGCACGTATGGACTTCAACTCCCAGAATTCCTCAGCCAGCATGTATGGACTTCAACTCCCAGAATTCCTCAATCAGCACGTATGGACTTCAACTACCAGAATGCTGCAGCCAGCATGTGTGAACTTCAACTCCCAGAATGCTCCAGCCAGATTGGGTGGCTGGGGAATTCTGGGAGTTGAAGTCCACATACCTTAAAGTTGCTGAGCTTGGGAAACGAGCTAATTCAGTGGTCTCCAAAACGAGCACCTTTAAGACATACGGACTTCAATTCCCAGAATTCCTCACTCAGCCATACTGGCTGGAGAATTCTGGGAGTTGCTGAGGTGGAGAAGCATTGTTCTTGACCAATGACGGCTAACCTTTTTCTCCTCGCGTGCTGAAATAGCCCGCACGTGCCCACACCCATAATGCAATGCATTATGGTGTGGGAATTCTGGGAGTTGAAGTCCATAAGTCTTAAAAGTTGCCAGATTTGGAGACCCCCAGCACTAGAAGGCAGATTTGGGGTTCCTGCACATGTGTGCGCAACCCCCATGCCTCCCCCCGTGCATGCACGTCTCCTGGAACCAAAAATGGGCCGGGGGGGGAGCACTGCACCTCTTTTTGGGCCTAGCAGTCTGAAGCCTCATGAAACCAAAAATGAGCCTCCCCCTGCACATGTACGCGCAACCCCCCACGCATATGTGCACGTCTCCTGCATGCGCGGTAACGACCTGAAAATCAGCTGGCCGGCAGGAGGCACGGGCGCATGCATGATGGAGCTGAGTTGGGCAACAGCTCGCTTGTCTGCAGAGAGGGCCCCTGCGTGCCATCTGTGGCACGCGTGTCATAGCTCCGTCATCGCGGTTCTAGACCCTTTGCACGATCAATCCTCTGCCAACTTGCAAAGATGCAAAAAGAGCATGAAGGCATAAAGGTGATGCCCCATCTCAGCTTGAACACCTGGCCGAGCAGGTGGTGTGAATCCAATGGGGAGAGTTTGGGATTCCTGGAACAAAATCTGCAGCTTCTCTCCGTGTGATTTGCAGGTATCGGAAGCTGGGCCTGAAGTACCACCCGCTGAAGAACAAGGAGCCCTGGGCTCCTGGGAAATTCAAGCAGCTGGCCGAAGCCTACGATGTCCTCAGCGACCGTAAGTAAAGGAAAGGAGACCACACAGAGATGCAGCACGGAAGGTCTGCTCCCCTGCAAAATCCAGGCGTTTTCCTCTAAATCTGAGGTTTTTTTCCCTCCTTCCATTATACATCTGTAGGCTAAGCCATTCCTTATTGACTGTTCCCGAGGCACCTTCTCTTCCTCTTCCTCACGGTCCTTCCCACATGGCATTAAATCAAGGGTGCTGAACGGGATTTAGCTCCAGTTCTAGGTAGATTCTCCGTCATCCAGGTTCATCGTTGTCCCAAAGGTGCTTTTTTCAAGAGGCAAACTGGACTTTCTGGTTTTTTATTTCGAAGACGTTTCGCTTCTCATCCAAGAAGCTTCTTCAGTTCTGACTGGAGGGTGGGGAAGGGAAGGATTGATGCTCCTTGCAGACAGCTGGTCCTTTGCAACCTCTTAGAGCAGTGTTTCTCAAACTTGGCGACTTTAAGTCCTGTGGACTTCAACTCCCAGAATCCCCCAGCCAGCTATGCTGTCTTAGAGGGTCGTTGAGGCCACTTGGAGGTTTTATCTGTGTCCTCAGGGTCCCCTGAGAGGTGCAAATGGTTCCTGTAATCTGCAATTTTTTCCCCTCTGAAAATCCATTCCTACTCCCACCCTGTTCCAAGGGTCTTCACCCCAAATTGCGTAGCTCAAAATCTGAAGAGATTCTCCGTCATCCAGGTTGTCCCAAAGGTTGTCCCCCAGACTGGACTTCCTTGTTTTTTCTTTTGAAGATGTTTTGCTTCTCCTCCAAGAAGCTTCTTCAGTTCTGACAGGGGAAGGGAAGGATTGATACTCCTTGCAGACAGCTGGTCATTTGCATCCTTTCAGAGGGTCCTTAAGGCCACTTGGAGGTTTTATCTGTGTCCTCAGGGTCCCCAGAGTGGTGCAAATGGGTGTGGAGCCTTCTTGGAACTTGTGAAAGGAGTGGAGTTGTGCAGGTGTGTGAAGCGGGATATAAGTCCGGCTGAAACGTTTTCCCTTTGGATCCCTTTAGCGGTGAAGAAAGCCGTGTACGATAAGTTTGCAGAGGAGGGGCTGAAGGGAGGGATCCCCCTGGAGTTTGGCATCGACACCCCCTGGACGGAGGGCTACATCTTCCATGGAAACCCCGACAAAGTCTTCCGGCAATTCTTCGGAGGGGACAACCCCTTCGCGGGTAGGTTCCGACAACCTCCCCCCGTTTACCTGTTGGATGATTTACAATTCAGCGTATAAATTTGAGGGAAATACCGTGGGTTTATGTGGGCGTGTGCATTTGTGTGCGGTGTACCTGTTGTGTTGTTGTGTGGGCGCCAAGGGAGCCTGGAGGTAACATATTGTGCCGTGTTTCATATTACAGATATTCCTCCCCTATTTGTTGAGTGACTGTTCGAAATCATTCGGGTAGTCCTCGACCTACAACAGTTCATTTAGTGACCGTTTTGAAGTTCCAACAGCGCTGAAAAAATGTGACTTGGGATCGTTTTTCACACTTACAACCGCTGCAGCAGCATCCCTGTGCTCGCGGGTTAAAAATTCAGGCTCTTGGCAATGGATTCGTATTTATGACGGTCGCAATGTCCTAGGGTCACGTGATCACCTTTTGTGACCGTCTGACCTGCAGAGTTCAGTGGGGAAGCCGGATTCACTTAACAACTGGGTTACTAACGTCATGTGCAGCGATTCACTTAACAACGGTGGCAAGAAGAATCGTAAAATGGGGCAAAAGTCACATAGCAAATGTTTCACTTAACAACCGAAATACTGAGCTCAATTGTGGTCCTAAGTTGAGGACTATCTGCATAGGTAGCCCTCAACTTATAACTATTCCTTTAGCGACTATTCAAAGTTATCATGGCACTGAAAATAATGACTTATGACCAGTCCTCATACTTACAACCATCACGGCATTCCCCCATTTGCCATGTGATCCAAATTTGGGGCCTTGGCAATGAGCTCGCATTTACGACGATTGCAGCATCCCGGGGTCACGTGATCACCAATTGCAACCTTCCCACAAGCAAAGTCAATGGGGATGCTGTTTCACTTAACGACCGTGTAATTCACTTAACAACTGCAGTGTTTTATTTAACAACCATATAGAATAAAATAGAATAGGATAGGATAGGATAGGATAGGATAGGATAGGATAGGATAGAATAGAATATGGAATAGAATAGAATAGAAAATAGGATAGGATAGGATAGAGAATAGAATAGAATAAGAGAAGGAATAGAATGGAATGGAATAGAATAGAATAGAATAGAATAGAATAGAATAGAATAGAAAATAGGATAGGGTACGATAGAATAGAATATGGAATGGAATTGAATTGAATTGAAATATGGAATGGAATAGAATAGGATAGAATAGAATAGAAACTAGGATAGGATAGAGAATAGAATAGAATACAATAGAAACTAGGATAGAATATTATAGGATAGAGAATAGAATAGAAAATAGGATAGAATAGAATAGAATATGGAATTGAATTGAATTGAAATATGGAATTGAATAGAATAGAAAATAGGATAGGATATGATAGAGAATAGAATAGAGTAGAATAGAATAGGAGAAGAAATAGAATAGAACAAAACAGAGTTGGAAGGGACCTTGGAGGTCTTCTAGTCCAACCCCCTGACTCAACTACAGCTACCTGTATTTAGTATTTTTCAAACCTTGGTAACTTTTAACATGGGTGGACTTCAACTCCCAGGATTCCTCAGCCAGCCCTGGGGAATTCTGGGAGTTGAGGTCCACTTATCTGAAAATGGTCAGGAAAAAAAACACGAGGCTGGTGGAAGGTAACCGGGGCCAACCTCTCCTCTCAATGCTTTAGAATTCTACACCAGCGAAGGAGCCGAGGTCAACATGGCTTTCGGGGGTCTCCGGGGGCGTGGGGTGAAGAAGCAGGACCTCCCCATAGAGAGGGACCTCTACCTCTCCCTCGAAGATCTGTTTTTCGGGTGCACCAAGAAAATCAAGATCTCACGGAGGGTAAGGAAGGGAAACGTGACGGTGGACGGAGGATACGGGCTGGGGACTGTTTTGCAAAGCGGGAGGAGTTCTTACATAAAATGGGTGGGGCTTGGACAGCGGCCATCTTGATGATTTTGACCCCGGTTCTGCTTTGCCCCGCTTGATCCCACCTCCGTTGTGTTGGGAGCACAACTATCACAACGCCAAGCTTAGGGCTATTGTCTCTCCAGGTGAACAACCAGACTTATTTAGGTGTTGTGACCGAGGCTTCCCAAGAGCCTGAAGCAACTCCTGCTCCCGACAAAAAACCCTTTTACTAACTGACTGTGAATTCTGCTCCTTCACATCTAGCAAAGTCTCTCAAGGGAGGATTTACGGTCACCTTCTCTGGCTTGGAGAGCTGCCAGGCCGATCTATGCAGAACTTGGCCAGGAGCCTGGGAGAGTCACGAACCAACTAAGTGAACTAATGGCCTCCTGCAAACTCCCCTCCCCTGACGCTCCCTCTTTGATTTCCTCTGGGAGGGGCCACTCATCGTCCACCTGTGGCCTTCCTCCCAAGTCGACTCCTGTTCTTTAGCTCTTCCCTTCGTCTGGCAGCTCTGCGCATGCGCACACTGGGAACAGGCTCCAGCTGTTCTTCTGCCCCACTGATGTCTGACTCCGAAGGCAACTGATAACTGGCATATGGCCCTGGCCCCCTCTCTGCCCCCGACACAGAGCCCTCATCAGAGCCTTCCCCAGATTCCAGGACTGGCCCATCTTCCTCCCCAACCTCCTCACTGTCCGAATCTACCACTAGCTCCGTTGGCAGGTCACAACAATAGGTAGTCCTGAACTAACAACATCATTGACCCCAGAACTAGGGTCGTAAGTCAGGCCAGTCGTTAAGCGGATCACCACGTCACTACGGGCGGCCCTCGACCTACAACAGTTCATGAGTGATAAAGCTACAATGGCCCTGGAAAAAGTTGTGACCGTTTTTCACACCATTAACAACCTTTGCAAGTATCTCTTTGGTCATGTGATCCAAATTCCGACCGTTGGCAACCAGTTCATATTTATGATGGTTGCAGTGTGAGACACCCCCCCTTTTACGACCTTCTGACAGGCAAAGTCAACAGGGAATCCAGATTCACTTAACAACCGTGTTACTAACTTAACGGCAGGGATTCGTTTAGCAAAAGTGGCAAGAAAAAGTTGCTAAATGGGGCAGAACCAGAATCCACTTAGCCACAGAAATGCTGGGCTCACCCAAAAAAATATTGGATAAGAATAAAAAAGTGGCCAGAAGAGATAACCACACAATCAAAAGAACTAAAACCAGAACTATTTCTATTAGGGATAATTACAGGGAATTACGAGAAAAAAATTCAACACTTAACACCACATGTAATAACTGCAGCAAGAATTCATGTACGCACAAAATCGGAGAAACAAAAATATACCAACAGAAGAAAATGTGATTTAAAAAAAAGGAAATAGACAAAGAAGAATCTGAGTGTTACTTAGTATGGGATAAAAATGGCTAGAGGAAAGATGCAAAGAATAAGAAAGCATTAAAGGAAAAAAAGATTAAGAAATTTAGAAAACAATAATAAACCCACATAATTAACAAGGGGGGGGGGGAAATGTAAGATATATTGTATATAAAATAGCACAGAATAATAGTTACAAGAGGAATATATGTACATAGAATGATATAAGATACAATGCAATACAATACAATTGCATTGGATGGGAGACCACTAGGCGATCCCCAGACGGAATAACAGAGTAACAGTTGGAAGGGACCTTGGAGGTCTTCTAGTCCAACCCCCTGCCTAGAGTTGTTCTAACTCTCAGGAAGTTTCTCCTCAGTTCTAAGTTGCTTCTCTCCTTGATTAGTTTCCACCCATTGCTTCTTGTTCTACCCTCAGGTGCCTTGGAGAATAGTTTGACTCCCTCTTCTTTGTGGCAACCCCTGAGATGTTGGAACACTGCTATGTATTGTATAGAATTAAGTACATTGAAAGAGTAATGTGTACAGAAGAAATATAAGTATAAATTACCATATGGGTAGATGGGAAAAAAACGTTGGGCTCAATTCCCGTCGTAAGTTGAGGACTGCTTGTATCGTCATCCTGCCTTGCGTGGCGTTGTCGCTAAGGGAAGGGTTACCTGTATGGAAACGGCGTGTCCCTCCCCCATCTTTTTCCCCCACCTTCAGGTGATGAATGAGGATGGCCACGCCTCCACCATTAAAGACAAGATCCTAACGATTGACGTTCAGCCTGGTTGGAAGCCTGGAACTAAGATCACGTTCAAAGAGGAAGGAGACCAGGTGAGGTTAGGCCAGGACAGGTGAGGTGGTGCTTCCTTTGGAACCTTCTCTGGTTAATTCTGCCCCAGAATCCGATGCCAGCTTCGCCTTAACAGAACAACAGAGTTGGAAGGGACCTTGGAGGTCTTCTAGTCCAACCTCCTGCTCAGGCAGGAGACCTCCTACTGTTCAGCGCAAATGGCTGTCCAATCTCTTCTTAAAAACTTCCAGTGTTGGAGTATTTACAGCTGTCAGGCCTGTAGTTATGTTCTTTTTAGGATCTTTGGCCTGCCACACTTTCTTATAATTTTCTATGCTGTTTCAATAGTGTAGTAGTTGGGAGGGGGGAATAGAAAGGAGTAGGATTGTAGAATGGATTGTTGACATTCTTTTGTAGAAGCCAAGGTCATCTTTTGTGTCCGCACCTCGACACCTGGCCGGAAGAAGATGGGTGTACATGCCAGCGTGGAAGATGATGATTGGAACATGTGATGGATTGTGGGTGTGGGGAGAGATCATGAACTTTCAACTGGTTGAACTTAGAGAATGTACTTCCAGAGTTGAAATTTCCATAGCCGTGCTAACATGCTTGCGGAATAAATTGCACCATTAAGGATGTTTTGCCTTGGACAATGATTTATTTCTGCATGGTATTTAGAACCCTAACATTATTTCAACTCTCTACTTTAAAAATATTTCACTAGCTCCCTCCCCCTATCAAGGGGGAAGGGTTGGTGATGGAAGATCTGGTGATGTGGGTCTCGGCATTCCCAATGCTGACCGGGACAGTGTAAATATCAGCGAAGAATTAATGAGAAGCTTTCGGTGATAAGAAGCTGAGTGCGGAACTTCAAAGGCAATGGAATGCTGTTTCCAGTTTAATTGCATCTGGAGGAATGCAGGAGGAGACGCGACAAGACGAAGGAAATCTCAGAAAACTTCTTCAGCAAAGAGTGAGTGCATGCTCCCCCTCCTTCCCCCCCCCCAGCTTAGAAGCAAGATTGGAAAAAAAAAAAAACACCCTTAGAACGGAGGTTTGGGCTCCTTCCAGACGGCAATAAATAAAATGGCTTATCACCATGCAACTAGCTGGAAGAAAGATTCCCTTTCAAAATGGGAATTTCAAAGGAGGCAGGAAGAAGGGATTTTTCCAGCATCTGTCACTTGCAAGCCACCACAAATGGGGCTGCAACCAGTAAATGAAGCAAATTGGGCAGTAAATTGGGCTTTCCTCCCAGGACTTGGATGGAAGAGATGCTACTTACCAACTCCTTTGCCATCAGCATGGGGAAATGCTCCAAGCCAGCAGAGGGCACCTACTTGGTCCATAACTCATCCAAGCCAGCAAAGGGCACCTACTTGGCCCATAACTCCTCCAAGCCAGCAGGAGGGTCCTTGGCACGTAAAACCCCCTAGCCAGCCATCATTGGTTGAGCTGCAACCTGTGAAGCAAGCAACCCCGGGATGGGTCTTAACCCCAGGTCATGGATGGGAGGGATGCCAGTGGGCACATGCCCTCCCTCAGCAGATGGCACCATGGCAGAAAGCTGGGCAGTGGCCAACCGAGGGATTGACCTCCCCACCGGTTCCAGTCTCCCCTGCAAGGCCCAAAAAGGTTCTTACCAGACCTTCCTACAGAGAAGAAATCTCCATGGAAGAAGGGATTACCAAACAGAGGCCTGCATTGTGGATGGCGGGAAAATGTGCGCCTGCAAGGCCCCAAGTGGTTCTTACCCCACCTTCCTACAGAGTAGCAATCACCAACATGGAAGAAGGGATTACCAAAGCCAGGCCTGCAAGATGGGAAGCGGGACAAGGTGCATCTGCAATGCCCCAAAAGGTTCTTACTCCACCTTCCTACAGAGAAGCAATCTCCACCATGGAAGAAGGGTTTACCAAGGGGGCAGCTGCAAGTTGGAGAGCAAGGCAGTGTGATGAAACGGTTCCTGAGTTTAGAGATGTAACTAGGTTCCATTCCTCGTGGGGCCCAATTAAATGCCACCATTGTTGTCAACTTGGCCACAGAGCGTCAGAGTGCTTGGCTCCAGCCCCAATGCCACAAACGTGCGCACCAACCACCACGGCGGTAAAGAGAGGGTCCCAGATGCCACCACAGAAGAGTCATCTGGGCCAACAACCTCTGGAAGAGGATCCCCAACTTAAGGTGAGGAAGTGTCCTACCAAGGGGGAGGCCTCGGAAGAGGAAAAGGGCAAACAATCTCCAGAGGAGGATCCCCAACTGAAGGTGACAAAGAGTCCAACTAAGGGGGAGGCCTCGGAGGGGGAAATGCCCAACCGACCTCTGGAAGAGGACCCCCAACTTCAGGTGACGAAGAGTCCTACCAAGGGGGAGGCCTCGGAGGAGGAACAAGGCCAGCCGTGGATGATTGAATCCAAGAGCCCAGAACCTACAGCACCTGCAGCAGAGAGCCCTAAACGGCCATGGGAAGAGGTCGCAATGGACTTCATCGTGGAACTCCCAGACAGCAGTGGGCATAAAGTAATTTGGACTGTTATTGATTTGTTTTCTAAGCAGGCACACTTCATTGCTTGCTCAGGATTGCCATCCGCAAACGAATTAGCGAAAATGTTTGTGAAACACATTTATCGCCTGCACGGAGTACCCAAGAGGATCATTTCAGACCACGGAGTCCAGTTCACAACCAAGTTCTGGAGAGAGGTCCTGAGATCCATTGGGTCCACACAAGAACTGAGCTCAGAGGTTCATCCCAGCATGAACGGCGCAGCAGAGGGAGCCAATGCGGTGGTGGAACAATACATCAGGTGTTTTGTGGACTATCAGCACGACAACTGGTCGGATTTGCTACCCTTCGCCGAAGTGGCGTACAACGATGCGGTCCACAGCAGCAGAGGATTAGCGGGTTTCCAGATTACCAGTGGCATGGAAGTTGTTGCCATGCCTGAGTTGCCTAGAGAACCTCCTTCTTTCATGTCTTTGAGTGAATGGATGGACATGCTAAAGAAAGGATGGGAGAATACGAAGAAGGCTCTAGCAGTTGCGGCAGAAGCCTACCAGAAGCAAGATGATCAACGTCGCTCACTCCTAAACCCCTACCGTGTGGGGGACAATGTTTTTGTATCTACCAAATACATAAGATTAGAAATGCTTAGCAAGGAATTGGGTCCAAAATTTCTAGGTCCATTCCCAATAGTGAAGATCGTTAACTCAATTACAGTTCAACTCAGTCTACCCAGAAGTCTAGGGGAAATTGACCTAGAGTTTCATTGTAGCTTGTTGAAACCAGTAATTGGGTCTAACAGAAGAGCATCCACCCAAGCTCAATCTCCTCCTTTAGTGATGGAAGGGGAAACACAATCTGAGGTGGAAAAAATTGTAGATTTCAGGCTGAATAGGGGTTGCTTACAGTACTTAGTGCATTGGAAGGGTTACCCTTGGTCTGAAGCTAATTGGGTGAACAGTGGGAACCTAAAAGTGGAGAAGTTAGTAAAGCAATTCAATGGGAAGTTTCCCGAGACGTCAAGGGGTTCCCCTGGGTGGAGAAGAGGTGGTTAATTTTGTTAGGTTAACTTTTATGTTATTCTCTTTGCAGGAAACGTTTTTCTTTTGAGGAGAGGCCGCCTGTCAGGCCTGTAGTTATGTTCTTTTTAGGATCTTTGGCCTGCCACACTTTCTTACAATTTTCTATGCTGTTTCAATAGTGTAGTAGTTGGGAGGGGGGAATAGAAAGGAGTAGGATTGTAGAATGGATTGTTGACATTCTTTTGTAGAAGCCAAGGTCATCTTTTGTCTTCGCATCTCGACACCTGGCCGGAAGAAGATGGGTGTACATGCCAGCGTGGAAGAATATGATTGGAACATGTGATGGATTTGTGGGTGTGGGGAGAGATCATGAACTTTCAACTGGTTGAACTTAGAGGATGTAATTTAGAGTTGAAATTTCCATAGCCGTCCTAACATGCCTGCGGAATAAATTGCACCTTTAAGGATGTTTTGCCTTGGACAATGATTTATTTCTGCATGGTATTTAGAACCCTAACAACAGCTTCTGGTGGCAAGCAGTTCCACTGGTTAATTGTTCTCACTGTCAGGAAATTTCTCCTTAGTCCTAGGTTGGTTAAAGCTGAACGTATCAGGGTTCCAAATAGCATCCAGAAGTAAATCAGAGTCCAAGGCATTGCTCAAAGTCCCAATTTATGAAGAGAGACATGTTGGCAGATCGGGGAAAACCCGAATCTGAAAGCTTCTCAGTTTTCCCCACCCCGTTGAAAGTTCAAGATCTTGTATCCCCACACCCACCAGCCCATCCCATGGTCCAATCTCCCACTGCCACTCTGGCAGCTTCCACCCATCCAGTTCCGGTCAGGTGCAGAGATGCAGAGACAAAGGATGACCTTGGCTTTCTAGAAAGAATATTGTTATGGCTACATATCATCTAACCCCCTCCCATTTTCCCACAATAGAAAATGCATAGTAGAATAATAGAAAGTGTGGCAGGCCAAAGATCCAGAAGAAAAGATGGCTGCAGACCTGACAGGGGGAACTTCTCTCTCTCTCTCCACTATATACATCTATGCATTGTATTTATGTAGTTCTTGATGTCTTAGACATGACACTAAGAGATTCCTATCTATTTACTACTCTCTTCTGACCCAGCTCCCCAAACACGACAAACCCTCTGTAGTTGAAGCAATGATTCCTTGAATTAGGGGCGCCAGCAGCCCTGCCAAAATTTCTCTCTCAACGCAGGCTAACAAGTTGTCCGTCCAGGAGATAAATAGTTGCCTGCCACACCTATTCATCTTCGCCCCCTGCCTTGTATCCCCAGAGTTAAGTTGGGGCTTTGCTAGCAGCGGTGGCTCTTCCGTCCCAAGGACCAGCTCATAGATTTCCAATGCTCTCCTCTCCTCTGCCACATCTATTCATCTCTGCCCCCTGCCTTTTATCCCCAGAGTTAGGGTGGGGCTTCGCTAGCAGCAGGGGCTCTTCTGTCCTAAGGACCAGCCCATAGATTTCCACTGATCTCTGCCCCCTGCCTTTGATCCCCAGATCTAGGGTGGGGCTTCGCTAGCAGCGGTGACTCTTCCGTCCCAAGGACCAGCCCATAGATTTCCACTGCTCTCCTCTCCTCTGCCTTCTGTGCATCTGAGCATCAGGCACTGGGCCCAGCTGTTCCTCCTCTTCCTCATCAGCCACCTACAGAACTGGGGGCTGTTGACTCTCCCTCTGAAGCTGATGGATGGCCCAGGCTCCGTCTCTCTCGACAGATCAATTCCCTCTCCCCCCTCGGAGCTCTCAGGCTTCCCTGATGCTAACCCGGACTCCCCCCCCTCCTCCTCCTCTGATTTGGCTGCTGGAGGGGCCGGTGGCCGACAAGCCACAACAAACTCAAAATAGCAGAATAACAGTCTATGGAAATTCTCTGTCATCCAGGACATGTTGTCCCCAAGGTGCTTTTTCAAAAGGCAGCTGAAGAGCTGAAGAAGCTTCTTGGAGGAGAAGCGAAAGGTCTTCAAAGAAAAACCAGGAAGTCCACTTGCCTCTTGAAGAAAAAGCACCTTTGGGACAAAAAGCAAACAACAGAATTAACAAGTTTGGAAGGGACTTTGGAGGTAATCTAGTCCAACCCTCCGCCCAAGCAGGAGACCCTACCCCATTTCTGACAGGTGGTAGTCCAGTCTGTACCCCAAGGCTCTGTTTTAGGCCCAGGACTCTTCAACATCTTCATCAATGATTTGGATGAGGGAATAAATAAGGAACTCATCAAATTTGCAGATGACACCAAGCTGGCAGGAATAGCCAACACTCCAGAAGACAGGCTTAAGATACAGAAGGATCTTGACAAACTTAAACATTGGGCACTATCTAATAAAATGAAATTCAATGGTGAAAAGAGTCAGGTTCTACATTTAGGCAAGAAAAACGGAATGCACAGGTACAGTATAGGTGGTACCTGGCTCAATAGGAGTAACTGTGAAAGGGATCTTGGAGTCCTAGCGGACAACCATTGAAATAGGAGCCAGCCGTGTGCAGCAGTTGCCAAAAAAGCCAACACAGTTCTAGGCTGCATCAACAGAGGGATAGAATCAAGATCACGTGAAGGGTTAATACCACTTTATAAGGCCTTGGTAAGGCCACACTTGGAATACTGTATTCAGTTCTGGTCGCCACGATGTAAAAAAGATGTGGAGACTCTAGAAAGAGTGCAGAGAAGAGCAACAAAGAGGATGAGGGGACTGGAGACTAAAACATGAGGAACGGTTGCAGGAACTGAGTATGTTTAGCTTAAGAGAAAGAAGGACTAGGGGAGACATGATAGCAGTCTTCCAATATCTCAGGGGTTGCCACAAAGAAGAGGGAGTCAAACTATTCTCCAAGGCACCTGAGGCACCTGGAATAAGAAACAATGGGTGGAAACTAATCAAGGAGAGAAGCAACTTAGAACTGAGGAGAAACTTCCTGACCGTTAGAACAATTAACCAGTGGAACAGAAGTTGCCTCCAGAGGTTGTGAATGCCCCAACACTGGAAGTCTTTAAGAAGATGTTGGATAAGTATTTGTCTGAAACAGTATAGGGTTTCCTGCCTAAGCAGGGGGTTGGACTAGAAGACCTCCAAGGCCCCTTCCAACTCTTCTATTGTATTGTATTGTATTGTCTCTTCTTGAAAGCCTCCAGGGATGAAGCTCCCACAACTTCTGAAGGCAACTTCTGTTCCATGGGTGGATAGTTTTCACTGTCAGAAAATTCCTCCTTATTTCCAGATTGAATCTCTCCTTGTTCAGTTTCCATTCATGATTCCTTGTCTGGCCTTCGGGTCCTTTGGAAAACAGCCTAACCCCCTCCTCTCTGGGACAGCCCTTCCTCAAATATTGGAAGGCTGCTCTCCTGTCTCCCCTGGTCCTTCTCTTCCCTAGACCAGCCAGGCCCAGTTCCTGCAAGCATTCTTCCTATGTTTCAGCCTCCAGTCCCCTAATAGGGGATTTAGTCATCACGCCCCTGTCATGGTCAGACCACTCATCCCTCCGGCTGGACTTCCCTGGCGCTATCCCCCACCGCGAGGAGGCGGAACCAGACTCTATAAACTGGTACCGCCCCAGGCACCTGATGGAATCTGATAGATTCCAGACGGAGCTTGGGCCAATTCCTGTAGCCTTGTCCCGCTCCCGCTCCGAGGACCTAGTGACTGCCTGGAATAGGGCGACGACTGGGGCCTTGGACCGGGTTGCGCCTTTGCGACCTCTCCTGCGGCATCGACCCACCCGGGCTCCTTGGTTCACTGAGGAGCTTAGGGTGATGAAGCGCCACAGGAGACGTCTAGAGAGCAGGTGGAGGTCCTCACGCTCCGAATCTGACCGAACACAGGTAAGAGCCTATTTGCGGACTTACCTTGTGGCAATAAGAGCGGCCAAACGTAGATATTGTGCTGCTCTTATTGCGTCCGCGGATAACCGCCCTGCCGCCCTGTTTAGGGTGACCCGCTCCCTTTTATCGCAGGGGGCGCGGGAGACACCCTTACAGGGTAGAGCAGAGGAGTTTGGGGAATATCTTCAGGACAAAATCGATCAGATCCGGAGCGGGTGGACCTCCGTCAGTGGACCAGACGAGCTGCCAACAGCGATTCTTGAGAGACCATTCTGGGAGGAGTTTGACTCTGTTGCCCCCGAGGATTTGGACAGGTTGCGTGGACGGCTGCGACCTACCACATGTTTAACGGACCCGTGCCCCTCCTGGCTGGTACTGGCAGCCTGGGAGGTGACACGAGGCTGGCTCCTGGGCCTGGTGAACGCCTCATTGGGTGAGGGATACTTACCTACCGCCTTGAAAGAGGCGGTGGTGAGACCCTTGCTCAAGAGACCTTCGCTCGACCCAATGGAGCTAGCTAATTATCGTCCAGTCTCCAACCTCCCCTTCTTGGCGAAGGTTGTTGAGAATGTGGTGGCGCAGCAATTTCCACGACACCTAGACGAATCCGACTATCTAGACCCACGCCAGTCCGGCTTCCGACCCGGGCACAGCACTGAGACAGCCTTGGTCGCGTTGGTTGATGATCTCTGGAGGGCCAGAGATAGGGGTTGTTCCTCTATCCTGGTCCTATTAGACCTCTCGGCGGCTTTTGATACCATCGACCATGGTATCCTATTGCGCCGGTTGGAGGGGATGGGAGTCGGAGGCACCGTTTTGCGGTGGTTCGGCTCCTACCTCTCCGACCGGAAGCAATGTGTGTTGACGGGGGCAGAGGTCGTCCCTGAGGCCACTCACTTGTGGGGTGCCACAGGGGTCGGTCCTCTCGCCTCTCCTGTTCAACGCATATGTGAAGCCGCTGGGCGAGATCATCCGTGGTTTTGGGGTTGAGTACCATCTTTACGCTGATGATACTCAGCTGTATATTTCAACCCCAAACCACCCCAACGAGGCTGTCGAAGTGATGTCCCGGTGTTTGGAAGCCGTCGGGGTCTGGATGGGGGACAACAGACTCAAACTCAACCCCTCCAAGACTGAGTGGCTGTGGGTACCGGCGCCTCGGTTCAGCCAGCTGACCCCATCGCTGGCCATAGGGGGCGAACAGCTGTCCCCTGTGGAGCGGGCGCGCAATTTGGGCGTCCTCCTCGATGCCCGGCTGTCAATGGAGGACCATGTGGCAGCCGTGGCAAGGGGGGCGTTCCACCAGGTTCGCCTGGTGCGCCAATTGCGCCCCCTACTGGACCGGAGTGCCCTGCGCACGGTCACTCATGCGCTGGTGACGTCTCGCCTGGACTACTGCAATGCTCTCTACATGGGGCTTCCCTTGGGACGCATCCGGAGACTGCAGCTAGTTCAGAACGCAGCCGCGCGGGTTATTATGGGAAGTACTCGTTACTCCCACGTAACACCTCTCCTGCGCGAGCTGCACTGGCTACCTGTGGCCTTTCGGGTGCGTTTCAAGGTATTGATTACCATCTTTAAAGCGCTCCATGGCATAGGACCTAGGTATCTGCAGGATCGCATCCTACCACACACGTCCCTGCGACCTATCCGCTCACACAGAGAGGGGCTCCTCCTGGTGCCGTCTGCTAGGCAATGCCAGCGGGCGACACCTAGGAGTAGATCCTTCTCTGTGATGGGCCCAACCCTCTGGAATGACCTCCCCCCAGACATTCGAACTACCACCGACCTCCATTCCTTCCGGCAAAAGTTAAAGACTCACCTATTTCAATCAGCTGGCCTGGCACTTTCTTAGTTCTACCTCCCGGGGATTTATTCATTTTAATTGGGTTTGGGGTTTTAATAAGCTTTTAATGTACTATATTTATTATTCTATATACAGTCTTGCAACCTCCTCCACCTACGTATTTAATTATTTAACTGTTTTATGTATGTATTTTATAATGCATTTTAGTGACTGTACACCGCCCCGAGTCCCTTTCGGGAGAAGGGGCAGTCTATAAATACGAATAATAAATAAATAATAAAATCATCCTTGTTGCTCTTCTCTGCACTCTTTCTAGAGTCTCCACATCTTTTTTATAGTGTGGTGACCAAAACTGGATTCAGTACTCTAGGTGTGGTCTTACTAAGGCTTTGCAAAGTGGTATTAGTCCCCCCCCCCTTGATCTTGATTGTGTCCCTCTGTTAATGCAATTTAGGATTGTGTTGGCTTTTTTGGCTGCCGCTGCACCCAAAAACATTAGTGAATTAAGAATATATTCAAATTTCAATTGGTTTTTTTGACAACCACTGCACAAGGCTGGCTCCTATTTAGACCCTTTTCTGTTTTTTTTTTTCATTTTAGGGCCCCAACATTATCCCAGCAGATATTATCTTCATTGTGAAGGAGAAGATCCATCCCAGGTTCAAAAGGGAAGATGATAATTTGATCTATGTGGCCAGCATCCCGCTGGGAAAGGTAACGCCCAAGGCTAGGCAGGGGAGACAAAAAGTTGTCATTGACACACACACACGTACAATGATACACAGGCGGAGTGTCCGTCTCTGATATATAAGCATAGCTGGTTTACTTTTGGTGTACTCGATGATGGGCCATCAAGCTGGTAAGGAGTCTTAGCGACTTCATCTTCTCCATGAGGATCGGTCACCAACATGGTCCTTAAGTTCTTCCAATGGTGCTTTGATCACTGCTGAAGTTGCGTTCCTCCTCTTCCCCTCTTCTCCTTCCTCCAGTCTACACGTCAAGAGTGCGCAGACAGTGACTACTATTTTGAGACAACCCAGGAGCAAAAAACAGTACACAGAGGTTTTGTCTTTTAAACCGTGGTTTATATACAAGGCTTATATATACACACATTGTTAGGCAAATACTAGGCAGTCAATCAATCTGCAACTCTACAGTGGAATTACAATGCAGATAGAACACAAGGGGAGGGAGGGAGGGGCCGGCACATGGCCTCCCTTATATATATACAGCTTCTTAAAGTGGCAGTGACCCTGCTGACTCATCCTCATGTCGTCATCTCGGTTTACAGTCTTACAGCAGCTGGTCAGCTATTAAATCGTCATCACCCTGACACTACAAACCCCACTCTCTCACAGCAGTGATGAGATTACCTAGTTGGGCAATGAAAGGTCTGCAAGAAAACCACCAAGCTCAGAGAGCACCAAGGTTTCCTCCTCCCAGTCTTCCACCTCCTCCATTTTCTCCTCTTCTTCTTCCTCTCCTCCTCCTCCTCCTCCTCTTCCACCTCCTCCATCTTCATCTCCTTCTTCTCCTCCTCTTCCACCTCCTCCATTTTCTCCTCTTCTTCTTCCTCTCCTCCTCCTCCTCCTCTTCCACCTCCTCTGTTTTCTCTTCCTCCTCTTTGTCTTCTCCTCCTCCTCTTCCATCTCCTCCATTTTCTCCTCTTCTTCTTCTTCCTCTTCTCCTCCTCCTCCTCTTCCACCTCCTCCGTTTTCTCTTCCTCCTCTTTGTCTCCTCCTCCTCCTCCACCTCTTCCATCTCCTCCATTTTCTCCTCTTCCTCCTTTTCTTCTCCTCCTCCTCCTCCATTTTCTCCTCTTCTTCTTCCTCTTCTTCCTCTTCTCCTCCTCCTCCTCTTCCACCTCCTCCGTTTTCTCTTCCTCCTCTTTGTCTCCTCCTCCTCCTCCACCTCTTCCATCTCCTCCATTTTCTCCTCCTCCTCCTTTTCTCCTCCTCCTCCTCCATTTTCTCTTCCTCTTCTTCTTCTCTTCCTCCCCCTCCTCCTCTCTGCAATCTCCATCCCCTTCTAGCCACATGTCCTTCTCGGATAGCAGATCTCAGCAGGTCTCTATCTTCTTATTTCCCCCAGGCCCTGATTGGCTGCACGGTGGACGTGAGGACGCTGGACGAGAGGCTGTTGAACATCC
Organism: Natrix natrix natrix; assembly: GCA_029891615.1. NCBI lineage: Eukaryota > Metazoa > Chordata > Lepidosauria > Squamata > Natricidae > Natrix > Natrix natrix. Next base: position 27,491 of record JAKRSK010008246.1, read on the forward strand.
CTATCAATGACATTGTCCAGTGAGTGGAGGAAGGGGAGGGGCTGGGGAACCGACAGGGACCGCCTCCCCAGCTGCATTCAGACCATCGACTGGTGGCGGCAACTTGTAGAGCCGCATAACCTCGAACTCCCAACCGGGGTGGATATATTTGGCAGGAGATATCTCTACCCAGGTTAAGGGGCCGAGGACAGTAAAGCTAGTCCTCCACTTACAACCGTCCTTTCTGCGACCATCAGACGTTGGGATGGCACTCCTAAGTGACTTATGACCCTTTTCCACACTTACGACCATTGCCGCATCCCCACGGTTATGTTTTGGGCCATTGACTCGCATTTATGACGGTTGCCGTCTCCCAGGGGCGCGGGGGGAGGGGGGTGTCATGCGATTTCCCCTTTTGCAACCTCCTGACAAGCCGCGTGGGACTTTCTCGTGAGCGAAGCGTTCGGTGCCGTTGCAACTCAAAACGGTCACTAAAACAAACGGTTGTACGTCGAGGGCGGTCCGTACGTGTCGGGCTCTGAACGGCCTCTCCTCCTTCCTTTTGCAGCCCAAAGTACTTCAAAGTGGTCCCCGGCGAGGGAATGCCCCTCCCGCAAGACCCCACCTGTAAGGGAGACCTCTTCATGTACTTCGACATCGTCTTCCCCGCCCGGCTGACCCCGGCCAAGAAGGCCCTGGTGAGAGAAGCTCTCTTGATGTGAAGAGCATCCCCAGAAGACCCCAGCCGCTGGGCCCCCCCCCCCCCCCCCCCCTTCTTGGAAATAAATTAAAACGTTTTCTAATTGAGTTCAGATGCAGGATTTGGTTTTGGCTAGTCTGGAGAAAAGGAGGACCAGGGGAGACGGGATAGCCGTCTTCCAATATTTGAGGGGCTGCCCCAGAGAGGAGGGGGCCAGGCTCTTCTCCAAAGGATCGGAAGGCAGGGCAAGAAGCAACGGATGGAAACTGACCAAGGAGAGATCCTTGCTTCCTTCCTTCCTTCTCTCCTCCCTCCTCTCCTTCCTTCCTTCCTTCCATCCAATATCTCAGGGGCTGCCACAAAGAAGGGGGAGTCAAGCTATTCTCCAAAGCACCTGAAGGCCAGACAAGAAGCAATAGGTGGAAGCTAATCAAGGAGAGATCCTTCCTTCTCTCCTTCCTTCCCTCCTCTTCTCCTTCCTTCCTTCTCTCCTTCCTTCCCTCCTCTTCTCCTTCCTTCCTTCTCTCCTTGCTTCCTCCCTCCCTTTCTTCTCTGCTTCCTTCCTTCCCACCTTCCTTCTCTCCTCCCCCCCTTCCTTCTCTCCTTCCTTCCTTCCTTCCTTCCTTCCTTCCTTCCTTCCTTCCTTCCTTCCTTTCTTCCTTCCAATATCTCAGGGGTTGCCACAAAGAAGACGGAATCAAGTTATTCTCCAAAGCCCCTGAAGGCAGGAGAAGAAGCAACGGGTGGAAACTAATCAAAGGGAAAAGCAACCTGGAACTAAGGAGGAATTTCCAAACAGTGAGGACGATCAACCAATGGAACTGCTTGCCACCAGAAATTGTGAGTGCTCCAACACTGGAGGTTTTTTGAGAAGAGACTGGACAGCTACATGTCTGAAATGGTATGGGGTCTCCTGCTTGAGTAGGGAGCTGGACTAGAAGACCTCCAAGGTCCCTTCCAACTCTATTCTGATTGATTCCTTGGCTAAGGAATGGCAGAGAGCATCAATGTCATTTGTGTTTACAAGTAGTCCTAACTTATGACAATAAGGGGGCCCCAAATTTCTGTCGCTCAGCGAGACAGCCGTACAAACTCAGCCAATGAAGTCATCTCTTACCCCACAGCTGCCACAAGAGGGGTCAGAAGGAACCAAACTGTGACACACACACACACACACACACACAATCTCTCCAGATTGACTCCAGCTCGAAGAAAATATCAGGGAGAATTGAATTCTTTGCTTGTGCTTTATTTAAAAAAAAAGATCGACATTCGTAGCGTGTATTTTTTTTTTCTGTTTTAAAAAATCAACGCAACATCATAAATAATTTCGCAGAAGGCTCGTCGACGGAAAAAGCTTTTTTAAGTGCCATTTTTCTTCCCCACTCCCCAAATTTGCAAGCGGAACAAAAGTGCGGTGAAAGCCCGATCATCCGTCGATGAGCTCTGCCCGAACGACAATAGTTAAAAACATGGGGGGCGAAAAAAATCTGGATTCAAACTTCTCGGAAAATTCTCAGGGGGTCTGAATTCAGCTTTGTAATGCGAGGAAGGGACTTACAAGCCAAGCAGGAGGGTCTCAAACACACTTTGGGCTGCCGTGGCCCCCCCTTCCCCAAATGCCAGCAATTTGGAGAAGGTGGCCATTTTTTTTAAAGACATCTGGGAAACTAGCAAGCTTGGGAAAAATCGATTCTTTCCCAATTCCAAAAAAGGGAACTGATTCAATTTAATTAAAGTGGCGAAGCGAAGCCTTTTGGGAAGTCGAGGGTGCAAGTGGAGCAAAATTCATCCCATTTTTTGTTTAAGGGGCGTGCAAGCTGGTGCAAGGACAGAAGTAAGTAAGACTTCAGGTAACACGGTGTAAGATAAGCGCAGGCAACTTCGATCCTCCAGCGTGTTTAAAAAGCGTCTTCTTCTGAATGTTCGCAGGCGTTAAAAATTGATGATGGGACGGTAGGTCCCGCAAAGATAAATTACTTTTTAAAAAGACAGCAGGAATAAGTGCAGATCCTGAATCAGCAGCTACAGCCAGGCCAAGAGACGTGTAAGCATTAAAAGCATTCCAACATTTTAAAATGAGAAATCCGCAGAGTTTTAGAAACGTATCAGGTCAGGAGAATGGAGGAAACGGATGGATGGGATTGGAGCAGAGGTTTTAACCTCTGCCTCGCTGGTCACCTCAGGATGGGGTCACCCACGATCCCCGGGCTGCCATCAGGGCTCGCTTCAGCTGTTCGTAAGTCACAAACATCACCACGTTCCAGGATCCCAGCCGAAGAAACGAGGGTGTAAAGCTACGAGGGGGGAAAAGAAGGGGAAAAAGAAGGGGGGAAAATTGCTTTAGTTAGTTAGATGGATGGATGGATGGATGGATGATTAGATTAGATTAGATAGATAGATGATAGATGATTAGATAGATAGATAGATAGATAGATAGATAGATAGATAGATAGATAGATAGATAGATAGACGGATGATTAGATATAGATAGATAGAGATGAGAGATAAGATGATTATCTATCTATGTATCATCTATCTATCTATCTAATCATCTTATCTCTCATCTCTATCTATCTATATCTAATCATCCGTCTATCTATCTATCTATCTATCTATCTATCTATCTATCTATCTATCTATCTATCTATCTAATCATCTATCATCTATCTATCTAATCTAATCTAATCATCCATCCATCCATCCATCCATCTAACTAACTAAAGCAATTTTCCCCCCTTCTTTTTCCCCTTCTTTTCCCCCCTCGTAGCTTTACACCCTCGTTTCTTCGGCTGGGATCCTGGAACGTGGTGATGTTTGTGACTTACGAACAGCTGAAGCGAGCCCTGATGGCAGCCCGGGGATCGTGGGTGACCCCATCCTGAGGTGACCAGCGAGGCAGAGGTTAAAACCTCTGCTCCAATCCCATCCATCCGTTTCCTCCATTCTCCTGACCTGATACGTTTCTAAAACTCTGCGGATTTCTCATTTTAAAATGTTGGAATGCTTTTAATGCTTACACGTCTCTTGGCCTGGCTGTAGCTGCTGATTCAGGATCTGCACTTATTCCTGCTGTCTTTTTAAAAAGTAATTTATCTTTGCGGGACCTACCGTCCCATCATCAATTTTTAACGCCTGCGAACATTCAGAAGAAGACGCTTTTTAAACACGCTGGAGGATCGAAGTTGCCTGCGCTTATCTTACACCGTGTTACCTGAAGTCTTACTTACTTCTGTCCTTGCACCAGCTTGCACGCCCCTTAAACAAAAAATGGGATGAATTTTGCTCCACTTGCACCCTCGACTTCCCAAAAGGCTTCGCTTCGCCACTTTAATTAAATTGAATCAGTTCCCTTTTTTGGAATTGGGAAAGAATCGATTTTTCCCAAGCTTGCTAGTTTCCCAGATGTCTTTAAAAAAAATGGCCACCTTCTCCAAATTGCTGGCATTTGGGGAAGGGGGGGCCACGGCAGCCCAAAGTGTGTTTGAGACCCTCCTGCTTGGCTTGTAAGTCCCTTCCTCGCATTACAAAGCTGAATTCAGACCCCCTGAGAATTTTCCGAGAAGTTTGAATCCAGATTTTTTTCGCCCCCCATGTTTTTAACTATTGTCGTTCGGGCAGAGCTCATCGACGGATGATCGGGCTTTCACCGCACTTTTGTTCCGCTTGCAAATTTGGGGAGTGGGGAAGAAAAATGGCACTTAAAAAAGCTTTTTCCGTCGACGAGCCTTCTGCGAAATTATTTATGATGTTGCGTTGATTTTTTAAAACAGAAAAAAAAAATACACGCTACGAATGTCGATCTTTTTTTTTTAAATAAAGCACAAGCAAAGAATTCAATTCTCCCTGATATTTTCTTCGAGCTGGAGTCAATCTGGAGAGATTGTGTGTGTGTGTGTGTGTGTGTGTCACAGTTTGGTTCCTTCTGACCCCTCTTGTGGCAGCTGTGGGGTAAGAGATGACTTCATTGGCTGAGTTTGTACGGCTGTCTCGCTGAGCGACAGAAATTTGGGGCCCCCTTATTGTCATAAGTTAGGACTACTTGTAAACACAAATGACATTGATGCTCTCTGCCATTCCTTAGCCAAGGAATCAATCAGAATAGAGTTGGAAGGGACCTTGGAGGTCTTCTAGTCCAGCTCCCTACTCAAGCAGGAGACCCCATACCATTTCAGACATGTAGCTGTCCAGTCTCTTCTCAAAAAACCTCCAGTGTTGGAGCACTCACAATTTCTGGTGGCAAGCAGTTCCATTGGTTGATCGTCCTCACTGTTTGGAAATTCCTCCTTAGTTCCAGGTTGCTTTTCCCTTTGATTAGTTTCCACCCGTTGCTTCTTCTCCTGCCTTCAGGGGCTTTGGAGAATAACTTGATTCCGTCTTCTTTGTGGCAACCCCTGAGATATTGGAAGGAAGAAAGGAAGGAAGGAAGGAAGGAAGGAAGGAAGGAAGGAAGGAAGGAAGGAAGGAGAGAAGGAAGGGGGGGAGGAGAGAAGGAAGGTGGGAAGGAAGGAAGCAGAGAAGAAAGGGAGGGAGGAAGCAAGGAGAGAAGGAAGGAAGGAGAAGAGGAGGGAAGGAAGGAGAGAAGGAAGGAAGGAGAAGAGGAGGGAAGGAAGGAGAGAAGGAAGGATCTCTCCTTGATTAGCTTCCACCTATTGCTTCTTGTCTGGCCTTCAGGTGCTTTGGAGAATAGCTTGACTCCCCCTTCTTTGTGGCAGCCCCTGAGATATTGGATGGAAGGAAGGAAGGAAGGAGAGGAGGGAGGAGAGAAGGAAGGAAGGAAGCAAGGATCTCTCCTTGGTCAGTTTCCATCCGTTGCTTCTTGCCCTGCCTTCCGATCCTTTGGAGAAGAGCCTGGCCCCCTCCTCTCTGGGGCAGCCCCTCAAATATTGGAAGACGGCTATCCCGTCTCCCCTGGTCCTCCTTTTCTCCAGACTAGCCAAAACCAAATCCTGCATCTGAACTCAATTAGAAAACGTTTTAATTTATTTCCAAGAAGGGGGTGGGGTGGGGGGGGAGCGGCTGGGGTCTTCTGGGGATGCTCTTCACATCAAGAGAGCTTCTCTCACCAGGGCCTTCTTGGCCGGGGTCAGCCGGGCGGGGAAGACGATGTCGAAGTACATGAAGAGGTCTCCCTTACAGGTGGGGTCTTGCGGGAGGGGCATTCCCTCGCCGGGGACCACTTTGAAGTACTTTGGGCTGCAAAAGGAAGGAGGAGAGGCCGTTCAGAGCCCGACACGTACGGACCGCCCTCGACGTACAACCGTTTGTTTTAGTGACCGTTTTGAGTTGCAACGGCACCGAACGCTTCGCTCACGAGAAAGTCCCACGCGGCTTGTCAGGAGGTTGCAAAAGGGGAAATCGCATGACACCCCCCTCCCCCCGCGCCCCTGGGAGACGGCAACCGTCATAAATGCGAGTCAATGGCCCAAAACATAACCGTGGGGATGCGGCAATGGTCGTAAGTGTGGAAAAGGGTCATAAGTCACTTAGGAGTGCCATCCCAACGTCTGATGGTCGCAGAAAGGACGGTTGTAAGTGGAGGACTAGCTTTACTGTCCTCGGCCCCTTAACCTGGGTAGAGATATCTCCTGCCAAATATATCCACCCCGGTTGGGAGTTCGAGGTTATGCGGCTCTACAAGTTGCCGCCACCAGTCGATGGTCTGAATGCAGCTGGGGAGGCGGTCCCTGTCGGTTCCCCAGCCCCTCCCCTTCCTCCACTCACTGGACAATGTCATTGATAGGGATGTTCAACAGCCTCTCGTCCAGCGTCCTCACGTCCACCGTGCAGCCAATCAGGGCCTGGGGGAAATAAGAAGATAGAGACCTGCTGAGATCTGCTATCCGAGAAGGACATGTGGCTAGAAGGGGATGGAGATTGCAGAGAGGAGGAGGGGGAGGAAGAGAAGAAGAAGAGGAAGAGAAAATGGAGGAGGAGGAGGAGAAAAGGAGGAGGAGGAGAAAATGGAGGAGATGGAAGAGGTGGAGGAGGAGGAGGAGACAAAGAGGAGGAAGAGAAAACGGAGGAGGTGGAAGAGGAGGAGGAGGAGAAGAGGAAGAAGAGGAAGAAGAAGAGGAGAAAATGGAGGAGGAGGAGGAGAAGAAAAGGAGGAAGAGGAGAAAATGGAGGAGATGGAAGAGGTGGAGGAGGAGGAGGAGACAAAGAGGAGGAAGAGAAAACGGAGGAGGTGGAAGAGGAGGAGGAGGAGAAGAGGAAGAAGAAGAAGAGGAGAAAATGGAGGAGATGGAAGAGGAGGAGGAGAAGACAAAGAGGAGGAAGAGAAAACAGAGGAGGTGGAAGAGGAGGAGGAGGAGGAGAGGAAGAAGAAGAGGAGAAAATGGAGGAGGTGGAAGAGGAGGAGAAGAAGGAGATGAAGATGGAGGAGGTGGAAGAGGAGGAGGAGGAGGAGGAGAGGAAGAAGAAGAGGAGAAAATGGAGGAGGTGGAAGACTGGGAGGAGGAAACCTTGGTGCTCTCTGAGCTTGGTGGTTTTCTTGCAGACCTTTCATTGCCCAACTAGGTAATCTCATCACTGCTGTGAGAGAGTGGGGTTTGTAGTGTCAGGGTGATGACGATTTAATAGCTGACCAGCTGCTGTAAGACTGTAAACCGAGATGACGACATGAGGATGAGTCAGCAGGGTCACTGCCACTTTAAGAAGCTGTATATATATAAGGGAGGCCATGTGCCGGCCCCTCCCTCCCTCCCCTTGTGTTCTATCTGCATTGTAATTCCACTGTAGAGTTGCAGATTGATTGACTGCCTAGTATTTGCCTAACAATGTGTGTATATATAAGCCTTGTATATAAACCACGGTTTAAAAGACAAAACCTCTGTGTACTGTTTTTTGCTCCTGGGTTGTCTCAAAATAGTAGTCACTGTCTGCGCACTCTTGACGTGTAGACTGGAGGAAGGAGAAGAGGGGAAGAGGAGGAACGCAACTTCAGCAGTGATCAAAGCACCATTGGAAGAACTTAAGGACCATGTTGGTGACCGATCCTCATGGAGAAGATGAAGTCGCTAAGACTCCTTACCAGCTTGATGGCCCATCATCGAGTACACCAAAAGTAAACCAGCTATGCTTATATATCAGAGACGGACACTCCGCCTGTGTATCATTGTACGTGTGTGTGTGTCAATGACAACTTTTTGTCTCCCCTGCCTAGCCTTGGGCGTTACCTTTCCCAGCGGGATGCTGGCCACATAGATCAAATTATCATCTTCCCTTTTGAACCTGGGATGGATCTTCTCCTTCACAATGAAGATAATATCTGCTGGGATAATGTTGGGGCCCTAAAATGAAAAAAAAAAACAGAAAAGGGTCTAAATAGGAGCCAGCCTTGTGCAGTGGTTGTCAAAAAAACCAATTGAAATTTGAATATATTCTTAATTCACTAATGTTTTTGGGTGCAGCGGCAGCCAAAAAAGCCAACACAATCCTAAATTGCATTAACAGAGGGACACAATCAAGATCAAGGGGGGGGGGACTAATACCACTTTGCAAAGCCTTAGTAAGACCACACCTAGAGTACTGAATCCAGTTTTGGTCACCACACTATAAAAAAGATGTGGAGACTCTAGAAAGAGTGCAGAGAAGAGCAACAAGGATGATTTTATTATTTATTTATTATTCGTATTTATAGACTGCCCCTTCTCCCGAAAGGGACTCGGGGCGGTGTACAGTCACTAAAATGCATTATAAAATACATACATAAAACAGTTAAATAATTAAATACGTAGGTGGAGGAGGTTGCAAGACTGTATATAGAATAATAAATATAGTACATTAAAAGCTTATTAAAACCCCAAACCCAATTAAAATGAATAAATCCCCGGGAGGTAGAACTAAGAAAGTGCCAGGCCAGCTGATTGAAATAGGTGAGTCTTTAACTTTTGCCGGAAGGAATGGAGGTCGGTGGTAGTTCGAATGTCTGGGGGGAGGTCATTCCAGAGGGTTGGGCCCATCACAGAGAAGGATCTACTCCTAGGTGTCGCCCGCTGGCATTGCCTAGCAGACGGCACCAGGAGGAGCCCCTCTCTGTGTGAGCGGATAGGTCGCAGGGACGTGTGTGGTAGGATGCGATCCTGCAGATACCTAGGTCCTATGCCATGGAGCGCTTTAAAGATGGTAATCAATACCTTGAAACGCACCCGAAAGGCCACAGGTAGCCAGTGCAGCTCGCGCAGGAGAGGTGTTACGTGGGAGTAACGAGTACTTCCCATAATAACCCGCGCGGCTGCGTTCTGAACTAGCTGCAGTCTCCGGATGCGTCCCAAGGGAAGCCCCATGTAGAGAGCATTGCAGTAGTCCAGGCGAGACGTCACCAGCGCATGAGTGACCGTGCGCAGGGCACTCCGGTCCAGTAGGGGGCGCAATTGGCGCACCAGGCGAACCTGGTGGAACGCCCCCCTTGCCACGGCTGCCACATGGTCCTCCATTGACAGCCGGGCATCGAGGAGGACGCCCAAATTGCGCGCCCGCTCCACAGGGGACAGCTGTTCGCCCCCTATGGCCAGCGATGGGGTCAGCTGGCTGAACCGAGGCGCCGGTACCCACAGCCACTCAGTCTTGGAGGGGTTGAGTTTGAGTCTGTTGTCCCCCATCCAGACCCCGACGGCTTCCAAACACCGGGACATCACTTCGACAGCCTCGTTGGGGTGGTTTGGGGTTGAAATATACAGCTGAGTATCATCAGCGTAAAGATGGTACTCAACCCCAAAACCACGGATGATCTCGCCCAGCGGCTTCACATATGCGTTGAACAGGAGAGGCGAGAGGACCGACCCCTGTGGCACCCCACAAGTGAGTGGCCTCAGGGACGACCTCTGCCCCCGTCAACACACATTGCTTCCGGTCGGAGAGGTAGGAGCCGAACCACCGCAAAACGGTGCCTCCGACTCCCATCCCCTCCAACCGGCGCAATAGGATACCATGGTCGATGGTATCAAAAGCCGCCGAGAGGTCTAATAGGACCAGGATAGAGGAACAACCCCTATCTCTGGCCCTCCAGAGATCATCAACCAACGCGACCAAGGCTGTCTCAGTGCTGTGCCCGGGTCGGAAGCCGGACTGGCGTGGGTCTAGATAGTCGGATTCGTCTAGGTGTCGTGGAAATTGCTGCGCCACCACATTCTCAACAACCTTCGCCAAGAAGGGGAGGTTGGAGACTGGACGATAATTAGCTAGCTCCATTGGGTCGAGCGAAGGTCTCTTGAGCAAGGGTCTCACCACCGCCTCTTTCAAGGCGGTAGGTAAGTATCCCTCACCCAATGAGGCGTTCACCAGGCCCAGGAGCCAGCCTCGTGTCACCTCCCAGGCTGCCAGTACCAGCCAGGAGGGGCACGGGTCCGTTAAACATGTGGTAGGTCGCAGCCGTCCACGCAACCTGTCCAAATCCTCGGGGGCAACAGAGTCAAACTCCTCCCAGAATGGTCTCTCAAGAATCGCTGTTGGCAGCTCGTCTGGTCCACTGACGGAGGTCCACCCGCTCCGGATCTGATCGATTTTGTCCTGAAGATATTCCCCAAACTCCTCTGCTCTACCCTGTAAGGGTGTCTCCCGCGCCCCCTGCGATAAAAGGGAGCGGGTCACCCTAAACAGGGCGGCAGGGCGGTTATCCGCGGACGCAATAAGAGCAGCACAATATCTACGTTTGGCCGCTCTTATTGCCACAAGGTAAGTCCGCAAATAGGCTCTTACCTGTGTTCGGTCAGATTCGGAGCGTGAGGACCTCCACCTGCTCTCTAGACGTCTCCTGTGGCGCTTCATCACCCTAAGCTCCTCAGTGAACCAAGGAGCCCGGGTGGGTCGATGCCGCAGGAGAGGTCGCAAAGGCGCAACCCGGTCCAAGGCCCCAGTCGTCGCCCTATTCCAGGCAGTCACTAGGTCCTCGGAGCGGGAGCGGGACAAGGCTACAGGAATTGGCCCAAGCTCCGTCTGGAATCTATCAGATTCCATCAGGTGCCTGGGGCGGTACCAGTTTATAGAGTCTGGTTCCGCCTCCTCGCGGTGGGGGATAGCGCCAGGGAAGTCCAGCCGGAGGGATGAGTGGTCTGACCATGACAGGGGCGTGATGACTAAATCCCCTATTAGGGGACTGGAGGCTGAAACATAGGAAGAATGCTTGCAGGAACTGGGCCTGGCTGGTCTAGGGAAGAGAAGGACCAGGGGAGACAGGAGAGCAGCCTTCCAATATTTGAGGAAGGGCTGTCCCAGAGAGGAGGGGGTTAGGCTGTTTTCCAAAGGACCCGAAGGCCAGACAAGGAATCATGAATGGAAACTGAACAAGGAGAGATTCAATCTGGAAATAAGGAGGAATTTTCTGACAGTGAAAACTATCCACCCATGGAACAGAAGTTGCCTTCAGAAGTTGTGGGAGCTTCATCCCTGGAGGCTTTCAAGAAGAGACAATACAATACAATACAATAGAAGAGTTGGAAGGGGCCTTGGAGGTCTTCTAGTCCAACCCCCTGCTTAGGCAGGAAACCCTATACTGTTTCAGACAAATACTTATCCAACATCTTCTTAAAGACTTCCAGTGTTGGGGCATTCACAACCTCTGGAGGCAACTTCTGTTCCACTGGTTAATTGTTCTAACGGTCAGGAAGTTTCTCCTCAGTTCTAAGTTGCTTCTCTCCTTGATTAGTTTCCACCCATTGTTTCTTATTCCAGGTGCCTCAGGTGCCTTGGAGAATAGTTTGACTCCCTCTTCTTTGTGGCAACCCCTGAGATATTGGAAGACTGCTATCATGTCTCCCCTAGTCCTTCTTTCTCTTAAGCTAAACATACCCAGTTCCTGCAACCGTTCTTCATATGTTTTAGTCTCCGGTCCCCTCATCATCTTTGTTGCTCTTCTCTGCACTCTTTCTAGAGTCTCCACATCTTTTCTACATTGTGGCGACCAGAACTGAATGCCGTATTCCAAGTGTGGCCTTACCAAGGCCTTATAAAGTGGTATTAACCCTTCACGTGATCTTGATTCTATCCCTCTGTTGATGCAGCCTAGAACTGTGTTGGCTTTTTTGGCAGCTGCTGCACACGGCTGGCTCCTATTTAAATGGTTGTCCGCTAGGACTCCAAGATCCCTCTCACAGTTACTACTACTGAGCAAGGTATCACCTACACTGTACCTGTGCATTCCGTTTTTCTTGCCTAAATGTAGAACCTTACTCTTTTCACCATTGAATTTCATTTTATTAGATAGTGCCCAATGTTTAAGTTTGTCAAGATCCTTCTGTATCTTAAGCCTGTCTTCTGGAGTGTTGGCTATTCCTGCCAGCTTGGTGTCATCTGCAAATTTGATGAGTTCCTTATTTATTCCCTCATCCAAATCATTGATGAAGATGTTGAAGAGTCCTGGGCCTAAAACAGAGCCTTGGGGTACAGACTGGACTACCACCTGTCAGAAATGGGGTAGGGTCTCCTGCTTGGGCGGAGGGTTGGACTAGATTACCTCCAAAGTCCCTTCCAAACTTGTTAATTCTGTTGTTTGCTTTTTGTCCCAAAGGTGCTTTTTCTTCAAGAGGCAAGTGGACTTCCTGGTTTTTCTTTGAAGACCTTTCGCTTCTCCTCCAAGAAGCTTCTTCAGCTCTTCAGCTGCCTTTTGAAAAAGCACCTTGGGGACAACATGTCCTGGATGACAGAGAATTTCCATAGACTGTTATTCTGCTATTTTGAGTTTGTTGTGGCTTGTCGGCCACCGGCCCCTCCAGCAGCCAAATCAGAGGAGGAGGAGGGGGGGGAGTCAGGGTTAGCATCAGGGAAGCCTGAGAGCTCCGAGGGGGGAGAGGGAATTGATCTGTCGAGAGAGACGGAGCCTGGGCCATCCATCAGCTTCAGAGGGAGAGTCAACAGCCCCCAGTTCTGTAGGTGGCTGATGAGGAAGAGGAGGAACAGCTGGGCCCAGTGCCTGATGCTCAGATGCACAGAAGGCAGAGGAGAGGAGAGCAGTGGAAATCTATGGGCTGGTCCTTGGGACGGAAGAGTCACCGCTGCTAGCGAAGCCCCACCCTAGATCTGGGGATCAAAGGCAGGGGGCAGAGATCAGTGGAAATCTATGGGCTGGTCCTTAGGACAGAAGAGCCACCGCTGCTAGCGAAGCCCCACCCTAGATCTGGGGATCAAAGGCAGGGAGCGGAGATGAATAGATGTGGCAGAGGAGAGGAGAGCATTGGAAATCTATGGGCCGGTCCTTGAGACGGAAGAGCCACCGCTGCTAGCGAAGCCCCAACTTAACTCTGGGGATACAAGGCAGGGGGCGAAGATGAATAGGTGTGGCAGGCAACTATTTATCTCCCGGACGGACAACTTGTTAGCCTGCGTTGAGAGAGAAATTTTGGCAGGGCTGCTGGCGCCCCTAATTCAAGGAATCATTGCTTCAACTACAGAGGGTTTGTCGTGTTTGGGGAGCTGGATCAGAAGAGAGTAGTAAATAGATAGGAATCTCTTAGTGTCATGTCTAAGACATCAAGAACTACATAAATACAATGCATAGATGTATATAGTGGAGAGAGAGAGAGAAGTTCCCCCTGTCAGGTCTGCAGCCATCTTTTCTTCTGGATCTTTGGCCTGCCACACTTTCTATTATTCTACTATGCATTTTCTATTGTGGGAAAATGGGAGGGGGTTAGATGATATGTAGCCATAACAATATTCTTTCTAGAAAGCCAAGGTCATCCTTTGTCTCTGCATCTCTGCACCTGACCGGAACTGGATGGGTGGAAGCTGCCAGAGTGGCAGTGGGAGATTGGACCATGGGATGGGCTGGTGGGTGTGGGGATACAAGATCTTGAACTTTCAACGGGGTGGGGAAAACTGAGAAGCTTTCAGATTCGGGTTTTCCCCGATCTGCCAACATGTCTCTCTTCATAAATTGGGACTTTGAGCAATGCCTTGGACTCTGATTTACTTCTGGATGCTATTTGGAACCCTGATACGTTCAGCTTTAACCAACCTAGGACTAAGGAGAAATTTCCTGACAGTGAGAACAATTAACCAGTGGAACTGCTTGCCACCAGAAGCTGTTGTTAGGGTTCTAAATACCATGCAGAAATAAATCATTGTCCAAGGCAAAACATCCTTAAAGGTGCAATTTATTCCGCAGGCATGTTAGGACGGCTATGGAAATTTCAACTCTAAATTACATCCTCTAAGTTCAACCAGTTGAAAGTTCATGATCTCTCCCCACACCCACAAATCCATCACATGTTCCAATCATATTCTTCCACGCTGGCATGTACACCCATCTTCTTCCGGCCAGGTGTCGAGATGCGAAGACAAAAGATGACCTTGGCTTCTACAAAAGAATGTCAACAATCCATTCTACAATCCTACTCCTTTCTATTCCCCCCTCCCAACTACTACACTATTGAAACAGCATAGAAAATTGTAAGAAAGTGTGGCAGGCCAAAGATCCTAAAAAGAACATAACTACAGGCCTGACAGGCGGCCTCTCCTCAAAAGAAAAACGTTTCCTGCAAAGAGAATAACATAAAAGTTAACCTAACAAAATTAACCACCTCTTCTCCACCCAGGGGAACCCCTTGACGTCTCGGGAAACTTCCCATTGAATTGCTTTACTAACTTCTCCACTTTTAGGTTCCCACTGTTCACCCAATTAGCTTCAGACCAAGGGTAACCCTTCCAATGCACTAAGTACTGTAAGCAACCCCTATTCAGCCTGAAATCTACAATTTTTTCCACCTCAGATTGTGTTTCCCCTTCCATCACTAAAGGAGGAGATTGAGCTTGGGTGGATGCTCTTCTGTTAGACCCAATTACTGGTTTCAACAAGCTACAATGAAACTCTAGGTCAATTTCCCCTAGACTTCTGGGTAGACTGAGTTGAACTGTAATTGAGTTAACGATCTTCACTATTGGGAATGGACCTAGAAATTTTGGACCCAATTCCTTGCTAAGCATTTCTAATCTTATGTATTTGGTAGATACAAAAACATTGTCCCCCACACGGTAGGGGTTTAGGAGTGAGCGACGTTGATCATCTTGCTTCTGGTAGGCTTCTGCCGCAACTGCTAGAGCCTTCTTCGTATTCTCCCATCCTTTCTTTAGCATGTCCATCCATTCACTCAAAGACATGAAAGAAGGAGGTTCTCTAGGCAACTCAGGCATGGCAACAACTTCCATGCCACTGGTAATCTGGAAACCCGCTAATCCTCTGCTGCTGTGGACCGCATCGTTGTACGCCACTTCGGCGAAGGGTAGCAAATCCGACCAGTTGTCGTGCTGATAGTCCACAAAACACCTGATGTATTGTTCCACCACCGCATTGGCTCCCTCTGCTGCGCCGTTCATGCTGGGATGAACCTCTGAGCTCAGTTCTTGTGTGGACCCAATGGATCTCAGGACCTCTCTCCAGAACTTGGTTGTGAACTGGACTCCGTGGTCTGAAATGATCCTCTTGGGTACTCCGTGCAGGCGATAAATGTGTTTCACAAACATTTTCGCTAATTCGTTTGCGGATGGCAATCCTGAGCAAGCAATGAAGTGTGCCTGCTTAGAAAACAAATCAATAACAGTCCAAATTACTTTATGCCCACTGCTGTCTGGGAGTTCCACGATGAAGTCCATTGCGACCTCTTCCCATGGCCGTTTAGGGCTCTCTGCTGCAGGTGCTGTAGGTTCTGGGCTCTTGGATTCAATCATCCACGGCTGGCCTTGTTCCTCCTCCGAGGCCTCCCCCTTGGTAGGACTCTTCGTCACCTGAAGTTGGGGGTCCTCTTCCAGAGGTCGGTTGGGCATTTCCCCCTCCGAGGCCTCCCCCTTAGTTGGACTCTTTGTCACCTTCAGTTGGGGATCCTCCTCTGGAGATTGTTTGCCCTTTTCCCTCTTCCGAGGCCTCCCCCTTGGTAGGACACTTCCTCACCTTAAGTTGGGGATCCTCTTCCAGAGGTTGTTGGCCCAGATGACTCTTCTGTGGTGGCATCTGGGACCCTCTCTTTACCGCCGTGGTGGTTGGTGCGCACGTTTGTGGCATTGGGGCTGGAGCCAAGCACTCTGACGCTCTGTGGCCAAGTTGACAACAATGGTGGCATTTAATTGGGCCCCACGAGGAATGGAACCTAGTTACATCTCTAAACTCAGGAACCGTTTCATCACACTGCCTTGCTCTCCAACTTGCAGCTGCCCCCTTGGTAAACCCTTCTTCCATGGTGGAGATTGCTTCTCTGTAGGAAGGTGGAGTAAGAACCTTTTGGGGCATTGCAGATGCACCTTGTCCCGCTTCCCATCTTGCAGGCCTGGCTTTGGTAATCCCTTCTTCCATGTTGGTGATTGCTACTCTGTAGGAAGGTGGGGTAAGAACCACTTGGGGCCTTGCAGGCGCACATTTTCCCGCCATCCACAATGCAGGCCTCTGTTTGGTAATCCCTTCTTCCATGGAGATTTCTTCTCTGTAGGAAGGTCTGGTAAGAACCTTTTTGGGCCTTGCAGGGGAGACTGGAACCGGTGGGGAGGTCAATCCCTCGGTTGGCCACTGCCCAGCTTTCTGCCATGGTGCCATCTGCTGAGGGAGGGCATGTGCCCACTGGCATCCCTCCCATCCATGACCTGGGGTTAAGACCCATCCCGGGGTTGCTTGCTTCACAGGTTGCAGCTCAACCAATGATGGCTGGCTAGGGGGTTTTACGTGCCAAGGACCCTCCTGCTGGCTTGGAGGAGTTATGGGCCAAGTAGGTGCCCTTTGCTGGCTTGGATGAGTTATGGACCAAGTAGGTGCCCTCTGCTGGCTTGGAGCATTTCCCCATGCTGATGGCAAAGGAGTTGGTAAGTAGCATCTCTTCCATCCAAGTCCTGGGAGGAAAGCCCAATTTACTGCCCAATTTGCTTCATTTACTGGTTGCAGCCCCATTTGTGGTGGCTTGCAAGTGACAGATGCTGGAAAAATCCCTTCTTCCTGCCTCCTTTGAAATTCCCATTTTGAAAGGGAATCTTTCTTCCAGCTAGTTGCATGGTGATAAGCCATTTTATTTATTGCCGTCTGGAAGGAGCCCAAACCTCCGTTCTAAGGGTGTTTTTTTTTTTTTCCAATCTTGCTTCTAAGCTGGGGGGGGGGGGAAGGAGGGGGAGCATGCACTCACTCTTTGCTGAAGAAGTTTTCTGAGATTTCCTTCGTCTTGTCGCGTCTCCTCCTGCATTCCTCCAGATGCAATTAAACTGGAAACAGCATTCCATTGCCTTTGAAGTTCCGCACTCAGCTTCTTATCACCAAAAGCTTCTCATTAATTCTTCGCTGATATTTACGCTGTCCCAGTCAGCATTGGGAATGCCGAGACCCACATCACCAGATCTTCCATCACCAGCCCTTCCCCCTTGATAGGGGGAGGGAGCTAGTGAAATATTTTTAAAGTAGAGAGTTGAAATAATGTTAGGGTTCTAAATACCATGCAGAAATAAATCATTGTCCAAGGCAAAACATCCTTAATGGTGCAATTTATTCCGCAGGCATGTTAGCACGGCTATGGAAATTTCAACTCTGGAAGTACATTCTCTAAGTTCAACCAGTTGAAAGTTCATGATCTCTCCCCACACCCACAAATCCATCACATGTTCCAATCATCATCTTCCACGCTGGCATGTACACCCATCTTCTTCCGGCCAGGTGTCGAGGTGCGGACACAAAAGATGACCTTGGCTTCTACAAAAGAATGTCAACAATCCATTCTACAATCCTACTCCTTTCTATTCCCCCCTCCCAACTACTACACTATTGAAACAGCATAGAAAATTATAAGAAAGTGTGGCAGGCCAAAGATCCTAAAAAGAACATAACTACAGGCCTGACAGCTGTAAATACTCCAACACTGGAAGTTTTTAAGAAGAGATTGGACAGCCATTTGCGCTGAACAGTAGGAGGTCTCCTGCCTGAGCAGGAGGTTGGACTAGAAGACCTCCAAGGTCCCTTCCAACTCTGTTGTTCTGTTAAGGCGAAGCTGGCATCGGATTCTGGGGCAGAATTAACCAGAGAAGGTTCCAAAGGAAGCACCACCTCACCTGTCCTGGCCTAACCTCACCTGGTCTCCTTCCTCTTTGAACGTGATCTTAGTTCCAGGCTTCCAACCAGGCTGAACGTCAATCGTTAGGATCTTGTCTTTAATGGTGGAGGCGTGGCCATCCTCATTCATCACCTGAAGGTGGGGGAAAAAGATGGGGGAGGGACACGCCGTTTCCATACAGGTAACCCTTCCCTTAGCGACAACGCCACGCAAGGCAGGATGACGATACAAGCAGTCCTCAACTTACGACGGGAATTGAGCCCAACGTTTTTTTCCCATCTACCCATATGGTAATTTATACTTATATTTCTTCTGTACACATTACTCTTTCAATGTACTTAATTCTATACAATACATAGCAGTGTTCCAACATCTCAGGGGTTGCCACAAAGAAGAGGGAGTCAAACTATTCTCCAAGGCACCTGAGGGTAGAACAAGAAGCAATGGGTGGAAACTAATCAAGGAGAGAAGCAACTTAGAACTGAGGAGAAACTTCCTGAGAGTTAGAACAACTCTAGGCAGGGGGTTGGACTAGAAGACCTCCAAGGTCCCTTCCAACTGTTACTCTGTTATTCCGTCTGGGGATCGCCTAGTGGTCTCCCATCCAATGCAATTGTATTGTATTGCATTGTATCTTATATCATTCTATGTACATATATTCCTCTTGTAACTATTATTCTGTGCTATTTTATATACAATATATCTTACATTTCCCCCCCCCCCTTGTTAATTATGTGGGTTTATTATTGTTTTCTAAATTTCTTAATCTTTTTTTCCTTTAATGCTTTCTTATTCTTTGCATCTTTCCTCTAGCCATTTTTATCCCATACTAAGTAACACTCAGATTCTTCTTTGTCTATTTCCTTTTTTTTAAATCACATTTTCTTCTGTTGGTATATTTTTGTTTCTCCGATTTTGTGCGTACATGAATTCTTGCTGCAGTTATTACATGTGGTGTTAAGTGTTGAATTTTTTTCTCGTAATTCCCTGTAATTATCCCTAATAGAAATAGTTCTGGTTTTAGTTCTTTTGATTGTGTGGTTATCTCTTCTGGCCACTTTTTTATTCTTATCCAATATTTTTTTGGGTGAGCCCAGCATTTCTGTGGCTAAGTGGATTCTGGTTCTGCCCCATTTAGCAACTTTTTCTTGCCACTTTTGCTAAACGAATCCCTGCCGTTAAGTTAGTAACACGGTTGTTAAGTGAATCTGGATTCCCTGTTGACTTTGCCTGTCAGAAGGTCGTAAAAGGGGGGGTGTCTCACACTGCAACCATCATAAATATGAACTGGTTGCCAACGGTCGGAATTTGGATCACATGACCAAAGAGATACTTGCAAAGGTTGTTAATGGTGTGAAAAACGGTCACAACTTTTTCCAGGGCCATTGTAGCTTTATCACTCATGAACTGTTGTAGGTCGAGGGCCGCCCGTAGTGACGTGGTGATCCGCTTAACGACTGGCCTGACTTACGACCCTAGTTCTGGGGTCAATGATGTTGTTAGTTCAGGACTACCTATTGTTGTGACCTGCCAACGGAGCTAGTGGTAGATTCGGACAGTGAGGAGGTTGGGGAGGAAGATGGGCCAGTCCTGGAATCTGGGGAAGGCTCTGATGAGGGCTCTGTGTCGGGGGCAGAGAGGGGGCCAGGGCCATATGCCAGTTATCAGTTGCCTTCGGAGTCAGACATCAGTGGGGCAGAAGAACAGCTGGAGCCTGTTCCCAGTGTGCGCATGCGCAGAGCTGCCAGACGAAGGGAAGAGCTAAAGAACAGGAGTCGACTTGGGAGGAAGGCCACAGGTGGACGATGAGTGGCCCCTCCCAGAGGAAATCAAAGAGGGAGCGTCAGGGGAGGGGAGTTTGCAGGAGGCCATTAGTTCACTTAGTTGGTTCGTGACTCTCCCAGGCTCCTGGCCAAGTTCTGCATAGATCGGCCTGGCAGCTCTCCAAGCCAGAGAAGGTGACCGTAAATCCTCCCTTGAGAGACTTTGCTAGATGTGAAGGAGCAGAATTCACAGTCAGTTAGTAAAAGGGTTTTTTGTCGGGAGCAGGAGTTGCTTCAGGCTCTTGGGAAGCCTCGGTCACAACACCTAAATAAGTCTGGTTGTTCACCTGGAGAGACAATAGCCCTAAGCTTGGCGTTGTGATAGTTGTGCTCCCAACACAACGGAGGTGGGATCAAGCGGGGCAAAGCAGAACCGGGGTCAAAATCATCAAGATGGCCGCTGTCCAAGCCCCACCCATTTTATGTAAGAACTCCTCCCGCTTTGCAAAACAGTCCCCAGCCCGTATCCTCCGTCCACCGTCACGTTTCCCTTCCTTACCCTCCGTGAGATCTTGATTTTCTTGGTGCACCCGAAAAACAGATCTTCGAGGGAGAGGTAGAGGTCCCTCTCTATGGGGAGGTCCTGCTTCTTCACCCCACGCCCCCGGAGACCCCCGAAAGCCATGTTGACCTCGGCTCCTTCGCTGGTGTAGAATTCTAAAGCATTGAGAGGAGAGGTTGGCCCCGGTTACCTTCCACCAGCCTCGTGTTTTTTTTCCTGACCATTTTCAGATAAGTGGACCTCAACTCCCAGAATTCCCCAGGGCTGGCTGAGGAATCCTGGGAGTTGAAGTCCACCCATGTTAAAAGTTACCAAGGTTTGAAAAATACTAAATACAGGTAGCTGTAGTTGAGTCAGGGGGTTGGACTAGAAGACCTCCAAGGTCCCTTCCAACTCTGTTTTGTTCTATTCTATTTCTTCTCCTATTCTATTCTACTCTATTCTATTCTCTATCATATCCTATCCTATTTTCTATTCTATTCAATTCCATATTTCAATTCAATTCAATTCCATATTCTATTCTATTCTATCCTATTTTCTATTCTATTCTCTATCCTATAATATTCTATCCTAGTTTCTATTGTATTCTATTCTATTCTCTATCCTATCCTAGTTTCTATTCTATTCTATCCTATTCTATTCCATTCCATATTTCAATTCAATTCAATTCCATTCCATATTCTATTCTATCGTACCCTATCCTATTTTCTATTCTATTCTATTCTATTCTATTCTATTCTATTCTATTCCATTCCATTCTATTCCTTCTCTTATTCTATTCTATTCTCTATCCTATCCTATCCTATTTTCTATTCTATTCTATTCCATATTCTATTCCATTCTATTCTTTCTCTTATTCCATTCTATTCTCTATCCTATCCTATCCTATTTTCTATTCTATTCTATTCCATATTCTATTCTATCCTATCCTATCCTATCCTATCCTATCCTATCCTATCCTATTCTATTTTATTCTATATGGTTGTTAAATAAAACACTGCAGTTGTTAAGTGAATTACACGGTCGTTAAGTGAAACAGCATCCCCATTGACTTTGCTTGTGGGAAGGTTGCAATTGGTGATCACGTGACCCCGGGATGCTGCAATCGTCGTAAATGCGAGCTCATTGCCAAGGCCCCAAATTTGGATCACATGGCAAATGGGGGAATGCCGTGATGGTTGTAAGTATGAGGACTGGTCATAAGTCATTATTTTCAGTGCCATGATAACTTTGAATAGTCGCTAAAGGAATAGTTATAAGTTGAGGGCTACCTATGCAGATAGTCCTCAACTTAGGACCACAATTGAGCTCAGTATTTCGGTTGTTAAGTGAAACATTTGCTATGTGACTTTTGCCCCATTTTACGATTCTTCTTGCCACCGTTGTTAAGTGAATCGCTGCACATGACGTTAGTAACCCAGTTGTTAAGTGAATCCGGCTTCCCCACTGAACTCTGCAGGTCAGACGGTCACAAAAGGTGATCACGTGACCCTAGGACATTGCGACCGTCATAAATACGAATCCATTGCCAAGAGCCTGAATTTTTAACCCGCGAGCACAGGGATGCTGCTGCAGCGGTTGTAAGTGTGAAAAACGATCCCAAGTCACATTTTTTCAGCGCTGTTGGAACTTCAAAACGGTCACTAAATGAACTGTTGTAGGTCGAGGACTACCCGAATGATTTCGAACAGTCACTCAACAAATAGGGGAGGAATATCTGTAATATGAAACACGGCACAATATGTTACCTCCAGGCTCCCTTGGCGCCCACACAACAACACAACAGGTACACCGCACACAAATGCACACGCCCACATAAACCCACGGTATTTCCCTCAAATTTATACGCTGAATTGTAAATCATCCAACAGGTAAACGGGGGGAGGTTGTCGGAACCTACCCGCGAAGGGGTTGTCCCCTCCGAAGAATTGCCGGAAGACTTTGTCGGGGTTTCCATGGAAGATGTAGCCCTCCGTCCAGGGGGTGTCGATGCCAAACTCCAGGGGGATCCCTCCCTTCAGCCCCTCCTCTGCAAACTTATCGTACACGGCTTTCTTCACCGCTAAAGGGATCCAAAGGGAAAACGTTTCAGCCGGACTTATATCCCGCTTCACACACCTGCACAACTCCACTCCTTTCACAAGTTCCAAGAAGGCTCCACACCCATTTGCACCACTCTGGGGACCCTGAGGACACAGATAAAACCTCCAAGTGGCCTTAAGGACCCTCTGAAAGGATGCAAATGACCAGCTGTCTGCAAGGAGTATCAATCCTTCCCTTCCCCTGTCAGAACTGAAGAAGCTTCTTGGAGGAGAAGCAAAACATCTTCAAAAGAAAAAACAAGGAAGTCCAGTCTGGGGGACAACCTTTGGGACAACCTGGATGACGGAGAATCTCTTCAGATTTTGAGCTACGCAATTTGGGGTGAAGACCCTTGGAACAGGGTGGGAGTAGGAATGGATTTTCAGAGGGGAAAAAATTGCAGATTACAGGAACCATTTGCACCTCTCAGGGGACCCTGAGGACACAGATAAAACCTCCAAGTGGCCTCAACGACCCTCTAAGACAGCATAGCTGGCTGGGGGATTCTGGGAGTTGAAGTCCACAGGACTTAAAGTCGCCAAGTTTGAGAAACACTGCTCTAAGAGGTTGCAAAGGACCAGCTGTCTGCAAGGAGCATCAATCCTTCCCTTCCCCACCCTCCAGTCAGAACTGAAGAAGCTTCTTGGATGAGAAGCGAAACGTCTTCGAAATAAAAAACCAGAAAGTCCAGTTTGCCTCTTGAAAAAAGCACCTTTGGGACAACGATGAACCTGGATGACGGAGAATCTACCTAGAACTGGAGCTAAATCCCGTTCAGCACCCTTGATTTAATGCCATGTGGGAAGGACCGTGAGGAAGAGGAAGAGAAGGTGCCTCGGGAACAGTCAATAAGGAATGGCTTAGCCTACAGATGTATAATGGAAGGAGGGAAAAAAACCTCAGATTTAGAGGAAAACGCCTGGATTTTGCAGGGGAGCAGACCTTCCGTGCTGCATCTCTGTGTGGTCTCCTTTCCTTTACTTACGGTCGCTGAGGACATCGTAGGCTTCGGCCAGCTGCTTGAATTTCCCAGGAGCCCAGGGCTCCTTGTTCTTCAGCGGGTGGTACTTCAGGCCCAGCTTCCGATACCTGCAAATCACACGGAGAGAAGCTGCAGATTTTGTTCCAGGAATCCCAAACTCTCCCCATTGGATTCACACCACCTGCTCGGCCAGGTGTTCAAGCTGAGATGGGGCATCACCTTTATGCCTTCATGCTCTTTTTGCATCTTTGCAAGTTGGCAGAGGATTGATCGTGCAAAGGGTCTAGAACCGCGATGACGGAGCTATGACACGCGTGCCACAGATGGCACGCAGGGGCCCTCTCTGCAGACAAGCGAGCTGTTGCCCAACTCAGCTCCATCATGCATGCGCCCGTGCCTCCTGCCGGCCAGCTGATTTTCAGGTCGTTACCGCGCATGCAGGAGACGTGCACATATGCGTGGGGGGTTGCGCGTACATGTGCAGGGGGAGGCTCATTTTTGGTTTCATGAGGCTTCAGACTGCTAGGCCCAAAAAGAGGTGCAGTGCTCCCCCCCCGGCCCATTTTTGGTTCCAGGAGACGTGCATGCACGGGGGGAGGCATGGGGGTTGCGCACACATGTGCAGGAACCCCAAATCTGCCTTCTAGTGCTGGGGGTCTCCAAATCTGGCAACTTTTAAGACTTATGGACTTCAACTCCCAGAATTCCCACACCATAATGCATTGCATTATGGGTGTGGGCACGTGCGGGCTATTTCAGCACGCGAGGAGAAAAAGGTTAGCCGTCATTGGTCAAGAACAATGCTTCTCCACCTCAGCAACTCCCAGAATTCTCCAGCCAGTATGGCTGAGTGAGGAATTCTGGGAATTGAAGTCCGTATGTCTTAAAGGTGCTCGTTTTGGAGACCACTGAATTAGCTCGTTTCCCAAGCTCAGCAACTTTAAGGTATGTGGACTTCAACTCCCAGAATTCCCCAGCCACCCAATCTGGCTGGAGCATTCTGGGAGTTGAAGTTCACACATGCTGGCTGCAGCATTCTGGTAGTTGAAGTCCATACGTGCTGATTGAGGAATTCTGGGAGTTGAAGTCCATACATGCTGGCTGAGGAATTCTGGGAGTTGAAGTCCATACGTGCTGGCTGGGGCATTCTGGGAGTTGAAGTCCATACATGCTGGCAGGGCATTCTGGGAGTTGAAGTCCATACATGCTGGCTGAGGAATTCTGGGAGTTGGTCCACCCATCCTGGCTGGGGCATTCTGGGAGTTGAAGTCCCACCTCTTTAGGTTGCCAAGATGAAGAAGCATTGGACTAGTGCCAGTAGTTCTCCAAACTTCGCAACTTTAAGCCTTGTGAACTTCAATTCCCAGGATTCCCCAGCCAGCCATGTAGTGACTTCAACTCCCAGAATCCCGTCTTTCAAAAAAAGCATTCTGACTGGGGCATTCTGGGAGTTGAAGTCCACAAGTCTTAAAAGTTGCCAGATTTGGAGACACCCCCCCCCCCCAGCCTTAAAAGGCAGATTTGGGGTTCCTTGCCCATTACAGGAGGCGGGGGGGGGGGGATGAGAGGCTCCCTGGGATTGAAAGCAGCCTCGAAGCGGGATTTGCAAAAGGTGCAAAGTCCAGAGAAGCCCATCATGGGCCCACAAAGCCCATGTTGCACGGCCAAAGAAGTCCCACGCCTCCTCCACCCTTCCCGGCTCTCACGCCTTCTTGATGTCCGCATCCTTGGCGTTGCGGTTCAGCTCCAGCACCGCGTAGTAATCTTGCCCCATCGCGGCCTGCTTTGCCCGGGCTTCTCCCGTTGCTATGGCGACCGCCGCCGCCGCCCGGGGCATGACGGGAGTTGTAGTCTCGAGATCCCCGGGCAAATTCTGCGGCTCTCGCGCGCTTCTCGCTGCTTATGCTGGGAAGCCCGGAGCTGCTAGTGGGAGCCCCATTTCGGATTGGGGGTGGAGGGGTTGTTTTCCTGGGGCAATCGACCCCCTCCTCCAGATCTCCTTCTGGGACGTTGCTGGGGAGGGTGGGCTGCAACCTTTTGGGGGGCAGGGGACAAAAATCCTGGGTTGCAAAAAAGGCTTTTGCAAAAGGTTGGGGAAAGGCTGCCCCCCCCCCCCGCCAATTTCCTTGGAATGTTTTCTGCAAAGTCCAGTAGCTGCTTTGCATTGGATGGGAGACCACTAGGCGATCCCCAGACGGAATAACAGAGTAACAGTTGGAAGGGACCTTGGAGGTCTTCTAGTCCAACCCCATACTCTAAAACAGGATAGTATACTATCTCAGACAAGTGGCTGTCCAATCTCATTCTACCCCATACATCCCTGCGACCAATCCGCTCTCACAGAGAGGGCCTCCTCCGGGTACCATCCGCTAAACAGTGCGGGCGGGCGGTGCCTAGGAGTAGGGCCTTCTCTGTGATGGGCCCAACCCTCTGGAACGACCTCCCCCCCCCCCCCATATTAGAACCACCTCTGATCTCCGCTCCTTCCGCAAGAAACTCAAGACCCACCTGTTTCGAGTAGCAGGTCTGGCTTAATTACAACCATAATCGTAACTGCATTTAACATCTATTCCAACCTTCCTGGATGGCTTTTTAAATTTTATATTGGGGTTTTAATGGGTTTTAAAATTGTTCTTAATATTTAATTGGTTTTGGGATTTTATAACAGACCGTGTGTGTGAGTTGTTTATGTTGCATGTCTTATGTCTTATGTCATTTTATTGTTTTGATTACGAATGGTCTGTACACCGCCCCGAGTCCCTACGGGGAGAGGGGGCGGTCTATAAATTAAATAAACTAAACTAAACTAAACTCTTCTTAAAAACTTCCAGGGATGGAGGATTTGCAACTTCTGGAGGCAACTTCTGTTCCACTGATTAATTGTTCTAACTGTCAGGAAATTTCTCCTCAGTTCTAAGTTGCTTCTCTCCTTGATTAGTTTCCACCCATTGCTTCTTGTCCTGCCCTCAGGTGCCTTGGAGAATAGTCTTGACTCCCTCTTCTTTATGCAACCCCTGTGATATTGGAAGACTCCCATCATGTCTCCCCTAGTCCTTCTTTCTATTAATCTAGACATACCCAGTTCCTGCAACCGTTCTTTGTATGTTTTAGTCTCCAGTCCCCTAATCCTCTTGGTTGCTCTTCTCTGCACTCTTTTCTACATCGTGGAGACCAGAACTGAATGCCGTATTCCAGGTGTGGCCTTACAAAGTGGTATTAACCCTTCACGTGGTCCAGCATCTTCAGTCATGTGATCAAAACTGATGCTTGGCCACTGACTCATTTTACGATGGTCACACCATCATAATCATCTTGTGATCATCTTTTGCGACCTTCTGACAAGCCCGGATTCACTTAACAACCGTGTTACAGGTAAGTCCTTGACTTACCACCACATTGGTTAAGAGGGTTTTGCCCCACTATACGGCCACTTAAGCGAATCACGGCAGTTATTAAGTTAGGGACACGGTTGTTAAGTGAATCTGGCTTCCCCATTGACGTTGCTTGTCAACAGGTTGCAAAAAAGGAATCGCGTGAAAACACCCCCCAACTCCACCCGGGAATGTTGCAACCGTCATTAATTTGAGTCGGTTGCCAAGGGTCTCAATTTTCAACACGTGACCCTGGGGGTGTTACAACGGTCGTAAGTGTGAAAAATCACCACGTTGCTTTTTTCAGTGCTGTCGCAACTTTGAACGGTGGCTAAATGCACCATTGCAACTCAAAAGCTACCTGTATTTTAAGAACGAAACCTTCCCCATAATGCTGCGAGTGGATACAAGGGAACATCTTAAAACACCACTTTTATCGTCGATGTCCGTGGGGTGGGTGGGGGTGAACTATCCAATTCATGGGGGAGGGAAGATCTGTTTACATTTCTTCCTTTCTCACACCCCCTCCCTAATCTTGAACGTCTCCTGATGTGCAGTGTGCTAAACTCTTTAACAAGGTGTGGATTAGTTCACAAGCCCAAAAACTCACCTGTTACTTTGCACACAAGATATGAGGCCTCTTGCAGATCTGGGAAGGGGGAGGCATGGCTGACACCCCTATTTTTCCGTCCCTTTTTCAGGGCTGGGGGTGCTCAGGGCTGAAAACAACCCCCTCTAAGTTAAACAGAGCGGCTGCACGTGTCTTCGGGGTTAGGAAGGATGAGGCAGGCTTGTCTGGGGTAATTGCAGCTTTTATGGCTTTTAATGTTGACTTTGAAGCCAAGGCATGACCGACTCTTTGCAAAAAAATAAATAAATCTCTTTTTATGACCTCTTTAGACAATGCAAAACGTTCTTCAGCCGCCGGGCTCTTTGTTTACCCTTCAGCCGTTTTTCTTCCTGCCCCGACTCAGAAAAAGCTGATCTGGCTTTGGGGGCTAAAGATAGACTAGGAAAACATAATTATAGGAGGGCACTTTATCCACAGTTCAAATAGATCAGCGGCTGCAGTCCGGGAAATGTTTTCCTGGAAACCTTTCTGTGCATTTAGCTCTGCAGGCAGCTCTCAATAACATCAATCAATCAGAAGGGAGATGGAAAGGACCTCGCATGCAGGTATGTACGTAGGTAGGTAGGCAGGTAGATAGATAGACAGACAGATGATAGACAAAAGATAGAAGAGATAGGTAGGTAGGTAGGTAGAGATAGATATAGTGTGTGTGTGTATACATAAAAACATATATATGCTGGTCTTTTATTCAGGTCTTTTCCCGTGTAAGATTGAGATTGTCTTGGCAACGTTTCGGCGAGGTCCCACTCCCACAACATGAATAAACATGACGATACCTCCCGCCTACCAGACATCTGGAAACAAACGAGCCCCACCCACCACCCAGGCCGTTACAACACGAAACAACAGCGGACACACAGCCAGCACCTCAGCCACATAGGATGATACAAAACAGCTGACCAATCTACAAACATCAACTCCATCTACCAATCAGGATGCAACTACACAGCCAATCAACCCACTTACAGCAGCAAAGCCAGCACTCCACACACCCCCACCAAGATTTATAGAAAGACGGCAACTCCGACCATGCCTTACTTGCACAAGCACGAAGCCGAAAACACCAGCCTGAAGATGGCGAGTGGGACCTCACTGAAAGATAGGGTCTTATTTTCTTTTGACCCCCGAAATAAGCGCTTGGCCTTATCTTCGGGGAGGGTCTTATTTATTTTATTTTATTTATTTTATTTATTTCTTAGATTTTTAGACCGCCCCTCTCCCAAAAAGGGACTCGGGGCGGTGTACAGTCAATATAATAAAATGATTCATAATAATTAAATACATTTAAACTACATTTAAGATACATTTGGAGGGGGAGATAGGCTGTACTAAGAAATAAATAATCCTAATCTTAAAACATCACAATTAAAACCCCAAACCCTAAAATAAAATAAATCCCTGGGAGGTAAAACTAAGAAAGTGCCAGGCCAGCTGATTGAAACAGGTGAGTCTTTAACTTTTGCCGGAAGGAACGGAGGTCGGTGGTAGTTCGAATGTCTGGGGGGAGGTCATTCCAGAGGGTTGGGCCCATCACAGAGAAGGATCTACTCCTAGGTGTCGCCCGCTGGCATTGACTAGCAGACGGCACCAGGAGGAGCCCCTCTCTGTGTGAGCGGATAGGTCGCAGGGACGTGTGTGGTAGGATGCGATCCTGCAGGTAACTAGGTCCTCTGCCATGGAGCGCTTTAAAGATGGTGATCAATACCTTGAAACGCACCCGAAAGGCCACAGGTAGGAGGCAGGAGGCAGCGAGCATGGTCACCTCATGGCTGCTGCTATGTTGCAATATTTTCAGGGAGGGCGCATGCACTCAAAAGCCTGATTGGTTTATTATCTGGGGTGGTCTTATTTTCGGGGAAACACGGTGTATACACACACACACACAAAACACAAACACACGCACACATAGCCCTTGACTTGCATTTCACTTAGTGACAGTTCAGTTACAACGGCACTGAAAAAAGTGACGTGATCCCCTTTTACAACCTTCTGACAAGCAAAGGCAGATTCTCTTAACAACCGTGTGACTCACTTAACAACTGCAGTGATTCACAACAAATGTGGCAAGGAAAGTTGTCAAATGGGGCAAAACTCACTTAAAAAATGTCTCACTTAGCAACATAAATTTTGGGCTCTAGCTCCATCTATCTCTCTACCTACCGCTCTCTCTCTCTATTATCTCTCTCTCTCTCTCTCCCTACCTCTCTCTATTATCCATCTATCTATCTATCTATCTATCTATCTATCTATCTATCTATCTATCTTCTATTTATCTATCATCTATCTCTATCATCTATCTATCTATCTATCTATCTATCTATCTATCTATCTATCTATCTATCTATCTATCTCTATCATCTATCTATCTATCTATCTATCTATCTATCTATCTATCTATCTATCTATCTATCTATCTATCTATCTATCTATCATCTGTCTGTCTACCTCCCTCTATCATCTATGTATCTATCTATGTATCTATGCAATACTATATATACAATATATATAGATAAATAGCATATAGAAATACACACTCACACAGAAACCTTGACTTTTTTTTAACCACGTCCAGTATAGACCCCCCTGTTCCTGCCATTTCAGATGCCAGTCAAGATACTGCCAAGAGGGGCTTGTGGTTACCTAAAAGGAATTCCTCCCACGAGGTCATTTCGTTGTATTTAAGTACAATGACAATAAAGATTATACTTATTTATCCCGGCCCCTCCTCCCTCTGGTCCGTTCCTTTGCCCTGCCTTAAGAACCATCAAAAGCCGGGTGAAACCCATTGTGCTTTTCCAAAATGCAAGGTGCTCTTTAATAACAAGAAACCTCCAGAGCAAGGTTTTCAGGGGGCTCCCCCTGCGTCCTGTTTCTGGTTCAGATGAGGTCTTCTTAAAGTCATACCTGTCAGCTCGGTTCAAGCAACTGTATAGATCCGAAGCTGGGACACTTATTTAAGAGGAGTTGAAGCCCACCCCTCTTAAAGTGCCCCAGCTTTGCAAACACGGCTTTAGAGGACTACAAACCAGGTGCCCCCTTGGCCCTTTTCCAAACAGTCATTGAGAGAAATCCCTGAACGAAATCCAGCATTTGCAATCCGTTGTTGACATCTCCAGGCGGATCAGAGATCGGGAAGCTGGTACCGCCTCAGTATCCCATCTCGGCAGCAGGTGTATATTTCTTTCCCCCACGGAGCTACCTAGAGAAATAAAATAAAAACGCATATCTCAGATCCTATGGTTCCCGACAACACCCTGGTTATCTCCCGTTTAGTCCTTGGCTTATGACCACCAGGGAGCCGACAATTTCTGTGGCTAAGCGAGATACTTGTGAAGTGAGTTTTGCCCCATTTCTCAATCATTCTGGCCACCGTGGTTAAACATCGCTGAGGTTGTTAAGTGAGTCACACGGTTGTTAAGCACACCTGGCTTTCCCCCGTCGACATTGCTTGGCGGAAGGTCGCAAAAGGAGATCACTTGACCCCAGGGACACCGACTGCGACCGTCATAAATGTCTGTTGGAGTCAAAATGTGTATTGATATTTCTCTAGGTTGGTTTATCTCTATTGGGATGTGGTGGCTCAGGGGCTAAGATGCTGAGGTTGTCGGTCAGAAAGGTCGGCCGTTCGGCAGTTCGAATCCCCAGTGCCGTGTAACGGAGTGAGCTCCCGTGACTTGTCCCAGCTTCTGCCAACCTAGCAGTTTGAAAGCAGGTAAAAAATGCAAGTAGAAAAACAGGAACCATCTTTGGTGGGAAGGTAACAACACTCTGTGCTCCTTCGGCGTTGAGTCATGCCGGCCACATGACCACGGAGACGTCTTTGGACAGCGCTGGCTCTTCGGCTTTGAAACGGAGATGAGCACCGCCCCCTACAGTCAGGAACGGCTAGCAGACATGTGCAAGGGGAACCTTTAGCTTTACCTACTTATCTCTGAGTATCCTGTATACCTATTTCTTTCGCCATCTTAAAAAAAGTTCTAGGTAAGGCTTTTCTTGGTTTTTTAAAACATATTTTACTACTTTTATAGTCAAGTTTTGCGTCGACTATTGCATTAAAATCTCCTATGAGATGGATATTTTCATACTCGGTTTCAAGAATCTCCTTGGGAAGCTTTTTATAAATCCTTCCTGTCATGACCGTCATAAATGTGAGCTGCCAAGCATTCAAGATTTGATCAGGTGACCATGGAGATGCTGAGACAATCATTAAGTGTGAAAAAAATATATATAAATTATTTTTTCCCAGTGCCGTTGTAACTTTGGTCAGTCGAGGGCTACCTGTGCGCTTATTTTTAATGTTATAATATTTTATTTATACATCCTAGGTAGGAATGGGCGGTTTCTAAATTTAATAAATAAATAGCTTTATTTTCCCCATCTGGCCACGCAGAGAAATCATAAGAATAATGCCATAGTGGCGGATACAAAGTACACAAAAACGAATAAGAAGTATCTCTCTATAAACAGATTAACAGAGTTGGAAGGGACCCTGTAGGCCATCTAGTCCAACCCCCACCCCACCCCCAAGCAGGAGACCCTACACACAGTCTCAAATCTGGTTCTTGATTTTATATCCAAACATTTCCTTCCCTCTTTCACTTTTTGGGAGCCTGATTCCTTTTTTATTCCTCCCGCACGTCCCTACTTTGCTCAATAGTGAATGGGGCTGAATGTTGTGTTTTAAACCTACCTTGTATACAGGATCACAGTCCGGTCCGGTCAGCTCAAGCACGTGGTCGAGATCCTGCTGCATAATAAAACAAGTCCCATCACCTGCAAACAGGGAAGCATTTAAATTTTGGCCTTTGATTCTTGCAATGCTGACTTATATTTCTATTTTTGTTAAGCCTCTCGAAGTCACTTGGGACAGCGAGATTGGAGGCAATGTAAATGTAATAAAGGACCCTCTTTTCCCAGTTCTATCCACCCGACCAACCAGAGCAGGAAGGCAGGGGAGGTTAGGAGTCCCCTCTTTTCAGGGGAGGTCCATATGAGCTGTGGGGCCTGCTGCCTGCCAGCTGCCTGCAATTTGACAGTTCAAATCCCACCAGGCTCCAGGTTGACTCAGCCTTCCGTCCTTCCGAGGTGGGTCAAATGAGGACCCAAATTGTTGGGGGAAAGAGGCTGGCTCTGTAAACCCCTTAGAGAGAGAAGCGGGATATAAGTCTAAGGGCTATTATATTGTCCTCCCTCCCTCCCTTCCTTCCTTCCTTCCTTCCTTCTTTCCTTCCTTCCGAGGTGGGTCAAATGAGGACCCAGATTGTTGGGGGCAAGAGGCTGAGTTGGTAAAACCGCTTAGAGAGGGCTGCAAAGCATTGTGAAGCGTGCTATTGTCCTTCCTTCCTTCCTTCCTTCCTTCCTTCCTTCCTTCCTTCCTTCCTTCCTTCCTTCCTTCCTTCCTTCCTTCCTTCCTTCCTCCCTTCCCTTCCCTTCCCTTCCCTTCCCTTCCCTTCCCTTCCCTTCCTTCTAGCCCTGTTGGCACAGTGGGTGAGAATGCAGTATTGCAGGCTAATTCATTCCCCACTGCCAGCAGTTCAATCCTGATAGGCTCAAGGTTGACTCATCCTTCCACGGTCGGTGAAACGAGGACCCAGATTGTTGGGGGCAAGAGGCTGACTCTGGAAACCACTTAAAGAGGGCTGTAAAAGCACTGTGGAGCTGTATACACCGTATTTTCCGGACTATAAGGCGCACCAGAGTATAAGACGCACCAAGATTTTGAAGAGGTAAATTTAAAAAAAAGGGGGGGGCTTTGCCCTCCCTGGCCCCCAGGAGCACTCTGCAGGCCTCCCAAACCCTCTGCACGCCCCATTTTCTTGTGAAAAACTGGGCATGCAGAGAGTTTGAGAGGCCTTTAGAGTGTTCCTGGGGGCTGGGGAGGGCAAAAACACCTCTGGGAGGCCCGTTTTCACTCATTTTTGCCCCCCCCAGCCCCCGAGAGCACTTTGCAGGCCTCTGCAAAACCCTCTGCGTGTCCGTTTTTGCGAAAAACGGGATGTGCGGGGGTGGGGTTTTGGGAGGCCATAAATGCTGTCTTCAATGTCTAAGAAGCACCCACATTTTCATCCTCTTTTTTTTGGGGGGGGGGAAGGTGCGTGTTACACTCCGAAAAATACGTTAAGTCTGAGTGCTAGTGCTATTGCTCTCTGCTGGGACCAAGGAGAAGGGCCTTCCTTGGGGTGGCTCCCTCCTGTGGAACATCAACCCTGCAGAGAGAGAAGACCGGTCCCACATTCTTTCCAAATGCCCTGAAGGTTTTACCAAAGGGCCTGGTGACCCCAGGGGGACACAGAGCCCATCAAGAAGGTTGGTTAGAGTTTGGTTACCAGCTGTGTGTGTGTGTGTGTGAGAGAGAGAGAGTATTGGGTTTTATATTGGCAGTTACCGTGAGAGAGCGGGCATCCATACAGACTTCCTTACCAAAGAAATAACAAATAAATTACCTTGGCTGGCAATAAATCCATCTTTGTAAGGCGTCAGTGAAAGGACCGGGGCGCCGGATCTCTGAATCACTCGAAGGGGAGCTCTGGAAAACAGAGAAAGAATCCCATATTTAAAGGTCTATGGAGATGCCTTTCATCTCTAGGCCAAGATTGTCCCCATGGTGATTTTTTCCTAAAGGCGACTGGACTTACAATAGCAGAGTTGGAAGGGACCTTGGAGGTCTTCTAGTCCAACCCTCTGCCTAGGCAGGAAACCCTATAGTATATAGGGCCTATACTGTTTCAGACAGATGGCTATCCAACATCTTCTTAAAGACTTCCAGTGTTGGGGCTTTCACAACTTCTGGGGGCAACTTCTGTTCCACTGGTTAATTGTTCTAACTGTCAGGAAATTTCTCCTCAGTTCTAAGTTGCTTCTCTCCTTGATTAGTTTCCACCCATTGCTTCTTGTTCTACCCTCAGGTGCTTTGGAGAATAGTTTGACTCCCTCTTCTTTGTGGCAGCCCCTGAGATATTGGAAGACTGCTATCATGTCTCCCCTAGTCCTTCTTTTCATCAAACTAGACCTACCCAGTTCCTGCAACCGTTCTTCATATGTTTTAGTCTCCATTCCTCTAATTATCTTTGTTGCTCTTCTCTGCACTCTTTCTAGAGTTTATACAATACAATACAGTACAATAGCAGAGTTGGAAGGGACCTTGGAGGTCTTCTAGTCCAACCCCCTGCCTAGGCAGGAAACCCTATACCAGTGGTGGGCAACCTTTTTTTTTCAACTGAGCCAAATCTTGCCAAAACCACGATTGAAATTTATTTTGAGAGCCACACTTTTAAAACCGAAAATACATAGGATGGTACACTGTTTTTAGTTTCAATAAACTCTGGCATTTGAAGCACGCAAGTCTTAAAGCTGTCAAGTTACAAGATCCTTGCATCCCTAACCCTTTAGGAAAAAAACCCCAAGGGGTCTTCAAACCTGACAGCTTTAAGACTTGTGGACTTCAACTCCCAGAATTCCTCCTCCAGTCATGTTGGCTCAGGAACTCTGGCATTGAAGCATGCAAGTCTTAAAGCTGTCAAGTTGCAAGACCCTTGCACCCCTAACCCTTTAGAAAAAAAAAACCCAGGGTCTTCAAACCTGACAGCTTGAAGACTTGTGGACTTCAACTCCCAGAATTCTGAGAGTTGAAGTCCACCAAGGGCATCAATAATATTAGCCCAGGCAGGGATCTGCAAAATTGGCTCTTAAGACTGGTGGACTTCAACTCCCAGAATTCTGAGAATTGAAGTCCACCAGTCTTAAAACAGCCAACTTTGCAGACCTCTGTGTTAGCCCAAAGCCTGGCGCTGGGCGGGCCTTGCTCCCCCATTGGTGGAGCCCCAGGAAGCGAGGAGGGAGAAAAAGAGACGGAGGCCAAGGAGCTTGCCCCCCCCCCCGCAAAAATCTTATCAGGGAGCTGGCGGGCAGTAGCAAATTAGCCGATCATGCGGCGTGATCGGCTAATTTGCTACTGCCCGCCCAGCTCCCCGGTTAGATTTTTGCTGCGAGGAGGCGGGGGGGTGGGAAGCTCCTTAGCCTCCGTTTCTTTTTCTGCCTCCTCGCTTCTCGTCCCCGCCCGACTTCAGGATCCTCCCTAATCATTGTGGGTCGAAAAGAAAAAAGGGAAAGGGGCGCTTGTTTTGAAGTGCCCGAGAGGAGGGAGTGGAGCGGGCACCCGGCACACAGAAGAGCCACATTAAAGTGTGTAAAGAGCCGCATGTGGCTCGCGAGCCGCGGCTTGCCGACCACTGCCCTATACCATTCCAGACAAATGGCTATCCAACATCTTCTTAAAGACTTCCAGTGTTGGGGCATTCACAACTTCTGGATGCAACTTCTGTTCCACCGATTAATTATTCTAACTGTCGGGAAGTTTCTCCTCAGTTCTACGTTGCTTCTCTCCTGGATTAGTTTCCACCCATTGCTTCTTGTTCTACCCTCAGGTGCCTTGGAGAATAGTTTGACTCCCTCTTCTTTGTGGCAACCCCTGAGATATGGGAAGACTGCTATCATGTCTCCCCTGGTCCTTCTTTTGATCAGACTAGACATACCCAGTTCCTGCAACCGTTCTTCATATGTTTTAGTCTCCAGTCCCCTAATCCTCTTTGTTGCTCTTCTCTGCACTCTTTCTAGAGTCTCCACATCTTTTCTACATCGTGGCAACCAAAACTGAATGCAGTACTCTAGGTGTGACCTTACCAAGGCCTTGTAAAGTGGCATTGAGAGAAAAGAAATAATACATATAAAAAGAAGAAAAAGAGAAGGGGAAGAAAAAGAAACTAGGAACAGGGGATTAGTAAAATAAAATGAAATATGTTAATCATGGTAATGGTATGTAGCTAATTAAGATGTGATTGAACTATACTAATATTATTAACTGTGCAAATTACTAAGTAAAATATTGATTATATGCAATACTGAATTTGAAAGTATATGTTACTTATAGAAAATAGATGGAAATGAAATGATAAATTTGGCTTATTTCTAAAGGGATAAACATGAAATGCTTTATGTATATTAATATTTTTTTTAAGTTTGGAAAATATGGGAAAAAAATAATATGGCTAAATGGGAAATGGAAATATAATGTACAATGTATTATTTATATGTGAAAATTTAAAAAGGGGGAAAACCAGACAGCACTCTGTTTACAAAAGAATTTTAAATATGCAACAAAAAATAAAAAACTTCATTAAAAAAAAGAAAAGAAAACGTTTCGCTTCTCATCCAAGAAGCTTGGATGAACCGAAACATTTTTGAAAGAAAATAAAACAAAAAACGTCCAGCTGCCTTTTGGAAAGCTCATCTTTGGGACAATCTAATATTTAGCGCAAAATCTTCACGGTCGCCTTGGCTCTGTGGGTTAGAATTCTGGTGTTTGAACGGGCTGCTTTCACGAGCATCACCTCTGTCTCTTTGCGCACAAGGCTGGAGCAAATTTATCCTTGTCTACAACACTGTCTACCCAACCCTGACAGTCTTCTGACCGAGGCTTCCCGAGAGCCTGAAGCCAACTCCTGGTCCCGGCAAAAACCCCTTTTATTCATTTGCTGTGACTTCTGCTCATTCACCTCCGGCAAAGTCTTTCGAGGGAGGATTTACGGTCACAGACCTTTTCTGGCTTGGAGAGCTGCCAGGTCGATATCTGCAAAACTTGGCCAGGAGTCTCGGAGAGTCACAAACCAATGAAGCGAACTGATTGTTTCCTGCAAACTCCACTCCCCTGACGCTCCCTCTTTGATTTCCTCTGGGAGGGGCTATTCACCATCCACCTGTGGCTTTACTCCCAAGTCGACCCCTGTTCTTTAGCTGTTCCCTTCGTCTGGCAACTCTGCGCATGCACACACTGGGAACAGGCTCCAGCTGTTCTTCTGCCTCACTGATGTCTGACTCTGAAGGCAGCTGATAACTGGCATACGGCCCTGGCCCCCTCTCTGCCTCAGACACAGATCCCTCCTCAGACTCCAGGACTGGCCCATGCTCCTCCCCAACCTCCTCACTGTCCGAATCTGCTGCCAGCTCCACTGGCCACTGGCGGGCCACAACCAACACTGATCTACTACAGGTAGTCCTTGACTTACAACCATTCGTTTAATGACCATTCAAAGTTACAACGGCACTGAAAAAAAAAGACTTATGACAGCTTTTCACACTTACCACCGTTGCATCATTCCCTGTGGACACGTCATCAAAATTCAAGCACTTGGCCACTGGTTCATATTTATGGCGGCCGCAGTGTTCCAGGGTCACGCAATCCCCTTTTGCGACCTGACGAGCAGTGTCCATGGGGAAGCCAGGTTCACTTAACAATCATATTGCTAATTAAAGAACTGCGGTGATTCACTTAACAACAGTGGCAAGAGAGGTCGTAAAACGGGGCAAATCTCACTGAACAAATGTCTCACTTAGCCACAGAAATGTAGGGCTCCGTTGTGGTCGTAAGTCAAGGAGTGTCTGCATATGGAAACACAGTTAACAGATAAAACCAACAGCCAAATTAAGCTTCTAAAGGGGGCATTACGATTATCTCTGGAATATATTTATCAGTGTTCAGCTGAGGAGGGGTTTAATTTATGTCTATGTCAGTTTGGGAGGGGTTTGCAGAATTTTGTTTTGTGTTTGTTTTATTTATTTTTTTGCAGTCTGCATTTTAATGTTTTGAACAAAATTAAAAAAAATCGGGGGTGGGGTGGGGGGGAGGGAAGGAAATGGTCGCTGGATTTTTCCAGCTGTTTAAAAGCAGCCAGGAATCTGACTCACTTGGTGTTTCGGACATCCAGCTGGTAGATGCTCCCATCCTGCGTCCCTCCCAGCAGGTACGTGTTGGAGAGGAAAGCGCAACAGTTGAAAGCATCCGAACCGATAAAAAGAAAAACCTGAGGAGGAAATCAGAGAAAAATGTGGTTTGAAATCCAATCTAACCACACTCCCTTGTAGCACTGATGATGTTACCTAGTTGGGTCATGAAACGTGTGGAAGAAAACAGCCAAGCTCAGAGAGCACCACAATTCTCCTCCCCCTTCTTCTATACCACCCGTCTTTTTCTTCCTCCTCCTCCTTACAAACTCCGCTCCCTGCTAGCACTAATGATGTTACCTAGCTGGGTCATGAAACATCTCCAAGAAAACCGCCAAGCTTAGAGAGCACCTCATTTCAGCCCCAAGGTGCAAATAATCTCTTGTTAAAGTTCCTTCGTGGAAGATAAATCTAAAAGTGAAATCAGTTCATCTCACAAAGGCTGGTGCAAATCAGAGGCAAAGCTCAGCTTAGGAGCAAAATTGCCCCCTTAACCTTATTCTGCTTTGAGAGACATTTCCAGTCAAAGACAACCAAGACGAAGAAAAAAAAATTGGCCATGTTGTCCCAAGTGGAGAAGGAATCTTACCGGCTGCCTGCTTTCTAACCCCAGGCCTTGCAATTTTTTGTCCTCCCGAGCCAACAGCAATAGCTTTCCTTCCGTGCCGACTTCACGCTCACCTGTAGTGGAAAGAGAGACGTTTGTTCTGACCGAGGCTTTCAAGAGCATGAAACAAACTCCTGGTCCCGGCAAAAACCCCTTTTACTAATTAACTGTGAATTCTGCTCCTTCACCTTCAGCAAAGTCTTTCCAGGGAGGATTTACAGTCACAGATCTTCTCTGGCTTGGAGAGCTGCCAGGCTGAGAACTGCAAAACTTGGCCAGGAGTCTCGGAGAGTCACGAACCAATGAAGGGAACTCATGGCCTCCTGCAAACTCCACTCCCCTTTCGCTCCTCTTTTATTCCCTCTGGGAGGGGCCATTCATCGCCCACCTGTGGCCTTACTCCCAAGTCAACCCCTGCTCGTTAGCTGTTCCCTTTGTCTGGCAATTCTGCACATGCGCACACTGGGAACAGGCCCCAGCTGTTCTTCTGCCTCACTGATGTCTGACTCTGAAGGCAGCTGATAACTGGCATATGGCTCTGGTCTCCTCTCTCTGCCTCCGACACAGAGACCTCATCCGAGCCTTCCCCAGACTCCAGGACTGACCCAGGTTCCTCCCCAACCTCCTCACTGTCTGACTCTGCTGCCAGCTCTGCTGGCCACTGGTGGGCCACAACAAGAGTTTTGTCTTGGAGGAGGAGCCAACATCGCGACAATACGGACGTGCAGTCTCGATGCTCCGAGACCGCAGCTGATACTTTTGCCGCTGGGTGGTCCATTCGAACCTAAACCGTCCCACAGAGACGGTGAACAGGAAGAATAGGTCTTGCTGATCTCAGGGACATTGCAAAGTCCCTGATCGATGCGAGAGAAGTTCTTCAAGCCGGCAACAAAAAATCCAGCCATTAGGCTGATGAAGTCGGGGCGGCTCCAAAACGGAAGGATACGGAAAGAGAAAGTGTTTCCAGCTGGTGAGGAATTTTTACCGTTTTAAAAGAGACTGCCTATAAAAAACTTCAAATTAATTTAAATTGGAGAACAGAAGAAATAAGCGGCGGAATTAAGCTTTGAATGGTTTTGGACAGTGGGTTATCTTACTTTTTAAATGCTATCTTCATGGATGGAATTTATGCAAGCCTTTTGAAACGAATGGGTTAAGTTTTCTTCTATTTTTTTTCCTTTTATTATTCTTTGTAACCTATGGACTAAAATTCTCCTCTTTCATTACTGTGGGTATTCTTCTAACTAACTCATTCAAGAATTGGACTTTTTAAAAACTTGAAATACAAAAAAGAAACAAAAAGAAACAAAGAAAATTGCAACAATAACACTGCTACTCAGAGGCTGCAGGTTTGTGTATTGGAAACGAAACACTCTTACTATTCTCAGTGATTATCCTGGCTTGGCACTTCAAGGTCTCCCTGCTTGTTTATAGAGAGCGATAAGAAGAAAAGCATACAGATATCCCTTTAAGTATATCTTTAACCAGAGAAAGGTGAAAATAAAACGTTATTGTGAATCTATGCTTAATCTTGTTAAAACTTTCCAAGCTAGAGCAGCAGTGTTTGTTAGCTGGAGACAATGGCACAATTTCAACAGCAGAAAGAAATTTTAAGTCTGCAAAAGATATTCTCAGAAATACAGAAATTATCAAACACATTTGAGAGGATGGAGAAGAAGTTGGAAAATCTAGAGCATCTAACAGTAAAATATGATGAAGAAATTGGAGATGTTTATCAAGTGGAAAAAGTGGAGGTCAGAATC
The DNA here is from genome assembly GCA_029891615.1 of Natrix natrix natrix. Lineage (NCBI taxonomy): Eukaryota > Metazoa > Chordata > Lepidosauria > Squamata > Natricidae > Natrix > Natrix natrix. Next base: position 67,716 of record JAKRSK010008246.1, read on the forward strand.
CTAAAAACCGAAGAGGAAAATGAATATAAGGAAATTAAATCTGCTGATATTTATGGTGATTGGTTTGTCTCTGAAAATGGAAAGAGTGGAATACGGAAAGAGGAATTAAATGGCGGGGAACTCTACCCCAGATGGCAAGATACAGAAGAAGAAAAAACAAAATAATTTATGGATTTAAAGAGAGAAATTTTATTAGCAATATCATTGATAACATTACCGACAATCAAAGATAAGCTGATTAAGGAAACAGAAGAAAGGCATCGAAATTACATGAGAGATTTTATAAGCAAGGAGTTGCTAAAAGGAGTCCATACAAATTTGATGAAGGAGATGATTAGATGACTGACACCACAAATGGCAGAAGACATGAGACTGTTTTGCTACTGGAAAGATACAGGTTGATAGATGGAAGTGTATAATTTAAAACTAGTTAAACAGTGAAATTTAGTGACAATAGATATAGTTAAATAAATAATTGATAATGATAATAATGTATACAATGTGTAGTGTTATGATAAGTAATAATGGGATATGAATATTGAATGGTATCCATGAAAGGAAGATTAGAAATCCTTTTGGATTATATATAAAGATTAATTAAAAAGAACTAAGTTAGATACAGTTAAGTCTTGATTATTAGGGGGAAAATGTTATGATACAGGCAATAGTCAAATAAAGGAGGGATAATGATAACAACGTATATACAGGTATGGGTACAACATAAGGAAACTGGATGTAAATTGTAAATAGTGATTTGGAAAGGAGGATTAGAAAACGTTGTTACTAAATATTATGGATATTTAGCTAGAATAGGCCATAAGTGTTATTGGAGGATTTTAGAAATAGTAAATGAAATGCCAGTATGTGGTTATGTATTAAATCTTGGTATATTTTATGATGAAGGACGTTTAAACAATTATAGTCAAACGGAAATGGAGGTATGATGATGGTAACATGTATAAATATCTGAGTTAAAATACTTGAGTTAATATGAATGATGTTTGTTAACTGTGGAAGAGATGCACGAAAGCATTTTTGTAACCAACTGATAAACTAGTATGTATTTACATGAAGTATAGTATTTACATAAAGTATGTAAAGAAGGATGTGTTGTGTTTGTTTTGAAAATAAAAAATATAAAAAAATATTTTAAAAAACAAGAGTTTTGTCTCATGCATGGAACTGCAAACTTGGCAACTTTAAGACTTGTGGACTTCAACTCCCAGAATTCTCCAGCCAGCCAGCATGGCTTAAAATTGCCAAGTTTCCAGACCCCTGGAAGGTTAAAAGCCAGGCACCCGGGAATTCCAGTCCTGGGAGTTCCAGTTTTAGGTGAAGTCTTCAAGTAGTCTTAAAGGTGCCAGATTTGGAGATCTCTGATCTAGGCAACTGGGAGTTCTAGTTCTAGCTTAAGTCTTAAAGTTGCCAGGTTTGGAGATCCCTAGTATAATGATTAAGACACGAGACTAGAAGCCGGGAGCCGGGAGTTCTATTTGAAGTCCACAAGTCTTCAAGTTGCCAGGTTTGGAAATCCCTGCTCTAGTGGTTAAGGCATCAGGTGAAAAGCCAGGCACCTGGGAGTTCTAATCCTGGGAATTTCTAGTTCTAGTTGAAGTCCACAAGTCTTCAAGTTGCCAGGTTTAGAAATCCCTGGTCTAATGGTTAAAGCACAAGGCTAGAAACCAGGCAGCTGGGAGTTCCAGCCCTGTCTAAAAACCAGGTCTGGTTTTCGGCACGATTCAAAGCAAAGAGGCAAAGAGATTGGTCCTGCTTTGGGAAGGAAAACCCGCCCGTTGCAATGTAATTACTTACTGGGAAGTTCTTCAGGGGACCCCAAGTTTAAAGAGTTGTCCGTCACATTCAGAGCAATCCCATTGATCGGAGAGCCGCAATCGGCTACAACGCCCAGGCAAGTCGATCGGCCGCAATCCCAAAGGCGTGCCGTGCCATCCCGCGAGCTGGAGACCACGTTCCTGCCCCTCTCCACGATGGCTGTGTCCAGGATTCCTGCAGCATCATAAAAGAGGAAATGCTTAGTAACTGGCTCCGCCAGTTCTGTGGCCGCAGCGGCGCCCGATTGCTGAACACCTAAATGCCCGCTAGGTGCCAGGGCTCAGCTCTGGTTGCAAAACAGCTGGCCAACATTTTAAGAATCGGCTTTCTACGTGGAGCACTCGGATTCTGAGACAACACGGAGCTCAGCATTTCTGTTGCCAAGTAAGGCAGTCGTTCAGTGACCGTCTTGCCCTGTTTTACGACCTCCCTGGCAACAGCCGCTAAGTGAATCACTGCGGTGGTTAAGTGAGCAATGTGGTTATTATGCGAATCTGGCTTCCCCGTTGACTTTGCTTGTCAGAAAGTCGCAAAAGGGGATCACACGACACGCAACCCTGGACACTGCGACCGTCATAAATAGGAGCCAAGTGTCAGGATTTGGGTCATGTGACCGTGGGGAATGCTGTAACGGTGTGAAAAACAGTCATAAGTCACCACTCTAAAAAGCCTTAGTAAGGCCACACCTGGAGTCCTGCATCCAGTGTTGGTCACCACACTATAAAGAAGATGTGGAGACTCTAGAAAGAGTGCAGAGAAGAGCAGCCAGGATGATGAGGGGACTGGAGGCTGAAACATACGATGGCAGGAATTGGGTAGGTTTAGCTTAAGGAAAATAAGGACATAATAGCATCTTCCAATATTTGAGGGGTGCCACAGAGAGGAGGGGGTCAAGCTATTTTCCAAAGCACCCAAAGGCCAGGCAAGGAATAATGGATGGAAACTAATCAAGGAGAGATTCAAACTAGAAATAAGGAGAAATTTTCTGACAGTGAGAACCATCACCCCAAGGAACAGAAGTTGCCTTCAGAAGTTGTGGGAGCTTCAACCCTGGAGGCTTTCAAGAAAAGATTTGACTGCCATCTGTCAGAAATGGTGTAGGGTCTCTTGCTTGAGCGGAGAGTGGGGGGGGGGTTGGACTAGATGTCCTACAAGGTCCCTTCCAACTCTGTTAAATCTGTATCTAATCTGTACTTATTTCAGTGTCGTTGTAAGGTCGAGGATCATCTGTAGAATTAGTTCACCAGAGCATGAACTTATTTTCCGAAGCATCAAAAGGCAAGGCACGAAGTAATGGATGGAAACAAATGAAGGAGAGAAGCAACCTAGAACTAAGAGGGAATTTCCTGACAGTGAGAAGAATTAATCAGTGGAACAGAAGTTGCCTCCAGAAGTTGTGAATGCCCCAACACTGGAAGTCTTTAAGAAGAGACTGGACAGCCACTCGTCTGGAATGGTGTAGGCCCAGGATGGCGAACCTATGGCACGCGTGCCACAGGTTGCATGAGGAGCCATTTGTCAGGGCATGCGAGGCATTGCACTGTCAGCTCTGTTGCGCATGTGTGCGCTGGCCAACTGACTTCAGCTTTCTTTTGAGGCCGTTTTTCACCCTCCCCAGGCTCCAGAGGCTTTATAGGAGCCTGGGGAGGGCGAAAACAGCCTCCTCCACCGCCCCCCCCCCCCGAGTCCCCCCGGAGGCTTCAGGAGCTTCCTTGAAGGGTTCAGAGGGCAAAAAAACAATCCTACAAGCAAACCAGACATCCGTTCCTGAATTTCCGGTTTGCCCGTAGGGCCGTTTTTTTGCGCTCCGGAGGCTTCAGGGAAGCTCCTGAAGCCTCCAGAGGGCCTCCGGGGGGGGCAGGGGAGGCTGTTTTCGCCCTCCCTAGGCTCCTATAAAGCCTCTGGAGCCTGGGGAGGGCAAAAAAAGCATGCAAAAAAATAGGGCGGAGTGCTGGTCATGCATGCATTCGCGCTGGGGTCGGGCATTGCATTATGGGTGTGGCATGCCCGTGCGTGCTCCCCCCCGCGCCCCCCCTTTTGCACGTGAGCCAAAAAAGGTTCTCCCATCACTGGTGTAGGGTCTCCTGCCTGAGCAGGGGGTTGGACTAGAAGACCTCCAAGGTCCCTTCCAACATGATGTTCTGTCTGTTGCAAGGCTAACGGATTGACTCCCATAGGACAACAGAAGTGACAGCAGTTCTTCAAACTGTTCAATACGCAGCTGGCTTAATTCAACTCAACATCTGGGCTGACTCCAGCGCTCACTTCCCTTTACCTGCTTTGTGCCCTTGAAAAGTTGCGACGCAGCTGCCGTCCTCTGCAGACCAGACCTTCAGCCTGGCGTCCATCCCTCCGCTCAGCACCACGATGCCCGATGGGAAAAACCGACAGCAGTTCACGTCGTAGATGTGACCTTTCAAATTCCTCTGGAAAGACAAGGAACAGAGCACCGCATCAACCCATCCTGTGCTTGCTCAGGGGGCCCCAGAATTTATGGTGCTGCTAAGCAAGGAGGTTGTTAAACAAGTCACAGCGCACAGCTGGCTGGGGAATTCTGGGAATTGAAGTCCGCCCCTCTTAAAAGTGGCTGAGGTTGAGAAACAATGGCTTAGGCGAGACTTACTCTAACTTCCCCATTAGCGGCTTGCCAAATTTTCATCGTGCCGTCAGTGCTGGTAGATACGCCAAGCCCACCTCCGCTCGAGATGTCGAGGCAAGTGATCTACAATAAAAGAGAGGAAGAGCAGTGAAAAAGAAATGGCTCGACCGATTGTTCATAGCACCTGAAGGTAGAACAAGAAGATGGAAACTAATCAAGGAAAGAAGCAAATTAGAACTGAGGAGTAATTTCCATTTACAATTAATCAGTGGAACTGCTTGCCACCAGAAGTTGTGAATGCCCCAACACTGGGAGGTTTTTTTAAAAGTTTTTATTTAAGGCAAATTAAAACATTGGACATAGGCTAAGCGTCCTGGCAAAGTCTTTGCCATACATGCTAAGATATAAAGTTATACATTATAACCCCCCCCCCCAGCTTATTTACAATCTATTCAGTAATTCAGTTTCTCCTCAGTTCTAAGTTGCTTCTCTCCTTGATTAGTTTCCACCCATTGCTTCTTATTCCGCTCTCAGGTGCCTTGGAGAATAGCTTGACTCCCTCTTCTTTGTGGCAACCCCTGAGATATTGGAACACTGCTATCATGTCTCCCCTAGTCCTTCTTTTCATTAAACTAGACATACCCAGTTCCTGCAACTGTTCTTCCTATGTTTTAGTCTCCAGTCCCCTAATCATCTTTGTTGCTCTTCTCTATACTCTTTCTAGAGCAGTGGGTCTCAACCTTCCCAATACCGTGACCCTTTAATACAATTCCTCATGTTGTGGTGACCCACAACCATAAAATTATTTTATGTTTTCTGTATTTTTTCAAAAATATGTCTTTTCTGATGGTCTTAGGCGATGCCTATGAAAGGGTCGTTTGTCCCCCAAAGGGAAATATAGTCCTTGACATACCACCTGGCCATTACAGTCCTAGGCCATAATGCTTGTGAAATGGGTCAATCATACGACTGCAGAGGCCATTAAGCGAATATCGCAGTAATAAAGTGAACCATGGCTTTTGCTAAAAGTTAGAAGGCTTTTTTTAAACCCTGCCTTTATTTTCTTTCAATAGTCCTTTCAAAGCAGGCGGCCAAAGAATACGTACACTTTTCTGATGGATCCGGCAAAAGGAAGTGTACGGTGCCAGAAATTTGCTAGTGGTTTTTTCCCGCGAGCAGGAGACAAGCAAACTTTTCTGAAGCAGATAAAAAAGGAAAAATTGATTTAAAAATAAGATGGACCAAATGCAGATGATCTCAACCAACTTTCCTTCCTTCCTCCCTCCGTCCCTCTTCTTCTGTCTACCTATCTACCTACTCTCCTTCCTTCCTTCCTTTATTCTGTCCACCTATCCAACAACCCTCCCTCCCTCCTTCCTCCCTCCCTCTTCTTCTGTCTACCTATTCACCACTCTCCTTCCTTCCTCCCTCCCTCCCTCTTCTTCTGTCTACCTATTTACCCACTCTCCTTCCTTCCTTCCTTTATTCTGTCCACCTATCCAACAACCCTCCCACCCTCCTTCCTCCCTCCCTCTTCTTCTGTCTACCTATCCACCACTCTCCTTCCTCCCTCCCTCTTCTTCTGTCTACCTATCTATCCACTCTCCTTCCTTCCTTCCTTCCTCCCTCCCTCCCTCTTCTTCTGTCTACCTATCTACCTACTCTCCTTCCTTCCTTCCTTTATTCTGTCCACCTATCCAACAACCCTCCCTCCCTCCTTCCTCCCTCCCTCTTCTTCTGTCTACCTATTCACCACTCTCCTTCCTTCCTCCCTCCCTCCCTCTTCTTCTGTCTACCTATTTACCCACTCTCCTTCCTTCCTTCCTTTATTCTGTCCACCTATCCAACAACCCTCCCACCCTCCTTCCTCCCTCCCTCTTCTTCTGTCTACCTATCCACCACTCTCCTTCCTCCCTCCCTCTTCTTCTGTCTACCTATCTATCCACTCTCCTTCCTTCCTTCCTTCCTCCCTCCCTCCCTCTTCTTCTGTCTACCTATCTACCTACTCTCCTTCCTTCCTTCCTTTATTCTGTCCACCTATCCAACAACCCTCCCTCCCTCCTTCCTCCCTCCCTCTTCTTCTGTCTACCTATCCACCACTCTCCTTCCTTCCTCCCTCCCTCCCTCTTCTTCTGTCTACCTATCTACCCACTCTCCTTCCTCCTTCCCTCCATCCCAAAGTCTAACAATATGGAGGTCCATTTGGGCTATCCGTAAGCAAGCTAAGCAGACACACACAATAGCTTCGGCAGCATGTGATTAAAAAAAGGCAACCTTGTGTCATGTTTTATTGATTATATGTGTGTGTGTGTGTTGTATTTGTGCTGATAAATAAATAAAATAAAATAAAATAATAATAATAATAATAATAATAATAATAATAATAATAATAATAATAATAATAATAATAATTTTATTTGATTAGCCGCAACCCTCTCCCGAAGGACTCGTGGCGGCGTACAATCAGAGCAAATAAAATACAGATAGACACACATAAATACATAAAAACAGGGACATATACATGTGCATGGAGGAGGTAGACTAATGAGTGAAGACAATTAAAAAAACACAATTTAAAATCCCATTAAATAAATTACCGAATTAAAAAACCCGTCAGGAGCGTTATAAAGTTATGATTGAGCCAGGCCAGCTATTTGGAATAGATGGGTCTTGAGCTTAACACGGAAGGAGCGGAGGTCAGTGGTGGTCCTAATATCCGGAGGGAGGTCATTCCACAGGGCTGGGCCCGCCACAGAGAAGGCTCTGCTCCTAGGCGCCGCCCTCGGCACTGTCTGGTGGACGGCACCTGGAGAAGTCCCTCTCTGTGCGAGCGGATGGGTCGTAGGGATGTATGGGGCAGAATACGATCCCGCAAGTAACTAGGTCCTGAGCCATGGAGCGCTTTAAAGATCGTAATCAAGACCTTGAAACGCACCCGATAGACCACAGGAAGCCAGTGCAGCTCGCGCAGGGAGTACCTAGTACTCCCCATAATCACCCGCGCGGCCGCATTCTGGACCAACTGCAGTCTCCGAGTGCATTTCAAGGGAAGCCCCATGTAGAGAATATTTATTTATCAGCACAAATACAACACAAATATAAAAAGGCAACATTAAAAATATGGTTTTTCTGCCTGGATGGTCTCCTGCAGTGAGCTGATAGACAGAAAGGGGGAGTAGTGTGTTCCCTCCCATATTTGGGAATACCAGAGGTTGTAACACAAAGATAGATAGATAGATAGATAGATAGATAGATAGATAGATAGATAGATAGATAGATAGATAGACAGACATAGATATAGATAGATAGATAGATAGATAGATAGATAGATAGATAGAGATAGATAGATAGATAGATAGATAGATAGATAGATAGATAGATAGATAGATATAGATATATATTCTGTCTGTATTTCTTTTATGAATAACTCACATACTCAATATTCCTCCCTCCTCCTATTTTCCTCACAACAACCCTGTGAGGTGGGTTGGCTTGAGAAGGAGTGGTCCCAAAATCACCTAGCCAGCTTTCATGCCTACAGCAGGACTCGAAATCACTTCTCCTAGTGATTAGCCCAAAGTCACCCAGCCGGCTTTCAGGTCCAAAGCAGAACTAGAATTCACCGTCTCCTGGCTTCTAGCCCGGTGCATTAACAACCAGATCAAACTGAACTTCCTCCCATTTCTTATATTATTTGATCTCAGGTTATCTCAAAAGGACTCAAAACACACAGTGGATTTTTAGCATAGTCATCATCCTCTTTTAACGACCCCACAATCCCTTTGCGGGGCGGAGTCCGGGCACCTGAATGGAGCTGAGTGTTTGAGTGGCCAGATGCCCTTCCTGTCGCCAATGCAGAGTTTTGTTCAGCAGATATATTCTCATCATGCCCAAAGAGAGAAATATCTGCCTCTACCTAGGATCGAACTCACAGCCTCCTGATTGTGAGGCGAGAGCTGCGTCTCTAAATCACTCACCGCTCAATTTTTAGCATAGTATAATAATGAATTGATGATATACCTGCAATCTGAGGTACCTGCATAGCCAACCTGTCTTTTTCCTCCCACCTCCCTCCCCTCACATTTAAATCCTCCATCAGTCTAGCCTAGTATTTATTTCTCAACTGTGGCGACTTTAAGCTGCCTGGACTTCAACTCCCAGAATTCCCCAGCCAGCTGTGCTAGCTGGGGAATTCTGGGAGTTGAAGTCCAGACAGCTTAAAGTCTCCACGGTTGAGAGATATTGGGTTCTGCATCAGATGAAGAGACCTGTGTTTCCCAAATGCTTCTGCCTTTCCATACAATATGATTTTTCTGGGGGGGAAATGTTACTGGATTCTGCTTTTCGACAATACCTTAGTCATTGCGCTGACTTCAAATCCTTCGGAGGCTACAATTTCAGGAATCCCATCTGGGTTCAAACCATGACAGGTCAGAGTTCCATATAAAGTCGATTTCCCTAAAGGAGAAGAACAAACAATATGGTTGGAAACGGTTATAGAGCCTCCTGCTTGAGCAGGGGGTAAGACTAGAAGACCTCCAAGGTCCCTGCCAACTCTGTGATTCTGTTAAAGGACCAAATTTTACTTTTAAGTGCCAAAACTTAGCAGGTGCTAAAACCAACCCTCCTTTAAAAATAAAGAACAGGAGGGGGGGGAAATGCTAATTTTTCAACGTTGTGTCCTAATACATAAAATGTAAATTTTTATCAGCAACCTAAAATGATAACGGAGGGCAAATCTTTGCTTTGATGGCACCATCCATGTGGCCTGGAAGCCAACACCACTTAGGACATAAGTAGTTCAAGTTTGGCACATTATGTTAAGAGTTGTGTATTGTGTCTTCTCAAAGTTAAGTTCCGGGCTTGCAAATATATATTTGTTTAAAAGAGTTTTATTATTTTTCAGTTATAAAAATAAATATTCCATCTTTCCTTATGCAGTGTGTCGTCTGGGTACAAATATCTCTGTGCAACATTGTTCCTCTTTTGCCACATCTTTCACATTCATATTAACATTATTTCCCTAAGTTTAGTCTTATAATATATTGAGCATTTAAACGGTATAAAACTCTCCATTTTTCTTCTGAACATCTTCTATAATATCATATTAACATTAAACATTATTATTCTCATCATAAACATACTAACAGTTTTCATCTTATTTATACCTTTACCTAAGTGGGTTGTCTAGTTATTCTTTAGCCTTCTTCATTTCCAAACTCCCTTTTTTTCTCTCCAACCATTGGTAAAATACTTCACAAATCAAAGAATATTCAGTTTGCTCTTTTTCCTTAATTGCTAATGTTAATCTGTTAATTCCTGCACATTCTAATATTTTGCTTATCACCTTCTCATCCATAGGGATCTCTACACTCTTCCAATGTTGTGCAAATACAATTCTAGCTACGGTTAACACTTGCAAATATTATCAGCGAATGCAGGTAGTCCTTGCTTTACGACCGCAACTGAGCCCCAAATTTCCACAGCTAAACGAGGCAGCTGTGAAGTGAGCTTTGCCCCACGTTACGACCTTCCATGCCACCGTTGTTAAGTGAATCCCTGATGTGGGTTAAATTAGTAACGTTGTTAAGTGAATCTGGCTTCCCCCAACGACTTTGTTTGTCAGAAGGTCGCAAAAGGGGATCACGACGTGACCCCGGGACACTGCGACCATCGTAAATACGAACAGGTTGCCAAGTGGCTGATTTTTCATCCCATGACCCTGGGGATGCGAAAACGGTTGTAAGTTTGAAAAGCGGCCATACGTCACTTTTTTCAAGGCCGTTGTGGCTTTGAATGGTCACTAAATGAATGGTTGTAAGCCGAGGACTACTTGTAACCATCTCCAGAATGAAACAGTCCCCAAGCCAATCAACCAAAGGCCCAAAAGGATGGAGGCTGATCTCACCTGGGAATTGTCTGATATCCAGGTTTACACAGCCTCCTTAGCTATCATTCCTGCACCTAAGCCACCATTCCTGGATTTGCACAACTCAAACCCCAATGCAGGTGGAGCGTTTATTGTCGTTTTGATCCCAGGGATCAAACAAAAATATGCAGATTTGAGTTTACAAAAAACTCATCACTTTTTTCCGTTGATTTTGCCATCAGAAGTCACTTTTTTCGTTGTAACTTTGAACAGTCACTAAATGAAGTCGAGGACCACCTGTATTGGGAACCTCAAAAGCTGATGCAAAGAATTCGGACCGTAGCACACAAAACCATAATTCCAGGTTTGAGCAGGTTTGTTTTAAGACGGAGGGGATTGGAGGTAGGGGGATACTTTACACGAGGTGTGTAACATCAGAGTAGGGAAGGAGGAAAAGGAAGAACTGGATCCCTTCGGCAGAATCGCTCGACAACAGCAGGAAAGTCTGGTTTTTCTTACTCACCTGGACTCCTGCAACTCAGCCAAACCTCCTCCTCATTTTTTCTAGAAAATGGGGAGAGAAATAAACCATTAGCCCAGAATCAGATGACAAGGGAGATATATAAATTATATAATTTGATGATATGGGAGACATATAAATTAGAATTACATATACCGGTACATAAATAAAAGCAATAATGGAAAGGACAGGGCTGTTGCACCTGGATGGCCAAGGGCTTCCCTAGCTGTAAAGTAAATGGGTTTAGTGCGGCGTTTCTCAAACTTGGCAACTTTTAAGAGGTGCGGACTGCAACTCCCAGAATTCCCCAGCCAGAAAAGCTACCAATAAAACTGGTAAGGAACAGGAGGAGAAAGGGATGAAGCCCAATTGTGGCATGGGTGGATGGGAATTGTAGTCCCTGAGAAAACTAGATTGCCTCAGTGTCTAACTTGGACTCCTGCACCCAGAAGGTGGGACTGGGAGACCAAAGACCGATAAGACAACTCCCTGAAGTTAAAAGGCCATTGTGGCATGGGTGGATGGGAATTGTAGTTCCCAAGAGGATTGGATTGATTGCCTCGGTGTCTTCTCTGCCTTGGACTCCAACACCTAGAAGGCTGGGACTGGTGGATCCAAAGATCTCCTAAGACAAGTCCATGCAGTTAAAAGCCCATTGTGGCGTGGATGGATGGGAATTGTAGTCCCAAGAGAGGGCTGGATTGATTGCCTCAAGGTCTTCTCTACCTTGGACTCCCGTACCCAGAAGGTTGGATTGCTGGACCCAGAGACCCCTAAGACAAGTCCATGCAGTGAAAAGGCCACTATGGCATGGGTGGATGGGAATTGTAGTCCCTCAGAGGGCTAGACTGATTGCCTCAGGGTCTTCTCTGCCTTGGTCTTCTGCACTCAGAAGGCTGGGACTAGTGGACCCAGAGACCCTTAAGACAAATCCAGGCAGCTAAACGCCCTCTGTAGTGTGGATGGATGGGAACTGTAGTCCCTGAGAGAGCAGGATCGCCTCTGCTTTGGACTCCCGCACCCAGAAGTCTGGAACTGGTGGACCCAAAGATCCCCTAAGACAAGTCCATGCAGTTAAAAGCCCATTGTGGCATGGATGGATGGGAATTGTAGTCCAAGAGAGGGCTGGATTGATTGCCTCAGGGTCTTCTCTACCTTGGACTCCCACACCCAGAAGGCTGAGACTGGTGGACCCAAAGACCCCTAAGTCAGTTAAACGGTTGCTGCCCTCCCCCGGCCCTCAGAGACTCCGCTCCAATTTTTCCCTCAGGAATCTCCGGGTGGTCTCCCTTCCCCGCCAGGCACGCAGCCAACGCCGAGGGGCGTGGCAGGCGCCGTCGTGGGCGTGGCCTCCCCCACCTCAAGACCTGGTCCCAGTCGCTCTGGATCCGCAGCACCGGCGCCTGCGCCATCTTCGCCTCAGCCTTAGCCCCGCCCCGGAAGCTCCCGGCCGGGGACCGCCCCCGGAAGGCCCGGGCGCCGCCCACCACGGCAGCAGTTTGACGGTCGGCGAGGCGCTGCTGGGAGGCCTGAGGCGGCTGAGCCGGCGGTTGGAGGTGCTCGCGGAGGTGGGCGGGGCTTCAAGGGGGCGGGGCGCCCCGGCTTGGCCTACCTGGCAGGGCTGGGCGTGGGGAGGGCGACCCCTCGCTCCAACCCTGCGAGGTAGGCTTGTTCGGGCTGGTGGGGGGGAAGCGGCGCTTCCTTCCCGATATTTTATTTGCATAAGAGGTAAAAATTAAGTGGCTTGGGGGTCTAAGTGGGCAAAACTATGCCCCTCTTTGTGATCTCGGGACTTCAACTCCCAGAATTCCTTCTTCCTCTATTGGCTTTGCTTGTGGGCAGCCATGGCGGCTGAGGAATTCTGGGCGTTGAAGTCCACAGGTTGTAGAGGGACATAATGGCTGAGGAATTCTGGGAGCTGAAGTCCACAGCTCGTAAAGGAATCAGTTGGCCCAGGAATTGTGGGAATTGAAGTCCACAGGTCATGAAGAGTCCATGGTTGACTGAGGAATTCTGGGAGTTGAAGTCCACAGCTCATAAAGGGACTATAGTGATCCATGCCTGATCAAAAGGGGAAGCGAGGGGCTTATTTTATTATCTCTATAGATACAGATACTTGTGCATGTCGATATGTATGTAGATAAATATATTAAGTGGAACCTATAGGTGCCGCGTGCCAGGGCCACACCCTCAACTTTGTGTTCTGATCGATGGCAAGAAGGCCCAAAATAATAAAATATAAAATGTGGTAAGGCTGATGCCATTAAAAACCAAGCAGAAAACAATTGATCGTTGCCTGATGCTCCTAATTGGGTCTAATTGAGTTAGGCCTGGAGCCACTGGCAGTCGGCAACCTTTGCCAGTCTTTCATTAGAGGCCTCGTGGGTCCTTGTCCCTTGTAGAGGTCCTTAATTTGGGGGTAATTAGCTGACATTGGGAGGATAATGGAGCAGTTTGTCATGGAGCAGTTTGGGATTGCCGTTACCAAGTATCCTGTATAAACTCTTTGTGTGGAGGGTGGGGATAACAACATTATTTCAAGACAAGGAAAGTTGCCGACTTAAGTAATTGCTTTAGTGACCGGAAAAAGTGACTTACAGCCATTTTTCACACACCCGTTGCAGCCCCTCTAGGATCATGTGATCAAAATTCAGAGGCTCGGCAACTGGTGTGTACTTATGCCTGTTGCAATCTTCCGGGATCACGCAATCCCCTTTGGCAGCCTCATCGCAAGCAAAGTCAACGGGATTGCCAGATTCACTTAACAACCGTGTGACTACCTTAACCACTGCAGGGATTCACTTAACAATGGTGGCAAGGAAGGTCGTAAAAAGGGGGGGGGGGAATTCACTTAAGAAATGTTTCACTTAACAACACAGATTTGTTGAACGGTCACTAAATGTACCGTTGTAAGCCGAGGTCTACCTGTATAAGTCTTAAGTACTATTGCTGTTCTTTTCTTTACAGTGCTGTTGTAACTATCAACTGTCATTAAATGAACACTTCTAACTCAAGGACTACTTGTCGTTGGATGAATCAGTTAAAGAAGTCTGTAGAGATTCTCTGTCATCCATGTCCTGGTGGTCCCAAAGGTGCTTTTTTCAGGAGGCAACTGGACTTTTTTTTTTCCGAAGACGTTACACTTCTCATCCAAGAAGCTTCTTCAGCTCTGACTGGATGGTGGGGGAATTGAGGATTGATACTCCTTGCAGACAGCTGGTCATTTGCATCCTCTTAGAGGGTCCTTGAGGCCACTTGGAGGTTTTCCTGTGTCCTCAGGGTCCCCTGAGTGGTGCAAATGGTTCCTGTAGTCTGCAATTTTTCCCTCTGGGAATCCATTCCTGCTCTCACACTCTTCCAAGGGTCTTCATCCCAAATTGTGTAGCTCAAAGTCTGTAGAGATTCTTCGTCATCCAGATCACAAGAGCAACTGGGCTTCCTTGTTTTTCTTTGAAGACGTTTCACTTCCCATCCAAGAAGCTTCACCTCCAAGTGGCCTCAAGGGACCCTCTAAAAGGTTACAAATGACCAGCTGTCTGCAAGGAAAATCAGCCCTTCCCTTCCCTTTCTCAGTCAGAGCTGAGAACCTTCTTGGATGAGAAGTGAAACATCTTCAAAGGAAAAAAAAAAACTAAGCCCACAGTTGCCTCCTGAAAAAGCACCTTTGGGGCAGTTCACAAAGTGTTGGGTTAGGTCAGGGGTCCCCAAACCTGGCAACTTTAAGACTTGTGGACTTCAACTCCCAGAATTCTCCAGCCAGCTCTGGAGGAATTCTGGGAGTTGAAGTCCATAGCTCATAAAAGGGGCCATAGATACTGGCTGAGGAATTCTGGGAGCTGAAGTCCACAAATCTTAAAGTTGCCAAGTTTGAAGACCTCTGGGTTACGGGGTTTCAGTCTCACTTGGCTTGAGTAGCTTCACGCTGGTGTGGATACCACAAGGATTTATTTTTTTTAAGCAGCGGGTTCTCCTTTTCCCCAGATCTGCCAGGATGTCTGGCCACAACTGGAGCCAGAAGACGCACACCAAAAGGGAGGAAGAAGAGGAGGAGGAGGAAGATCCTTTTGACCAGATGATCCAGCGTACGGGTTGTGCCACTTTCCACTACGCTGTGATGGAGTGCATGGCAGAGCACCAGGACTGGCGCAAGTGCCAGGAGCCAGTGCAGAGTTTTCGGACCTGCATGGCGGAGCATCAGAAGCAGCGAGCCGAAGAGCTCCGGAGGCGGCAGAAGCTGCACCAGGCTGCCAGCTGACCAAAGAGGAAGCAAGGGAGGGGCCTGCTGGACTCCAAAGCTTCAGAGTAACCCGAGCCCAGCAGGGCTGGCGCTGGACGAAGCCAAGGGCGGTTCAGAAATCCGGGAAGAGCTAAATTTTGTAGACAGAAGATGTGTAGACCGTCAGGCCCGCTAATACAAAAATGGAGTGGCATTCTTTTTTTTTTTTAATTGCTTTTAATAGTGAAAAAAATGCCTCCTGTCAGGATAAATAGGAGTTTTCTTTGTTGGTGACGTTCATCGTTTGAAGTATTGGCAATGTTTTCCCAATCTTGGGCAAAAATCTCGGAGTGAAAAAAGCCAGGGCCAAACATGGCTGTTCTTTACTTGGGGGTGGGGGTGGGACATGTATTTGACATACTAACAGTGTTGGGACGTCTGGTATGGTGGCCTAGAGACGGAGCTCTCGCCTCACAATCAGGAGGCTGTGCATTCGATCCTGGGTAGAGGCAGATATTTCTCTGGGCACAATGAGAATATATCTGCCGAACAAAACTCCGCATCGGCAACAGGAAGGGCATCGGGCCAGTCAATACTCCTCTCCATTCAGTTGCCCAGACTCCACCCTGCAATATGGGGTCATTAAAAGGAGATGATAGAATCCTAGGACTGGAAGGGACCATGGAGATCTTCTAGTCCAACCCTCTTCTTAAGCAGGAGACCCTATCCCATTTCAGACAAATGGCTGTCCTATTTCTTCTTAAATACCTCCAATGCTGGCGCACCCACAACTGCTGAAGGAAAGCTGCTTAATGGATCCCAGTTATGAAGTTTCTCCTTGGGTCTAAATTGCTTCTCTCCTTGACTAATTTCCATCCATTGCTTCTTGTCCTGCCCTCAGGTGCCTTGGAGAATAGCTTGACTCCCTCTTCTTTGGGGCAACCCCTGAGCTATTGGAAGGAAGGAAGGAAAGAAAGAAGGAAGGAGAGGAGGAAGGGAGGAAGCAAGGAGAGGAGGGAAGGAAGGAGAGGAGGAGAGAAGGAAGGATCTCTCCTTGATTAGTTTCCACCCATTGCTTCTTGTCCTGCCTTCAGGTGCTTTAGAGAATAGCTTGACTCCCTCTTCTTTGGGGCAACCCTTCAACTATTGAAAGACTCCTGTCTCCCCTAGTCCTTCTTTTCATTAAATTAGATCAGTGATGGCACACCTTTTAGACAGAGTGCCAAAATTGTGTGCACATGCCCAAACTGAAAAGTGTGCATGCATGCAAATGTACACGTGCGGACATGCGCATCAGAGACCCAAAGACCAGCTGTCATCCCAACACCGGCAGCGTGGCAAGAGGTCAGATCTTTTTCTTTTGTGCGCTACTGTTTCGTTGTTTGCAGGGTTTGCAGCAGCTCACAAAAGAAACGCCAGGGAGATCTGACCTGGGTTGACGGTGCCCGGCTCTGTTTCAAACAGTATTTGCTTTTAGCAGACACGGTCGTGAAAAGGAGCCTGGCAAGCATCATCTTATGGGTGGAAGAAAAATTCTCTCCACTAATTTGCCGCTAGGGAAGATGACTCATTGTGTGTCTGTACCATACCGAGAATTGGGCAGAGAGAATCACTTTCAGGGCACAGACGCTGAAACGGACGGCTTGGGCAGCAGCACGTGGGGAACACGAGAGATGCTACGCGTTGGGTTTTTTCCACGCTTTTATTTATTTATTTAAAAAATGACTTGGAAAAGGATCTTTCGAGAGGTGCAAGAGGCCAGATTAAGGCGTAGGATGGGAAAGCTGTGTGATAGAACCAAGCTTGCTTGCGCTCTTATTCTCCTGGCCCTTAACGTTTTTGTCATTATGGGGAATTCTGGGAGTTGAAGTCCACGCATGTTACATTGCTGGAGGATTTTGGGAGTTGGAAGTCCACCCGTGCTGGCTGGGGAACCCTGGAAGAGCAGATCGAAGTGCTGGAAAGCTTAAATCGGACACCGGCCCCGTCTCACTGCAGTCTGGCCCGAAGCTCATCCAGTTCTGTGCGGACCTTCAGTCGAATTCTGAAATCTTCCTCCGTGTGCTGGAAGGAAAGAAACAAACCCAGCATTTGGATCTTGGTTAATGCAGAATGATGGTTGCTGAAGAAAGTGGCAAAACCTTTGTACCCGTGAAGGTTTAGATCACCTGAGCCAGCTGTGGCTTGGCAGCCCAGCTGGTGGAGGGGAAGAAGGGAATTGGGCCAGCAGGCCAGTGCACACATGCACAGCTCAATCGACATGAACAGCAGGCTGGCGCACACGCACATGAGTTCCCACCAGCCACCACTTGTGCAAGTTAAGCTGCACGTTTGCACTCTAGCTAGCCCCTTGTGCGGCCCAATTCCCAATAGGCCACGGGTCAGTAGTGGCCTGGGGGGTTGGGGAGCACTGACCAAAGCAATATAATATTTATCAGATACTGAGGCTGCATTTGTGCATTACGCTTGACTAAAAAAAAAAAAACAATCTTATAATTCAAGATTTTAACTTTGTTTATGTCAGGGTTTATCAGATTGTGAATTCTTCCTTGGGAAATTGATGGTCAATTGATTGATCCCTGAGAGGTTTGTTTACCCACAGCCAGTTTTATATCCTTCCAGGTTTCAAGCACTGACGACGTAACCTAGTCAGATAATGAAACGTCTGCATGAAAACAAGCAAGCTCAGAGAGCACCAGGGACCCCACAGTCCTCCTCCTCCTTCTCACACCCCTCTCCCTTCTAGCACTGATGATGTTCCCTAGTTGGGTTATGAAACGTCTGCAAGAAAACAATCAAGTTCAGAGAACACTAAGGGCCCCTCAGTCTTCCTCCTCCTCCTCCTTTCTGCAAACCCCACTCCCTTCTAGCATTGATGATGTTCCCTAGTTGGGTGATGAAACATCATCGTCCTCTTCCTCCCTCCTTTCTAGCATTGATAATGTTACCTAGTTGGGTCATGAAACGTCTGCAAAGAAAACAACCCAGTTCAGAGAGCACCCAGGACCCCACAGTCACCTTCCTCCTTTTTTAGGTTAAATGTATTGATGGTTTTCATTATTTTAATTCTCTTAAGTGTTTCATTAAGGCCCCACATACCTCTTTCACTAATAGATGGACTCCTTCGGGGAGATTATTCTGAATAATTTCCAAGAAAATGGGACTAAACGTGGCCATCAGTTGATTAATCTGGAGGAACGGAGAAGAGTTGTTTTTCCAGAGGAAAAGAGAAAACGAATTACCAACGTTCGACGTATTACCGTAAATCTCTTGGTTTATCTATTTTTTATGCCGCCTGAAGATTTCCCACACTCTCCATTTCAAAAGAGAAGCCATACAAAAAGCAAGATGCTCAGGTTGCCATAAAAATAATCAAACGATACAAATAGTCCTCGATTTGCCACCATTTGTTAAGTGACCGTTGAAAGTTAAAAACAGGCCTGGAAAAAAAAGGGACTTGGGACGAGTCCTCACACTTATGGCCGCTACACCATGGTCGTGTGATAAAAATTTGGGTGCTTGGCCATGGAGGACAGTTGCCATTTGTGATCTTTCCTCGTCTCCGCTTCCCATAAGCCAGGGGTGTCCAAACTTGGCAACTTTAAGACTTGTGAACTTCAACTCCCAGAATTCCCCAGCCAGTATCTATGGCCCCTTTTATGAGCTATGGACTTCAACTCCCAGAATTCCTCCAGAGCTGGCTGGGGAATTCTGGGAGTTGAAGTTCACAAGTCTTAAAGTTGCCAAGTTTGGACACCCCTGCCATAAGCAAAATCAATGGAGGGGGGAATAGACTCCCTTAACAACCGTGTGATTCACTTAACAATGACAGGGATTCACTTAACAACAGTAGCAAAAAATATCCTATTGGGTACAACTTACTTAGCAGCTATTTTTCTTTCTTTTTTCCCTGTTTCCCTACATTTTTCTCTTCCCTCCTTATTTTTCTGCCGTTTTCTTCTGTATTTTTGTATTTTATATGACCAATCAAAACGAAGGTCACTAGAACTTTGAAATCGGGTCACAAGTAGCTTTTCGGCAGGGTCAGCCATAACCAGTTTCGTTGTATTTATTTTGTACAATGACAATAAAGACCATACTAGACCTTCGAACAATCGGTTGATCGACCAGTCACTAAAGCGAGGACCGCCTGTACAGATGCCCTGGATTGCAGGGCAAACTGAGGGGGGGGGGGGTCTCGTGGTTTTGGGGCACAAACTCAGCCTTTCAAGAAAGACTCAACACTCTCTCACTCTGCCCTCATTCAGGAGTTTGAAACGGTATAGGGTTTCCTACCTAGGCAGGGGGTTGGACTAGAAGACCTCCAAGGTCCCTTCCAACTCTGCTACTGTATTGTATTGTATAGTTTGACAATTAAGAGTCTGACAGCCATCCTGCCGTCATTACAGGTAATCGACATACGGCTGTTCATTTAGTGACTGGCTGAAGTTACGACAGCGCTGAAAAAAGTGAGTTTCCACCACTTTTTTTACCGTTGCAGCATATCCACAGTCACGTGATCAAAAATTCAAGACACTTAGCAGCTGGCTCACATTTATGACGGTCGCAGTGTCCCGAATCACAGGATTCCCCTTTCGCGACCATCCAACAAGCGAAGTCGATGGGGAAAGCCAGATGCGCTTAACAACCGTGTGACTCACTCAACAACAGGGATTCTCTTGACAGCTCTGGCAAGAAAGGTTTGAAAGCGGGACAAGACTCACTTAGCAGCTGCCTTGCTTAGCGACAGGAATTTAGGGCTCCGTTGTGGCCGTAAGTCGAGAACTGCCTGTATTTTGGAAAATAAAACCAGACAGGTAACCTACCTGAACGACACGCTGGTGGCTTGTAAGGTGGCTGTCCACGCGCACTTTGCTGCCGTGTTCCCCCGCCAACACCAGCTCTACCGTCTTGGTGGGCATGGCATAGCTGGGGAAAGAGAGGGGGGGAATTATTATTATCCCACACACAAACACTTGATTGGAGAAGCATTTGTCTGGTTTGGTATATTATTACATTAGCATTAGTATGAGTTTGCATGCAATGAAATGTCATTTTAATGTATGCCGATTAGTGTAATTCAAAGGGACAATGAAGTTACTATTCTATTGTTCTATTCTCTATTAATAGAATAGGGAAGAATAGAATAATAACTTCATAGTCTTCTCTATTCTATTCTATTCATTTCATTCCTATTCTATTCTTCTATTCCATTCTATTCTTCTCCTATTCTATTCTTCTCTATTCTATTCTATTCTTCTATTCCATTCCATTTTATTCTCTATTCTATTCTCTTTTCTATATTCTGTTATATTCCATTCCACTCCACTCCACTCTACTGTTTTCTACTCTGTTCTGTTCCGTTCTATTCGATTTCCTGCTTGAGCAAGGTGTTAGAATAGAATAACAGAGTTGGAAGGGACCTTGGAGGTCTTCTAGTCCAACCCCCTACTCAGGCAGGAAACCCTACACCACTTCAGACAAACGGTTGTCCAACATCGTCTTAAAAGCTTCCAGTGTTGGAGCACCCACAACTTCTAGAGGCGCATCCTCAGACCTCTGGCTACGTACGGTTGCTAAGTGAGCCTTACCTTTCGACCACGTTGACGGACAGCTTGTTGCAGAGCCGATGGACATACTGAGCGTAGTGTTCGACCAGGCAGACGTCGTAGCCCGTCATCACGATGTTTAAAGTCCCATACTGGTGCTCTGTGCCAGGGTCGATTTCTTTCATCTCCACGTGATTCTTCCTTTTATGAGGGGCCTGGGTAAAAACGACAGCGGGCTTCATTGGCGGTTTATTCAATTTATACAGGTAGCCCTCAACTCACAAAGGTTCATTATGACACCTTGCGTGCCGGCAGATATGGCTCCGCATGGCTCCTGTGACATGAGTGCCATAGGTTCACCATCAATACAATACAATAGCAGAGTTGGAAGGGACCTTGGAGGTCTTCTAGTCCAACCCCCTGCTCAGGCAGGAAACCCTAAACCGTTTCAGAGAAATGACTATCCAAAATCTTCTTAAAGACTTCCAGTGTTGGGGCATTCACAGCTTCTGGAGGCAACTTCTGTTCCACTGATTCATTGTTCTCACTGTCAGGAAATTCCTCCTCAGTTCTAAATTGCTTCTCTCCTTGATTAGTTTCCACCCATTGCTTCTTGTTCTTCTTGTTCACGGGAATAGAATAACAGAGTTGGAAGGGACCTTGGAGGTCTTCTAGTTCAACTCCATTTAGGCAGGATTCCCTTAGCAATGGTAGCAAGAAAGGGGCAAATGGGGCAAAATTCACTCAACAAGCCCCTTGGTTAACAACATTTGGGGGCTCAATTGTGGTCGTAAGTCGAGGATTGCCTGTAATAGCCCCCCCACCTTCTAATCCAGAGTCCTCAGCCGATAGTCATGTCTCTCTAGAAATCTGTCTTTGACAGAAACAGCAAAATGAGAGATTTCTAATGCTCACCTCCGGCGGGAGAAGATGTCTATATCGGCCGATACCATGGGTAGGCATGGATCTGTAGTGTCTTTGAAAATTCTGCTGTAGGCTGCCTTTAAAAGAGGAAACAAAAACAAAAAATAATACAGAAAACTTTGAAGGTCCAGATCAGAGTATTTTATAGCCCTTTGGCTGTCCCTGCCCAGCCTGCGTGAAGTCAATTGGAAATTAGAAATCAAAAGAGGGCTGTGAAAATATCTACAGACCCCTCGCATTCTGGACATAAATTGTTTCAACTTCTACCCTCTAAATGATGCTATAGAGCACTGCACACCAAGACAACTAGACACAAGGACTGTTTTTTCCCAAATGCCATCACTCTGCTGAACAACTAATCCCCACAACACTGTCAAATAATTTACGAAGACTGTATTACTATTCTTCTCATCCTTCCTAGTACCTATCTCCTTCTACTTATGACTATAACCTTGTTTCCTATATCTTTATGATTATATTGTTTTATTTAGTTTCCTAGTATGATTTTGATTGCTTATTTAGTATCCTATGACCATCACTAAGCGTTGTATCTTATGATTCTTGATGAATGTATCTTTTATGTACACTGAGAGCTTATGCACTGGAGACAAATTCCTTGTGTGTCCAATCACACTTGGCCAATAAAGAATTATGTTCTATTCTATTCTATAAAAATCCAAATAAGTGGTACTATGCATACAATACAGCTGCATTGCTTCTATTTTGAAGGGGATTATTTTTTTAAAAAAAGTACATCTGTGCGTGCATGTTTCTTCATAGCTTAGGGAAGGGAAAAAAGTGTAAAGCGTAGAGCAGAAGGGAAAAGGAAAAAAGAAAGCATTGACTTCTGATTTGTTTTGGTGCAATGGAATAAGATAATAGTATAAAACCTCAACTTTTTACTTTTATAAAATATACATTAGCCATTTCTATAACAACAGACGTATCTAATCAGCAAGACCCAAAATCAATGTTTCGTTTTTTTCCCACCTCGAGAACAAAACCCAGAAGTGGTTTCCACGTAGGAACAAAAGTAATTGTGTTCTTTTCTTTAATCAGAGCAGCAAATTTAGCCATCTCCGCAAGTTCTATCAACTTTTGCAGCCATTCCTCCGTTGTGGGAATCAATTGCCTCCCATTTCTGTGTATAAAATAATGTTGCTGCCGTCGACATATATGACATCATTTTCTCTCCCAAATCTTTTCCCATTAAACCCAAAACCCAAGTCTCTGATCTTTATATTTACTTTAAGAATCTTGTGCATTAAGATGTGAATCCTACTCCAATATTTCTTTGCTTTGTCACATGTCCAACACATGTGATAAAAAGTCCTCTATTTACTTTTACATTTTCCACATTCATTTAAGATATCCTTATAGATTGACAAGCTATCTGGTGTTGGATACCTACAATACATCATCTTATAACAATTTTCTTTTACGTACATAATAATTTAGTGTAAATTTTAAACGAATTCGCCTAAGAGAACAGACCAGGTAGGTCTGGTACATCTGCAACATTTTTAGAATAGAATAGAATTCTTTCTTGGGCAGGTGTGATTGGACACACAAGGAATTTGTCTTTGGTGCAGATGCTCTCAAGTGTATATAAAAAGACAAGATACATTCATCTTGGTACAATAGGTACAATACAATGTATCCTAAGGTACAATGCTTAATGATTTTCATAGGGTACAAATAAGCAATCAGGAAACAATCCATATCACTATAAATCTTAAGGATACAAGCAACAAAGCTACAGTCCTGCAGTCATAAGTGGGAGAAGATAGGCGATAGGAACGATGAGAAGACTAATAGGAATAGTAATGCAGCCTTAGTGAATGGTTTGACAGTGGGGAGGGAATTATTTGTTTAGCAGAGGGATGGCGTTTGGGAAAAAACTGTCCTTGTGTCTAGTTGTCTTGGTGTGCAGTGCCCTATTGTGTCGTTTTGAGGGTAGGAGTTGAAACAATTTATATCCAGGATGCGAGGGTTCTGTAGATATTTTCACGGCCCCCTTTTTGACTCATGCAGTGTACAGGTCCTCAATGGAAGGCAGGTTGGCAGTAATTGTTTTTTCTGCCATTCTGACTGTCCTCTGAAGTCTGTGTCTGTCTTGTTGGGTTGCAGAACCAAACCAGACATTTATAGAGGTACAGGTGACAGACTCAATAATTCCTCTGCAGAACTGGGGAAAAGCCTGTTTTGTGGCCAACATTTTGTTTGCCAAAATGGGGTGAATATAACACCCTCTCATTTAGTTATTTATTTATTGAATTTATTTGCTGCCCATCTCGTAGCAATCAATTCTGGGTAGCAAATTCATCATACCACAGCATAGCCCCAAAGATGGTTATCTTTCCCAAGTTACAATAAATCGTTTAAAAAACAAACAAAACCTTCTTACCTATAGAACAGATTGGACTCCGTCTGGATGATTTGAATGCAAGGCTAAAAAGCAAAGAGACAAATAAATCCTTATTATGCTTGGATAGCAGGTACTTCCCATGGGATAAAAATTTTCACAGCTCTCTTGAGGTTCTCCAGTTAAAAAGTAATTAGAATGCAAAGCTCCTAGCTAGCCCAACTGGCAATTTTGCAAATTTATATAAAGAAGTACAAGTCATAAAGCCAAAGAGAACAATCCTGCATTAATTTATTTGTCGTATCAAAATGTGTCCTGTCACACAGCTCCCCATTTACAATAAGGTTGAGTATCTGAATTCTTCTTGTCCTTTTAGTGATACCTTCCATCGAGACACAAAACAAGATATAGATGTCAATTAATTGACATTAACAAGATATAGATGTCAATTAACTATCAAACAATAGTTATACAAATGGTTGTTAAGGATTATCTGTAATCTGCAGAGCATTGGATATCTCACCTGAAAATGCCACATCCTTGCTTTAAAACAGATTCCTTTCCTAGGGACAACACCTGCAGGAAGAAAGTTAAATCATCAGTTACTGAAATGAAAAAAATGTACCAGGCTGTTTTCAAACTACAAGGCTACTCCTTCGTGACTTTCTCAAATTGATTGTATAAGCCCAAAACACTGTTGGCAAGAAACCATAAGATGTCCCAATGTCCCGTATTTCTCTTTCTGCTTTGTTTCTCTCACTTTTGCCCCATTTGACGACTTTTCTTGCCATATTTGTTAAGTGAATCATGGCGGTTGTTAAGGGAATCTAGTTTCCCCATTGACTGAGCTTGCCAGAAGGTTGCAAAAGGGGATCAATACAATACAATACAATACAATAGCAGAGTTGGAAGGGACCTTGGAGGTCTTCTAGTCCAACCCCCTGCCTAGGCAGGAAACCCTATACCGTTTCAGACAAATGGCTATCCAACATCTTCTTAAAGACTTCCAGTGTTGGGGCATTCACAACTTCTGGAGGCAACTTCTGTTCCACTGATTAATTGTTCTCACTGCCAGGAAATTTCTCCTTAGTTCTAAGTTGCTTCTCTCCTTGATTAGTTTCCACCCATTGCTTCTTGTCCTGCCTTCCGGTGCCTTGGAGAACAGCTTGACTCCCTCTTCTTTGTGGCAACTCCTGAGATATTGGAACACTGCTATCATGTCTCCCCTAGTCCTTCTTTCTCTTAAGCTAAACATACCCAGTTCCTGCAACCGTTCTTCATATGTTTTAGCCTCCAGTCCCCTAATCCTCTTTGTTGCTCTTCTCTGCACTCTTTCTAGTCTCCACATCTTTTCTACATCGTGGTGACCAAAACTGAATGCAAATATTCCAAGTGTGGCATTATTACAAGGCCTTGTAAAGTGGTATTAACCCTTCACGTGATCTTGATTCTCTCCCTCTGTTGATGCAGCCTAGAACTGTGTTGGCTTTTTTGGCAGCTGCTGCACACTGCTGGCTCATATTTAAATGGTTGTCCACTAGGACTCCAAGATCCCTTTCACAGTTACTACTACCGAGCAAGGTACCACCTATACTGTACCTGTGCATTCCATTTTTGTTGCCTAAATGTGACCCCGGGACACTGCGACCCGTCAAGATGATGAACCAGTTGCAGTTGAACTGTTGTAAGTCAATTACTTGTAGCTATTCTTGACAGAGGGGGGAGGGATGTTATTTATGAACAATGAGAAAAACAGGATAAAAATCAAAGAAATGGGAAACATTAAATCCCAAATAAGCAAAGTAGAAAGGGCAAAAGCAGAGAAATGTAGTTACATCCCTAATGGGGTGGGGGGGGTGGGAGAATCCCCATTATAAAGTGAGAGCAATGGAGTTATTCTTGTAAAAGAAAAGAACCTGGGCGACTCCATTTTTACACTTTCCATAAAGCAAGCAGCACCTTTGTAACACATTAAAATAAAGTGTAAAGAGTTCATTTAGGAGTAGAACAAGGCTGTAAAGTTGATTGATAAATTTGTGGCCAGGTCAGCGTGAGGTTACTGGAATCAGCCAGTGGCAGCTCCAGGAAACTGTCCTAATGAGATTGGGGGTGGACTATTACTCCAAAATGTATGTATTTAAGCCATGTATTCAGATCTATCCAACATTCTCTTTCTATCTTTCTAACTGTCAGGAAATTTCTCCTCAGTTCTAAGTTGTTTCTCTCCTTGATTAGTTTCCACCCATTGGCAACCCCTGAGATGTTGGAACACTGCTATCATGTCTCCCCTAGTCCTTCTTTTCATTAAACTAGACCTACCCACTTCCTGCAACCGTTCTTCATATGTTTTAGTCTCCAGTCCCCTAATCCTCTTTGTTGCTCTTCTCTGCATTCTTTCTAAAGTCTCCACATCTTTTCTACATCGGATGCCGTACTCCGAGTGTGGCCTTACCAAGGCCTTATAAAGTGGCATAAACCCTTCACGTGATCTTGATTCCATCCCTGTTTATGCACCCTAGAACTGTGTTGGCTTTTTTGGCAGCTGCTGCATATTGCTGGCTCCTATTTAAATGTTTGTCCACTAGGATTCCAAGATCCCTCTCACAGTTACTATTGTTGAGCAAGGTACCACCTATACTGTACCTGTGCATTTTGTTTTTCTTGCCGAAATGTAGAACCTGACTTTTTTTACCTGACTTTTTTTTTGTATTTGTAATGTATCTGGCAAATGTCAAATCCTTGCCATTTGAACTCTTATCAATCTGCAATCTATGGGCATAGAACTTATCCCGGAATGGAGCTGTAAAGAGCTGTAAAACTGATATCTTTGATATGTCCCCCTTCTGGCTAAGAATGTATCTCACCTTTCACCTGTGCCCTTCACAGCAGGGGAGGGGGAATGGCCAATCCTGGGAACAGCCAGGAGACAAGACTGATAAAGCTAGTGATTATATTTCTTAACTGTATAAAAAGGAGCTACACCTTCTCTGAGGATCTACCTCTTCCCTGCATATCATTGGGGTATGTTGGGAACAACTGACCATCACGTCTTTAAACTTTGGTCAAAGATTAAACGCTGGTTGTTATTCAAGCCTCCGCTTAAGTCTCATGTTTGGCTCATTGTGACTTGCATGTCTTCTCAGACTTCTATGGGCCTCAACGTATTCTCAAACCTTCCATTTGGGAGTTTTTCGTTTCTCACATAAAGTTTGGATAAACTAAGAGTAACACCCATCTACCAATAATTCACCCATTCCCCATGCACTCCCTCGGCTCCCCCGCCCCCCTTTCCATCCCACCCGCGCTTTCCCACTTTGAGGACCCCCAGATGGGCTGGCTGGGCATGATGGGACCTGGAATCCCACCCATTCCGAGTACAGCCAGTTGAAGGAGGCAGAGAAGGATGGGGAAAGGAAACACCCCCCCCCAGATACTTACTTTCCCCAAGGCCGCGCTCATGATCTTCAGCGGCGCCCCCGACCCTCCAGGCGGTAACCACGGCGACGCGGGGAGTGGGGGGGGGGGTGGGGAGGCTTTGAAATAACGAATCCGAAATAGGTCACCCTAATGCGTTCCCTCGCAGGTCCCGGGTCCGTCACTAAAATAGTTCCCCCTTCGAACCTGTCCCGCGAATTCCAAGTTCCGCGGCGAGTTTATCCCCGCCGCCGCCAATCAGGAGCGTCCTCTCCGCAGTGGCTGTTTTGATTGGCTAAGAAAAGGAGCATAGAGAGGAAAAAACGGGAAGAGGTGACTTGCAGGCTTCTTTTAGAATTAGGATTAGTTTAGGATTAGTAGAGATAATTAGAATTAGAAATAGGAATAGAATTTGAATTTGGTTGAGAAAGAGGAATTGAATTTGAATTACAATGACAATTTGAATTAGAATTCTTTATTGGCCAAGTGTTGATTGGACACACAAGGAATTTGTCTTCGGTGCAGAAGCTCCCTATGTAACAGACAACTTTGGAAAGAAAGGTCATAAAACGGGGCAAAACTCACCCATAACTGTCTCGCTCTGCAATGGAAATTTTGGGTGTGGTCATAAATCGAGGAGTATTGAAAGAAAAGCAATAATAGCCAAACCAGTGGGTCTCAACCTTCCTAATGCCGTGACCCTTTAATACAGTTGAGGTGATCCCCAAACATAAGATTATTTTATGTTTTCCGTATTTTTTTTGAAAATCTGTGTTTTTCAATGGTTTTAGGTGACTCCTGTGAAAGGGTTGTTCGACCCCAAAAGGGGTCCCGACCCACAGATTGACAACCACTAAGCTAAACATTGTTTTTGCAGGTATCGTACATTTTAGGGACCACTAAGAAATGTTTAGGGCTTAAAATTATGAGGTAGCCAATGTTTGCAGCTCCAAAGTCAGGCGAGCTGACAGTTTTAACCATAAGAGCATAATCTAGAAATAATAAACTGCTTGTTTCAGTTCTTTATGCTTATGCAGCTAAATTCCAAAGAACTGTGAATTAAGCAAAATTGTACGCATTGCTAATCGGAAAATCACCTTAAAACGTTTCTCACACTATCTATACTGGATTAGCAGATCCCACACACCAGTGTATTGGATATACCCAGCCCCATTTTAGCAATTTCCTTGTTAATTTTAATGCATTTATTATCTTAATCTTCTATCATTTCATTTTATTGGAAGTTGCTGAGACTCGCAAGACAGGTAGATGGGCAGTGAAAATTTTTAATGAATAAATAAATAATCTAAGGAGGCTGTGGAAACCAAGCCAATAGGGATTATTCTCTTAATCAGGGATGTCCAACTGTAGGAAATTAAAACCCACCCCTCTCCTAGAAGAATGAAATATCCTAGGAAATATTGAAAAGGCAGAATATTATATTTCCCTGGATAAGGAATGGAGAAACATGTTTTAGGCAGGAAGCAGACTCACTCTTAATAGCCCCAAACTTTGTCAATGGGAAATGGAAATGCCTGTCTATTTTACATAACAAAGGTAGGATTAGCCCGCAACAGAAACTCACCACATGGCATTTATGGAACTCAACCAAGCTTGGGACTCAAAAGATGCACAACCTACAAAGTTAGCTAACACCTCCCCACCCCTGGGAGTCTGACAACCAACCAGAATACATTTCTTACACAGGAACAGGAAACAGAGAGATGGAGCCGAACAGAGAGTATAAAAAACTCAGGAACTCCTAGCAAACTTTCTTTTTCCTTTTCTTCTTCACCCAACATCTTGAAGCATGTGATCACCTTTTTCCCCAGAATCTCAAACCATGTGATCCTGTCCACCATTAAACCATCTTTCCAAGCATCCTCCATGTTTCCAGTGTCTTTGTCTCCATTTGGAGCTGAACCCAGAAGGACATTTCTTCCAACACAACCTTGCCAACTTTAAGATTGTGGACTTCAACTCCCAATATTCTGAGGGACTCCGGGAGTTGAAGTCCACAAGTCTTAAAGTCGCTAAGGTTGGAGACCCCTGCTCTAAATAACTAATGGTGGGGAGTGTGAACGCAGGACCTGTGTTGATCAGGCAGGCTCCTGAATTTTAGACACCTGGATGGAAAAAAAAACTCTTCCTGCCTGTAATCTCTCTTCTGAAAGCAACATCAGGGTTTGAATGAATGCAAAGCTCTGCTTGCAGAAGGTGGGATCCAGCCCCGGAGAGGTCAGACACAGCCAGTGTTACTGGCTTATGATTCAGTCAGCCACAAAATGACATTAGCTGAGGAAACTATGCTTTGGTTAGCCATGGGTTAGTTATAGCGGTGTGCAACTATGTCAACTTTACTACACCATTTCTGACAGATGGCAGTCCAGTCTCTTCTTGAAAGCTTCCAGGGATGAAGCTCCCACAACTTCCGAAGGCAACTTCTGTTCCATGGGTGGATTGTTTTCATTGTCAGAAAATTTCGCCTTATTTCTAGTTTGAATCCCTCCCTGATCAGTTTCCATCCCTTATTCCTTGTCTGGCCTTCTGGTGCTTTGGATAATAGATTGACACCCCCCCCCCCCCCTCTCTGTGGCAGCCTCTTAAATATTGGAAAGCTTCTCTCCTGTCTCCCCTGGTCCTTCTCTTCACTAGACTAGCCATGTCCAGTTCCTGCAACCGTTCACCGTATGTTTTAGCTTCCAGGCATCTAATCAGGGGTGAAATTCAGCATGTTCTAACAGGTCCTAGAGACTTTGGGCCAATCGCCAGAGGATGGTGAGTTCTAGTCCTGCCTTAGCTATGAAAACTGACTGGGTGACTTTGGGCCAGTCCCCCTCTCTCTCAGCTCAACACACAGGGTTTGCTGTTGTGTGGAAAATAGGATGACAAAGGAGCATTAAATATGTTTGCTGCCTTGAGCTATTTATAATGTCACGAAGATGGGATTAAAAAAAAGTCTGATAAACCAAAAAAATCTAAATGTCATTTCTTTGAAATACGACGCTTTTCTCTCATTGCCACTAGAAATTCCAGAGAAAGGAAATTCCAAGAGGACAGAGGATGCTTAGTGACAAGGAAACAAGAGACCAGTGTGGTTGGGGTAGATAAGATATTATGGCCAGGTGGAACTAGAATTGAAATCTCCGGAGACTTCAACCGTCATGCTACGTGTCGTAAGGTTTGATTGACAGGTCTCCGCTGGGGGCCCCTTCTTGAAATACTAAGATGAATCACAGAACACGGAGGAAGCTGCTTGTGTTATGAATAGAATTAGATTGTGCCATCCGTTTACCAGAGCTCGGGGAAAGAAAGAAAGAAAAGATCATATAACAATGTGCGGCCTTCAAGGTAACGACGATTTGATGTTCTCGGAGGCAGGTGCTTAGCAACCCATGAGTTCTGCTAATGGGCTCAATCCACTGGGGAGTTTTGTTCTGCAGCAAACTTGATTGAAAGGCGTGGGAATCGTACAGCAACTCGCCGGGAGGGTTGTGCGCCGAGGTGGAGTTGGGCAGCCGTCATTCATTTCTCGATCATTTATCCGTGGGTTCCAGCGAGAAAAGGCCATTGCAAAAGCGCTCCCCCCGCGAGGCCGGCATTCACGAGCCCGCTTTCTCCTCGTTTGTTGGGAGGAGACGCCGACGACCTGTGCCATGAATTTAAAAACAAAACCTTACTGATTTTGATGCCTTTCTTTTGAAGACCATTCGAGGTTGGCCCTGTTTCTTGGACAATGAAGCCATTTCGCAGCAGCTTTGTGGTTATCGTAACCTCCGACACAGAACATAGAATAACAGAGTTGGAAGGCACCTTAGAGGCCTTCTAGTCCAATCCCACTTTCTCGAGCAGGAGATCCAAAACCAGTGATGGCTAGCCTTTTTGTCCTTGTGTGCCCCAAAAGCGTACATGTGTATGTGTGTGCCCACACCCATAATGCAATGTGCCCTGCCCCCCTGAACATGCATGTAACCTCCCCCCTGTGCCCCATTTTGGGCCTAGTAGGCCTCCCTGAAGCCTCCCCCCTGCCCCCTATGGTTGATGGAGTGGGCTCCCGTGACTTGTCCCAGCTTCTGCCAACCTAGCAGTTCGAAAGCACGTAAAAAATGCAAGTAGAAAAATAGGAACCACCTTTGGTGGGAAGGGAACAGCGTTCCGTGAGCCTTCGGCATTGAGTCATGCCGGCCACATGACCACGGAGACGTCTTTGGACAGCGCTGGCTCTTTGGCTTTGAAAAGGAGATGAGCAGCGCCCCCTAGAGTCAGGAACGACCAGCACACATGTGCGAGGGGAACCTTTACCTTTACCTTATGGTATAATGTAGCATAATATAGAATAATAGAATAAATAATATAGTAATATACTCTAATATAATATAGCAATGTAATGTAATACACTATAATATAGCAATATAATATATTATAATATACTATAATATAGCAATATAATGTAATATATTATACTGTGCTGTAATATAATATAATATAACATATCTCAATTTTTCTGCTTTCTTCAGCCAAGGTGCAGTTCATAACTCTTGGACTGCAACTCCCTTCGTGTCAGGGTGAGGATTAATGAAAGCTATAATGCTGCCTAGTGTAAAGCGAGACGGGCGGAATATAAATTTATTATAAACAATAATAGTCGGGGGCGCCACGTTGCAGAAGCCTTCCCAATTAAGAATGTCCCTGAGACCCGAGCAGGGGGAGGAGGTGCGAGTAACCATGGGAACGAATAACGATTTTCACAAAACCCGCCTCCCCGGGGGCATTTCGACCAATGCTTACCGCCCGTGTGACGCGCAGGTACGCGACGTCAAGACCTCGCAAAACCACGCCCTCTTCTCTTTTCTAAAAGCCTGTCTCTGTCTCTCTCCACACACACCACCGCTTTTTGGCGCCTGCGCACTACTCCTGTTGGCGTCACCCTCCTGCTCCTCCCGACGGTTGGAGCCAAGCGGATGACCGACGGGCGCTCGTGCCGCCCGGGACCCACCCCTTTCCCTCGTCCCTCCAATCCGCGCGAGGCAAGGAGGTTTATTCCCCTTCCTGATTGGGCAGCGGGAGGGCGGGCGGAGCGGTCCGACTGGGAGGCGGGGCCTTGCCTGAGGAGAGGCGGACGGCGGGCGGAGCCGGCATTGCCTCAGCGGCGCCCGCGAGCTGGTGTCGTGGCCGAGGCTGGGCTCGGATCCCGCTTCCCTCAGTCTCGCCCAGAGGAGCTCCCGCCGTCTCCCGATCACCGGCCGCTCCTCCCTCCCCCTCTCCGCGCGTCGGGCCGGGTCCGTGAGGGGAAAGGCCTAACTCTCCTCAGCCGCCTGAG
Source organism: Natrix natrix natrix (assembly GCA_029891615.1). Taxonomy (NCBI): domain Eukaryota; kingdom Metazoa; phylum Chordata; class Lepidosauria; order Squamata; family Natricidae; genus Natrix; species Natrix natrix. The sequence continues at coordinate 100,325 of JAKRSK010008246.1, forward strand.
GAGAAGGCCTGAGGCGGCGCTGCCCGTCCTCCTCCTCCTCCTCTTCTCCCCCCCCCCCACCCGAGAGTCAGCCAGGGAGACCCGGCGGCGGCGGCTCCTTCTCTTCTCCTCCTCCTCTTCCTCCGGCAGCGGTGTATTACCATCATCCCCATCATGTCGGCGGGCGGGGATTTCGGCAACCCGCTGCGGAAATTCAAGCTGGTCTTCCTCGGCGAGCAAAGCGGTGAGTGGCGGGCCGGCCCAGCGCCCCAATCGGGCCTTGGGACGGCGATGGGCTCAGCCCGGAGACTACAACTCCCATGAGCCCCCGCGCGGGAAAGGTGGCGGTGGGTGAAGGGGATGCGGGGGGGGGGGCTGAAGGGAAAGAGCGCGGGGGCTGCTCCGGGGCCGCCTCGCTTCGGCTCTGGCTTTCATCCAGCTTCGGCAAGGAGACTTCGATCTTTTTATTAACGTCGTCGTCGTCGTTATTATTATTATTATTATTATTATTATTATTATTATTATTATTATTATTATTATCATCTTTATCTTCACCTTCACCATCTACTTCTCTCCTCTTCCTCCTGGTTGTTGTTTTCTTGCGCTCTGATTTCTTCCTCTGACAAACGAGGGGCAGGAAGGAAAATCAGATGCCCGGGTGGGGCCAAAAGGAGCCTTTTTTAAATTATTGTTGTTATTATTATTATTTATTAATATTATTTGGTTAATCTTTGGTGAGATTCACAGCCTTTTGGGCTGGTTGGTAGCTCAACAGCTCCAGTCCTAACCAAGGACCTAGGAACTGTTAAGGTAACGTTGGAGGAAACAAGCTTATTATTATTTATTAGAATGATTAATTGGGGGAAGAGGAAGGGTCCTGATCTCATCTTCCTCCTTCTCCCATCCTAAAAAAAAAAATCCTCTTCTTCCCTCTGTATTAAACCACCTTTGCTTTCACTGGATCACTTTTTCCTCCTAAAAACCCAGGAGAGAAAAACCCACCTGGAAAACGACTGTAATTCATTCACATTCGTTATGTTTTTATATATGTTTGTATTCAAAGGCTGGCTGGATGGCCTGGCATTCCCTGCTGCTGGCCCATCATTCTTTGGATGGGGAGGGGGGAAAAACACCCCCTGATTTTAATCCAGATCAGGGTGTCGGGGCCCCTTTCTCAATGGATGTGTTTATTTCCAATTCTGAGGCTTGTCCGCTGCATAATAAGCCAAAACATGGCTGTTGGCAAAGAGTGTTTTGTGAATCCAGCTTAGCATGCTAATTGCACATCTAGTTGCCTGGGTTGATTTGGTAAACCAAGCTGAAGCAATGGGATTTCGGTATTGTGTTATGTCTGAGCCCGTCTTGGTTTTCTCTTTGGTGCATCCGGCATCAGACTGGAAGCTAACACAAAAGATGGAAAGCAACACTGTCATTTTCTTTGGCTGCCTTTTCCCTGTCATAGTTCAGTTGCTAATTTGGAAAGCCTGAGCTTCAGAAATTCTAGCTATTTCTGACTTTGGGATGAATTTTATTGTTTCCTGGATCTGGGAATGCTACATTTTTCTAATAGATTTTTTTAAAAAATCTGTTGACTAGCTCCATTAGAAGAGCCTCATGCCGGGAAAGATTGAGGGCAGAAGAAGAAGGGGACGGCAGAGAAGGAGGTGGCTGGATGGAGTAATGAAGCAGTAGGTGTGAGCTTAAATGGATTCCAGAGGATGGTAGAGGACAGGAAGGCCTGGAGGAACATGGTCCATGGGGTCGCGATGGGTCGGACATGACTTTGCAAAGCTCCATAGAGCAGTGATGGTACCGAGTGCCCAAACCGAAACTTGTGTGCATGCCAGAACCCCGGAAACTCGAAGACCAGCTGGCCAGTGTGCATGCGTGCGCCAGCCACTTGGTCTTTCGGTTTCTGGTACACACATGAGTGACAGCCAGCTGGTCTTTGGGTTTCTGGCTCTCTGGCACGCACAAAAATAAGCTGACCAGTGCACATGTGCATACCAGAAACCAGAAGAGCAGCTGGCGATGGCACATGTGTCCACAGAGGGGCCACTGCGTGCCACCGATTCACTATCATGGCCATAGAGTCTTAGTTTTCCCCATTAACTGCATTTTAAGATTTTCTGTAATTTATTCTTTTGCAGGGAAGAGCTAAATCCTCACTCAAACTTTGAAACCTTTTGCTGAATTTAATCTGGGATAATTTAGTAGTTTTAAATTCACCATAAGAATTTAGCTTGAATCCCCACCGTAGCAAAAATGAAAGTGTTCTTTTAGGATAAATACATACTCAACCCTCAGTTCTATGCTGAGATTTTCAATTTGATAAAAGAATAAGGAACAAACGATTAGCATGTGATGGTGCACCTGTGCCTGATAGTGTTGATTGGGTTGGAAACTAGAAAGGAGGGCTTTTATATACATATTTTGAAAGATCACCAAATTTGTTAAGGACTGAGACTTTTAAAATATTATTTTGGTCAGGGCTGTAATTTACTGTTTGTCTGATTTGGCCCAGTTCCTTCAGTGGAAGAGTGATAGGATTCATTAAGAAAGAAAAGGTACCATAGATTTTCTCAACTAGGATTGGAATTGTCTTTGTGGTAAAGCATTGTAACAGGTCTGCTCGAATGTAATTGCCTTCACTCTTCGAAAATGAACATTTCTATTAATGTCATGCTTCTAAAAATGATTACAGAATATTTTACATAGCTACAAAGTAAAATAATACTGCTGATTCATACTCTGTTTTGATGGTTCAATAGGATGCAGAGTGAGATGAAACGTTGACAGTTTGCTTTAAAGGCAGGCATTGAGTCTTAGAAACAAAACACTTCAAGTAGTAATAATAGTCTAAATGTTTACTATAGGATATTTCTTGTATCTTCTCTACTTTCCCATTCTTCCATCACCATCAAAATCTGGAATTCCTTATTGCTTTCATTATTTTGCAGGGGGGGAAGAACCACTTAATCATAAAATATCTGTTTATGGAATGATTTCTCCCTAACCTTTCTAGTTTAAAAAAATACTAACTAACCAACGGAGACTAATATCTTGAGATCATGAACGGCTACATTGATATGCAAGGTGTGTTTATGATTCTGGTGGTATATGAATGGAATCAGTAAAAATGCTAAGGTGAATCTGTTTAAAATACCTTCATATGTTTATTAAGTTTATATGCTGCCAATCTCACACGTAAGGCAAGTCATAATGTAAATACTTCCAGTGATTGCCATTTGACTCAGGAATCATAATTTTCCATCAGTTAGGAATAATGGATTTATTGTCTGATATATTGTTTCATGCCATTGCTTATATGATACAGCAAATATGTTGGTGGCAAACAGACCACAGATCTAAATAAAATTTAAGGCATCTTTATGATAGATTAAACAGTATTATTTCCACGTGAAACCCATATTTTCTGAAGTGAATGGAAATTGAATTGTGCATGTTTCTTATTTTAATTTTCCTATCACTTATATCTACTCCAGACCATGGCAGGTTTCTGTAAATGTTGAGCTGTATATGTGCAGTATTGTTTATGAATATGTTACTGGTTTAATTTGTGCTTGAATTCTCCAAATTTTCTCCAAGAAAGCACACTGTGTGTAATCTCCCCCCCCCCCCTGAAAAACAAAAGCCCCAGGGAAGTGAAGCTAAAAAAAGTCATTACCTGAAGTTCATCCAATGAGCTTCCTGTCTTTAGAAGAAGTGTTCTCTAGACCAGAGGTCTCCAAACGTGGCAACTTTAAGCCTGGAGGACTTAAAGTCCGGCCAGGGAATTCTGGGAGTTGAAGTTCTCCAGGCTTAAAGTTGCTAAGGTTGGAGACTCCTGGTCTAGACTCTAGCTCACAAACTTTTATTTATAGACTTCTTGTAGGCGACTGATGATCTTTTGTGATGAAAAGTAGGCTACAAATGAAATAATGAAAACCATAATATTATTCATTTCCTTGGTGATTTGTTTAAAAAAAATCCCTTTATTGTCTAGCTTTAAATAGTTTCTAAAGATTCTTCAGGAATTGTCTTACTTAGCAAAGACTTATGGATATGACTCCGCAATAATTGTTTCATTATTGCAGAGATGAATGAAGCTACAAATAGAGATTTCTTCACTGCAGTACACAGAGATCAAAGCCCTTACATAGGCATTTGCACAGGATCTACATTTTAAGATTTTTCTTTCACCTTTCCAGGACAATGGATACAGTACTTGGTGGTTTTCTTGATGGTCTTGGAAGTCACCTGATTAGGGTTGACTTAATGGTTCCATTTTGTATAGAGAGAGAAAGAGTTTGTGTGCTTGAGAAACTAAATGCTACTTAGATGGACTTCAGACAATGACTTTTTTAGCCTCATTTCCCAGGGGCTCTTTTTCAGGGGGAAAAAAAGATGACAATAATATGCTTTCTTGGAGGAAAGTTGGGGAATTCAAGTCTAATGTCTGTACCTGAGAAGCTGAGAACAGGATGTCAGCCAAGGGTCCTCCCCTCCCTTACATCCATCAGTTAGTATTTGGACTCATATTGTTCAGGTTTTCAAACTTGATTTATATAGCTATTAGCCATGATAACTGTCCCTCAGGATATTTTCTATAAAGTACTGTTGCAAGAGTTATGAAGCACACTGGCAGCACTATAAAGAGCAGTGTTTTTCTCTAGAGACAATTATAATTGTTACTTCAGAGAAAGATGAACAGAGTAGAGAGAAAACAATATACAACCTAAATTGAAAGATCCTGAGGCATATACTTTGAATATATTTGCTGGAAAAAAATCAGCCTGTCTTACTGCTAGGTTTAATAGCATGGAGTGTTGCAGTTGCAGTGGTTGGTACATTTGGAGTTTTTAGAAGTAGTTGACAACTTATAGGAAATTACTTTAATATGGCACTTCAGGTCTCTCTTTTTATTCTGGCAGCATAAATCTTCCTGTTAATTGTTAATGCTTGCTGATTCTTCATTTAAGTTCAGGTCCCCAGTTTTAACAAGAGTAAATATTGATTTACAAGGGTGCTACCGGAGATTCGATAGTCTGCAGTGATTCTATTTTTATGTATGCTTAAAAATATATTCTATTTAGAAATGGAAATGGCAACTGATCTATACAAATAATAATAATAATAATAATAATAATAATAATAATAATAATAATAATAATAATAATAATAATAATAATAATGTGGCTTTTAGTCAGATCTGCTTCCAGTCTTTCAACCACCATAATTCTTAAGGGAAGTTCTGTCTGAATTAAATAATTCATTGTAACTTCCTTTAATCCTTGTTCTCCTGGTCTTTCATTTTGCTCTTACAACAATAGCTGTAAATTATACATGTTTGAAAACCAAATACCATAGGTTCTTATAGGTCTTCGGTATGCTATTCCAAATCGTAGTGTGAGTTTGTTTGACCCTTATAGCCCTTTTTGGACTTGCCTGGACTGACTGAGTTCTTCAACTATTATTTTGCGAAGATTCTTTAGACTTCATTGGAAAAGTTTGCATTTATTTGGGGGCATGGCTATTTCTATAAATATAGAATGAAGTTTATTTCATACAATCATTTTGTGGATTTAAAATGTTGCGAGTTCTTAAGGTTCTGCAACAAGAAATTGAGGTCTCTGAAATCCAGATCTGATTTCACCACTAGCGTAATTCAGCTTAGCATGCGTAGTGGCCATGAGGCCAAAGCATCCCTTTGCTGTACTTTGTAGCTGCTAAATATTTCAGAGTTTTTCCCGTGCCCATTTTGTTTGCACCACTGAAGATTTATAATTATGCAGTTCAACTTTGTGTTTGAGATGGAATCTGGAAGCAGCAGAAGAGTAAACTATTGTAGCCTTGCCTAGCCTAATGCCCTCCGGATGTATTGGCCAGCATGGCAGAAAAATTACAGAGCCTTCCAGAAGAAATCAGATCAGTGAAGATGGTCTAAAACTAGATACGGTTCACACACACAGTCCCCAGAATTGTCATTGTCTCTACATACAAAGCTGGAAGGGAAGATGGAGGTTATCCAGTCTAGGCTTCTGAATGGTGCCAGACTGGTAATGCTGGGTAAAACTTCAGCATTTCATGATGTTTTGGTTTATAAAACACGAACTGTTCCAGTGTCACCAGTAAGTTTCTCCTAATTTTTAGCCAAGATCTCCTTGCAGTGGTTGTGGTCCTCTTCTCTGAGGCAATTGAATGAGTCCATTCCCTTTTTGGGGTAAGACAGTTTTATTGACACTTTAGATGACCTTTGGTATACAGGTAGTCCTTGACTGACAACATTTCTCTTAGTGACCATTCAAACTTACAATGGCATTGAAAAAAATGACTTATGACTTCCTCCATAGTGAGGGGAGGAGTATCCAGGATGGGTTGACCTTGTCCTCTCATTGATTGGGCTGAGTCAGATAAGCTCTTTGGGCCACGCCCTGGTCACCAGGTACCACCCAGTTATTGACTTAGCCCCTCAACGGGTGGCTGTGATCATCCCAAGCTCCTTGAAAATTTTAAATAAAGGATTGAACTCACTGTTTACTTGATTGCATTCGCTGCTTCCCTGCCTGAGTGAGTAACTGGCTCTTGGCTGAGTCCCTGACCTGGAAGAGAGAGAGAGAGCACGCATAGCAAGCCCTTCAGGGCAACGCGCAGCCCAGGTCATAAAGAGAGACTTAGGGCATTAATCGAGACTAAGGGCGAGGGGATGCTCCCCTGGAAAGCCCGGGAAGTCAGTCACATAGTAGAGGCTCAGCTGGCACCGGAGTGTTCCGCCGTTCCCCTCCCCCGGGGGTCGAGTGGCGAACCGTGGTGTTTTTAAACACAGTGGAGCGCCCGCGCTTGCCTGAAAGTGCCAGGGAGAGATAGCAGCCCGCAGGAGCTGGCAAAGCTCGGAAAAGAGCGGAGGAAGCAAGAGAGGGAGCTCTCCAGCGGCAGCGGAAACTGCGTGGCAGCCCCAAAGGCACAAGCCTCTTCCACATGTTCCCAGGGAGAGGAACTTTTTGAATTTGGAGCTGGTGGCCATTTTGGAACCACGTGATCCAAGATGGCAGCGCCCAGCAGCACAGAGGATGCCGGCAGGACTCAAGCCTCCAGCCCAGCAGCCCCACCAGAGGAGCAGCTAACCAGGTGCTGCTATGGGCCAAAAGCCACCTTCACCCCTCCACTAGTCTGGTCCACCTAGGAGCCCTGATAGATACAGAGGCAGGCATGGTTTCTCTGTCATCAGAAAGACAGCTCTCACTTAGGCAGCTAGCTACTCAGGTAGCCAGAGGGCATAGGGTATCCTTAGCCACACTGTCCAAGCTGCTTGGCACCATGGTGTCTGCCATTGGCATTGTCCCTTGGGCTCGGTTCCACACCAGAGACCTCCAATGGTTCCTTTTGCCTTTCCAGCAAAGGCACATGAGCTGCTCCCAGACCAAGGTTATTCTGCCCACAGAAGTATCCCGCTCACTGACTTGGTGGACGTCCCCAGCAATCTCCAAAGGCGAGATCTTCAGAACGCCAGACAGGGTTATGGTAACAATGGACGCAAGCCTGTTCGGATGGGGCGCCGATCTGCGGGCTCAGATGGTGCAGCTCCAGGGGCCACGATCCGGTTCGAGCTATGATCCCGCAGATTCTGGACTTCCTTCAGGCAGGCCTGGACAGAGGGTTATCTCCGAACACGATTAGGAGACAAATCTTGGCCATCTCATCAGTACTTCTGTGCGGTAGGTCTCAGACCTTGACTCACCACCCCATGGTCAGGTGATTCCTCAAGGGGGCATCCAATCTTAAGCCACCCACGGTACACAGGTATCCCTCCTGGGATTTGCATAAGGTGTTGGATGCTCTGACAGGCCTTCCTTTCGAACCCTTGCGAACTGTGTCTCTTAAGTTTTTGACTCCTTTCTGATGGCCATCACCTCAGCCAGGCGGATATCGGAACTACAGGCTCTGTTGGCCAGGGAGGATGTCTGCATGTTCCACCAAGACAGGGTGGTACTAAGGTTGGACCCCTCCTTCATCCCTAAGGGGTGCTCCTGCTTCCATCGCTCGCAGGAATTGATATTGCCTGGACCCCTCTCACCCGTTAAAGAGGAAGTGGCACACCCTAGACGTAAGGAGGGCTCTGAGGATTTACCTCAGAAGAACCCGGCCAAACAGGAAGTCTGAAGCCCTGTTTGTCTCTTTCCAGCTGGGATCCCTGGGGAACAAGGTGACATCCACCACCATAAGGCAGGTGGTTACGAGCCTGTATTGTTACCGCCTACCAAGCACGGGGTCTGCAAACACCAAGCTCTATTACAGCGCATTCCACACGAAGCGCAGCCACCTTAACGGCCTGGGCCACCCTGGCCTCATTGACTGAGATCTGTAGGGCAGCTACGTGGTCTTCCCCCTCACCATTTGTGAGGAACTACAAACTGGACTCCTTTGCCTCTGCAGAGGCTTCATTTGGGTGTAGGGTGTTGCAGGCTGTGCATAGGGCGGAGGTGACGCCTCACCAGGCATAAGGTTTATGCCAGCTCTTAACATGGGTAACCTTCCCTAGGGACGTGTAAGCTTTGGTACGTCCCATCCTGGATACTCCTCCCCTCACTATGGAGAAAGGGCGTTGGTACTTACCTGATACGCCTCTTCTCATAGTGGGGGAGAAGTATCCAGCCCCTCCCTGATATGTAGCATGAGCGTTATGTTTGATGGTTGAGCTGTTCTGTTGAAGAAATAAATAAAGGTTTGAAACTAAAATAAAGCCTAGAGTGGATGACACAGCGAGTCGGATAGAGTTCTTCGCCGATAACTGGGTGGAGCCTGGTGACCAAGGTGTGGCTAAAAGAGCTTATCTGACTCAGCCCAATCAACGAGAGGACAAGGTCAACCCATCCTGGATACACCTCCTGCACTATGAGAAGAGGCGTATCAGGTAAGTACCAACACCCTTTCCCCCCACACACACTTATGATCATTGCAGCAGCATCCTCAGGGCCACATGATTTACATTCGGATGCATGACAACTAACTCACATTTATGATGGTTAATTATTAAATGAAAGTTTAAGTATTCATATGTACTCAATGTAGTCTTTCAGTTTGTGGTGAATTTAATTGTTGAGGGAAATGAGAATGTACAGATACCACTCAAAATTCTAAGGTGGGGTTGTCACCAAACTCACCCTCTTTCGTTGAGTGGGGTACTTGGGGGGGGGTCTGTTTATTTTAATCTGAAAGGTCAGATCTTTAAGTGAAAATTCTGTAGATGAAATATATATATATATATATATGTTTGTGAGAGTATTTACACACACACACACACACACACACACACAAAAGCTAAAGGACTAGGTGTCAACAGGCTTAATTTGATGAAAGAGCAAGAAGATATGAGCTTGGAAGAATCATATCAAATTACCTTCTTGTCTATCGGTTTTAAATCTCAAAGTGAGAATAGAGTAAGCAAGCAAACGGCCACTTCTTAAAAATGTATTCTGCTCTAGTTAACTAGAGCACTCAGTATTCTGCTGAAGTTCTCTTGAAGCATAAGGACATTGCATAATATTCAGCTTTTCAACCCTACTGATTTGGAGAAAAACAAAGGCCATTTTGGTCCATAGAATATTATAGCAAAGTTGAACATTCTCTCTACCCTAAGCATGATCATAAGTTATCTAACATGTTTTAATCAAAATAATCAATGCATTAATTACGTTATTCATGCACATTTATGTTATACACACTAATAAATTGAGAACTTCTGCACTGGAGACAACTTCCTTGTGTGTCTAATCACATTTGGCCCAAAAAATATTTAGTAATTTAATTCAATTCAATGCTTGTCTATTCTGTGAGCTATATAAACACAGCGGCCATTATGGGAGTAATGTGGCATAATTTTTTCTTGAGTTTCAAGAAATTAGGGTTTTCCCAATTAGAACTGGTTCTGAATACTGTGAACCAGTTATTGAGTAGTTAGTGTGTTTTTATAGTCCACACAAAATTTAATTAAATTGAATAGTACAAAGTTTCACAGTTTTATATTAAAATAAGAAGCTTTGGCTGGAGTTAAAGAAAGGCTAAGAATTTTGAAATGAATATGACAATTTTTGGAAAGTATAACTATTTTCAGAAATTGAGACTCTGGAATTGGTGCAATAAAAATAAGCAATCTTTAGCTGAGGCAACCACTAATTGTTCTACCAGCAGTGAATTATATATAATAGATCAAAAAAAGATATTGTCTGATCTAACTGAACATAAAATTGTAGCAGTTAGGAGACTGCATGTTACATACAGAATTTTAATCTATATTTAATTCTACTTATATATGCGTACATTTTATGTCTACTTCAGTGGCTGGCTGTGTGTGGTTTATAACAGTAATAACATGAATTAAAATGCTAAAAGTAACAATAGAACTAAAAGCACCTCCAAATCTCCAGAAAGTGTAGGAAAAATTATAGGTTTCTACCTCATTCCTAAAACATAATAAGTTGGTGGCTACTTCAATAGCAGTTTACTCCACCACCCAGGCCTTGCCACATGCAAAATAAAATTTGCTGTTATAATATTATACATATCTATGGCAGGAACTGTCAAATTCCTTAAGAATGCAAGGCAGATAAGGCCATAAACACCAACATTTAATTGCACAAATTGCTTACCCAGGAGCTCAGATAGAGTTCGTGCAGAGGGCCTCCCAAGGCTTTGTTTCTGCCTAACAGTTCCAAAGAGCAGCACTGAATCATTATCCATTCTTGCAATGAGAGGGATGACTAATTGCTTTCCCCCCCCTCCCTGACTCCTATGGTGTAATTTCTAAGACCATACACATTGTTGAAATGTGGACTGCATCGTAATTGTGTGAACCTCCTTCTCACTACACCTATTGCAGGTTGTATGGCTACTTGAGGAAATTAGTGGTGCCAGGTTGGAAGATCTATTGTGAATCAGAATAGATCTGGAAGAGACCTTGGAGGTCTTCTACTCCAACCCCCTGCTCAAACAGGAGGCCATGTACCATTTTTGACAAGTAGCTGTCCAGTCTCTTAAAAGTTTCCAGTGTTGGAGCACCCACAACTTCTGAAGGCAAGTTGTTCCACTGGTCGATTGTTCTCACTATCAGGAAATTTCTCCTTAGTTCTAGGTTGCTTCTCTCTTTGATTAGTTTCCATCCATTGTTTCTTGTCTTGCCTTCTGGTGCATTGGAAAATAAGTTCTTTGTGGCAGCCCCTTAAATATTGGAAGACCGCTATCATGTCCCCCAGTCCTTCTTTCTCTAGACTAGCCAAACCCAAACCCTGCAACCTTTGTATGTCTTAGTCTCCAGGCCTTTAATCATCTTAGTTGCTCTTCTCTGCACTTTTTCCAAAATTTTCAAAACAGTCAAGTTTGAACCAGCAAATTAAGTAAGTGGAGTACAGTCCCTCAAGGAAAAAAGCAGCCAGAAGTAAAATTTTGGTCAGCTCCAGTTATACAGAATGGTGTCTGATAGTCCGATTATTGCACTTAGGTTAATCGAGAGACATTGTCTCAGCAGCTTTCTCATTCTACTCGAGTTTAATGGCATCAGCACATCCTAAAGCTAATTGAAGTTTTATATCGGCAGCTGTAATATCTCCTGTAGTCAGTTCAGCCCCCCCTGGGAGAAGGAGCTCAACTGCTAATGGGCTTTATAGAATTTTGCAATCGTAAAGATGGAGATCCTGACAAGAGATTCCTCCTTTTCCTTGAAGGATAATGATTGACGTATGTCCCACAGAGGAAGCAGTTTGAGGCTGGATCTCCTCAGAGCTTTGGGTTGCACCTTGAAGAGTTGAATGAGCATGATAGCTCTGGTGTTTTAGAGGTCTTGGATACTGCAAGTGCAGCCACGGAAGAATGTTTTCAAACAAACACACAAACACACTGTGGCTTTAATAGCTCCATATTGAAAGCTTATACAGATAATCCTCAACCTATGATCAAAGTTGAGCCCAAAATGCCTGTTGTTAGCAAGACAGTCATTAAGTGAGTTTTGCCCCTTTTTACAACTTTTCTTGCCACATTTATTAAGTGAATCTCTGCAATTGTTAAATTATGAACATGGTTGTTAAGTGAATCTGGTTTCCCCATTGACTTTGCTTGTCAGAAGATGCAGAAAGTGATTGCATGACCCCAGGGCACTGCAACCGTTATAAATACGAATCAGTTACCAAGCATCTAAATTATGATCACATGACCACAGGGATGCTGCAATGGTACACGTTTGTAAGTGAAAAATGGTCATAAGTCATTTTTTTCAACGCCATTGTAACTTTGAACAGTCACTAAATGAATCGTGGTAAGTCAAGGACTACCTGTATTGCTATAAAGCATTGCCTCAATGAATAATTTGACTTCACTTGCCACAGATAACTTGTATACTGATCTGCAAGAGACTAAGCTGTTTGATAGTTCAGTTTAGTTATTATATAGCTACATTAATGCTTTCTAAATGGATGTTTCTGCTTAGTTCTCCTAATTAGTGCCAGTCTAGTCTGTGCTCCTTGTGGGGCTCTGATTTCTATTATTGTTAAGTTTTGGATTGCAGGCTTATCCAGGTTTTTTTAATAGTTCAATGTTCATCTGATAGCATTCTACTTATTAACTAGATTGAAGGCTGCCCAACTCAGTGCGTACCGTAGTGTTTCGTCATGATAGTGCCAGCATGGCTGCCTTTGAACAACAAATGCTGACATCCTCTCAAAGTCCTTTTGATTAGAGACATTATTGAGATTTTTTTTAGCGATAGGTCTTTCACTTTATCATTTTGGAATGTCCTTTCTTTTTCTCTAACTGGACAATTCCCCAAAGCTTTTATGTGCATTTTTCAGCTGTTTTTTTTTTCAATTGATTTTTATTTTAGTAGCCATTAAAAATGACGCTACAAAAATCAATAGAATTCGTACTTTAAGGATTACTTCAAAGAATTTTGCTGCTTTCCTCACCTGGACTTTGGTCATGCTGGTAGAGTCATCGTGCCACGGGCTAGGTCACAGGCAGTGAAGCAACATCGAAGTTATTTGCTTCTGTTTGTCACGCTGCCTTGAGCTGACTTCATCACAAAATGGCCCATATTCATGGACCTCTCAGAGTTTCTTCTTTTACGATTTGCTAGATCCTGCTAAATCTTTTAAAAAGCCCAGAAGACTTAAACTTATTCCTTTACAAATAGTATTTTTTTTTCAAATATATTTATTGTTTGAAAGACTTTAAGGCCGCCCATATAAACTCTTTTAAGTATCTAACAATAAATTGACAGATAACAAAAGACAAAAAGAATGTTTTATTTTTTTATTACATTAGTTTACATTCCTCTTGCAGGTGACCAGTGGGATCTGGAGAGAAGAAGCATGGTTCTCCTCCTGGTCCTTGTACATTTCTTAGGGTTTGATACAAGGGACCATTGGCTCTGTCGTGATTCTGCTACTTTAGTTGATATTTATTTTTATTAACCTTATTTGCCGCCCATCTTGCTTCGAAGTGACTCTGCGCTGCTTACAGCATAAAATATACAGCTAGTCCTTGACTTACAGCCATTTGTTTAGTGACTTCGAAGTTACAACGGCATTGAAAAAAGTGACTTACGACAGTTTTTCACTTATGACCTTTGCAGCATCCGCCTGGTCTTATGATCAAAATGAGGAAGCTTGACAACTGGCTCTTGTTTTTTGCATCACCTTCAATCTCACTGAGTGCTGGAGATTGTAATATTTTTTCCCAATAAAGAAGACAAATGAGACAGTGTCTTTTTGCTGTTAATTTTGCTCCTTAGGTGCTAAGTGTTTGGCTCAGGTGAATCAACAGCATGTTGCAAGAGTCTTAAAAACATTAATATCATCTAGGATTCTGTAATTGTATCTCGCAGTGTTACGTAGTTGTTCTTGTAAGTATCAGAAAAGGCTTGTTCATTGCTTGTGCAGTGTTTGATTTACTTACAGATTAAGCATATCAAAAGAGCATGACAAAGTAGACCCATAATTGTAGAAACTATATCTGTTGTGCAAGAAGGAGAGAGAGAGAGAGAGGAAAATGGAGATGTACGTTGATTTTCAAGGAAGTTTTTTTGGGGTTTGATTCTGATACAAATGTGTCTAAGGAAATAGAGAAACCTGATTTTCTCAAGTTTAAGCATAAATGCATTCTCAAGACATTGTTTCTTTCGAAATGTCTTATGGGGAGGGTATTCCAGGTAATTTCGGCATTTCTCTTCAAACTCTTCTGTTTTTAATCTCTCTGCAACATAAACCCACATCGTTTATTCCATGTGGCAGGCATGCTTCAGTCTCCTGACTTCTTTCAGTTTGCAATATCTGGCTTTCCAGCTCTGCAAACTGATAAAAAGTTCCCTTAAGAATATTTCCAGCTGGATGCTTCTTTATAATCGTTCCAGTTGCTGTTGCTTATTTATTCAGGTTGATGACCACAATGGTCGTCATGCTATGGACCTCGATACCTGGAATCTGTTTTCTGCTTCAGGTTGTCTTACCTTCCACCAATGCGTTCACATTGAACTGCTGAGCTCGGGATTCACAAATTGATTGCTTGAAAAGAAGTGTCGTATTTATTCTGGGCTTTTGTAATGTATTCTGGGCTTTTGTCTTTGTATGAGAGAAGTGTTTTTGGTCCCTTTGTTTATGCTGCCCGAGGCCTATATAGGTTCTTCTGTCGTCTTCCACAGGATGACCTGATAGGAGGATCCATGATTCACAATACGTTCTCTCAATATTTCATTTTAGATCATCTCCGTCATGTTTTCCAGCATCAGCAACATTCTCCTTTCCCTGGATTTTTACCCATTTTGCCTACTACTAAAGCTATAATCTAATTTCTATGCTCCTGAAAGAGTTTTCTACTGGAATGGGGGGGAAAAAAGAAACACCCCTCCCATTTTAATGTAGCTTATCGTGAATGATTAGCTAAGTTTTATGGACTTGGAATTGACATGTTATGTAAGTCAATTTGAAAGCAGACTCAATATTTCCATGGTTACTGATAACATCCTGCCAAGGCAAGAAATCTGAAATTAAATAAAGGCTTGATGATGAATTCTTAAATTCTTCTGGTATAAGGATTGCCGATTATTTGCTTGTAGACCAAATTGGGAGTACAAGACTTTACACAGTATTTCAATATATCAGAACATAAATGAAAGGAAGGACTAAAATATTAAAATATACTTGGCTGTTTGGGTTTTAAAAAATTATCTAAATACTTTTTAGCCACAGCCTGCTTTGGAGAATAGCTTGAAGTCCCGTCAGTTGGAAGAGTTTCCCATCTACTCTATACTTCAGGCCAGTTCCAACATCACTGCCCTGAAAAGCGTCCCTCAGTGGATCGCAGTAAACATCATGCTGAACGATATGGGTGCAAGCCGCTTATTGGTGACTGGGAAAGCCTCCGAGAATTCTCTGCCATCCACCACCATGCTGGCCCTCATGCCTTCACGGAACTGTACCATCTGAATCAATGTGACAGGACTTTGTGGGTTGACAGTATCAAAAGCTTTCGTGAGATCAACAAAGGCTGTATGGAGTTCATGACACTTCTCTGAAATTGGAGCAAAGCTGCCTGAGGAATTCTGGGAGTTGAAGTCCACAAGTCGTAAAGTTGCAAAGGTTGGAGACACCTGTTCTAGACTATCTTACAATCAGTAGCAAAAGCATTTTTCTCGGTGGCTGATGATGATGGACACGACAAAGGCGATGCTCTTCAACAGCTAAAGCCCGTATCTTCTCACCATTCTCATCGAACTGGTCAGGCTTCTTGTGAGGAGAATGCCCTGGCATCTTCAGTGCAGATGAATGGGCAATATCCCTGAAGCATTCCTGGTTGTCTTTGGCACTGCCAGCAAGATGTAGGTCAGCAAGCTTAGTTTCTAAATCTTCAGCCAGTGCCGAAGCTGGGCTGGGCTTAATTAATTCTTCCCATGGCCTTCTTTCCTTGCGGTTGCCTCTTTGGCCTGATGTGGAGCTTCATTTTGGAGACAAAAGGAACCTGTGAACTGTGAACAATCAGCGGCACACATGACCTTGGTCGCTCTCATGTCCTGCCCGTCTTTTTTTCCGACAAGGACACAGTCAATAAGATGCCAGTGCCTCGAACGGGGCTGCATCTAGGAGGCCTTGTTGAGAGATAGGCAGGCGGAAAGTTGTCTGGGGGATGAGGACGTTGTGCACTACACAGGTCTTAGAATAGAATAACAGAGTTGGAAGGGACCATAGAGGTTTTCTAGTCCAGCAGTCACCAACTGGTGGTCCGCGAGAAAATTTTGGCGATCTGCAGAAAAATTATTTGCATTTTTTATATTGCACTAAATCAGGGGTCCTCAAACTACACCCCCTGGGACGGATACGTGCAATGAACGTTTGTGTTGCTGCAGAGAATCTCCCCCTTCGGAGTCTTTTTGTGAGGGTCGGAGGGGAGGCAGAAATTTCGACTTGGGGTCTGCTTTGGCGTCCTGGTGTGGGGTTTTGGACGAAGGCTGGAGGGAAGTGCCGCTGGTGGCAAAGAGCCAGAAGGCCTTGTTCCAGTGGGACTGCATCATGGCCTGGAACTGGCCGACCCTCTCAGCCCACTGAGCCTCCAGGCACCGGTACCTGGCCATGCACTCTTGCAGGCCTTCCCTCTGCTTGGAAAGCCCATGCTCCTAGTCCTCAATGAGGTGCTTCTGCTGAGCCTCCTTCTCGGTCAGATCCCATTTGAACTGAACTGTTTTGGCAACTCTTTCTCCTGGTGGCTGCTTAGCTCCAGCAACTGCTTCCTGTTGGGGCCCTAAGGAGCCCAGGCGGGTAGGTGAGGAGTGACTGGGAGGGGAGGGGAGGGGAGGGGAGGAGTGAATAGAGGCCAGTAAGGTGCCCCTCAATGTGAGTGACATCAGGTTGGCCACGCCCAGCCAGCCAGTCATTAGGCAGATCATATTAGTGGTCCACAGGATTTAAAATTATGAATTTAGTGGTCCGTGAGGTCTGAAAGGTTGGTGAGCGCTGTTCTAGTCCAACCGCCTACTCAGGCAGAAAACCCTTCACCATTCCAGATAAATGGTTGTCCAACATCATCTTAAAAACTTCCAGTGTTGAAGAAGTCACAACTTCTGGAGGCAAGTCCTTCCATTGGTTAATTGTGCTAACTATCAGAAAATTCCTCCTTAGTTCTAGGTTGCTTCTTCAATAAGAGTAGATTGTTATACTTACTTGTTATACTTGTCTCCCAACAACTCCCTGCCAACTGTCTTGCTTGACAACAGAAATGTTGGACTCAGTTTTGGTTATAAGTCAAGGACTACCTATACTATGGAAGAAAGCAGTGCCTGTCCAGAGAGTGCTGCTCAGTCACCGAGGGAGACGCTGGGTTTCATTGCTGCTTTGGTCAATGAAAAAAGCAACCATTAGACCTGACTACCCACTCCTGACATATCCACACTTACCCACCTTCTTATTTATCCATTACAATACAATACAATAGCAGAGTTGGAAGGCACCTTGGAGGTCTTCTAGTCCAACCCCCTGCCTAGGCAGGAAACCCTATACCATTTCAGACAAATGGCTATCTAACATCTTCTTAAAGACTTCCAGTGTTGGGGCATTCACAACTTCTGGAGGCAACTTCTGTTCCACTGATTCATTGTTCTAACTGTCAGGAAATTTCTCCTCAGTTCTAAGTTGCTTCTCTCCTTGATTAGTTTCCACCCATTGCTTCTTGTTCTTCCCTCAGGTGCCTTGGAAAATAGTTTGACTCCCTCTTCTTTGTGGCAGCCCCTGAGATATTGGAAGACTGCTATCATGTCTCCCCTAGTCCTTCTTTTCATTAAACTAGACACACCCAGTTCCTGCAACCGTTCTTCATATGTTTTAGTCTCCAGTCCCCTAATCCTCTTTCTTGCTCTTCTCTTCTCCACATCTTTTCTACATCGTGGTGACCAAAACTACAGGGCTTTTTAAAAAAAATTAGAATGGTGATGATGATGGTGTTGAGATTAGCCCGTAATTTGGATTGAAGTGTGGGAAAGTTATGCAGGGCTAGAAATCAGCATCATGTTAACACTTGCATAGAAAGGTGTCCTCTGTATAACCAGTTTGAGAGCCAGTTTGATCAAGTGATGAAGTCACCAGGCTAGAAGGCAGGAGAAGGTGAGTTCCAGTCCTGCCTTAGGGACAAAAGCCAACTGGGTGACTTTAGGCTAATCACCAGGTGACAATGAGTTCTAGTCCTGCCTTGGCCATGAAAGCCAGTTGGGTGATCTTGGTTCAGTCCCTTTCTCTCTGCCCAATTCACCTCACAGAGCTGTGCTTGTGAGGAAAATAGGAGGAGGAAGGAATATTAGGTAGGTAGGTACACCTTTGTTAGTTTTTATGAAAATAATAAAGGTGTGGTATAAATTAAAAAATAAAATAAAAATAACCAGCTCATGGTGGTGTGGCTTAGGGCCGTGATGGTGAACCTATGGCATGCGCTCCAGGGCTCGTGCATGCGCTGGCCAGCTGACTTCGGCCTTCATCTTTGACTGTTTTTCGCCAAAAAAAAAAAAAAAAAACCAACACGCAAACTGGATGTTCAGGAATGGACTTCTAGTTTGCGGGTTGGCCCATTTTTCTAATTTTTGCTAAGGAGGGTGAAAAACGGCCCTACTGGCAACCCGGAAGTCCATTCCCAAACTTCTGGGTTGCCCATAGGGCCGTTTTTCACCCTCCAGATGCTTCAGGGAAGCTTCCTGAAGCCTCCAGAGGACCTCCGGGAGCCTCTGGAGCCTGGGGGGGGGGGGGGGGGGGCAAAAACAGATCCATCGCACTCCAAAAGCGGGGGGAGGGTGGGGGTCACACGTACATGCGCGTGGGGTGTGCCACATAGAATTATGGGTGTGGGCATGCGCTCCTCCCGCTTTTGGCACACGATGGGAAAAAGGTTCGCCATGACGAGCTTAGGGCCTGACTGAGGGACCATCATCTTTCCCTCTGTATTTATATCTAGGGGCCTTTTTTTGAAGTCCCTCCTCCATTTGATCAAGCATCTCATTTATTTAAGGAGGTATATATCATGCACTCCCTAAGAAGGTGGCCTTGGCCTCCACTCTTCTAGCATTTAGGAAAACAAAGCCAATATTTTTCTTTTTTTCCGTTTGTTTTAATTGTTCAGTTAATGGTTAGCTTTGAGTCTAATGGTACCAATTTGAAATTTCTTCGTCTAATTATATTCTTTATTCTTATGTAATTGCTATTAGTCGTGCTGAGTGTTTAATTGAAAGAAAGAAAAGACAAATTTAATTAATTCAGCAAGCAGTGGGCTTATGAAATTCCATTTGTGGCGTTGCTTGAATGTATGCTGCTGCTGATTTACGAAGACTCGGAAGACAGTTTTCCTGTTGTAGCTGTAGAAGAAATAATTTTTTAAAAAACTGGCTATTGAGCTTGGAACAAAACAACACCAGCTGCTGGAACATTTTAAATACCTGGCTTTCTATCTGAACAGAACTCACACCCCGTCAGGTGTTCTTTTTTTAAAGGAACAATGAAAACTCAAAACAAGTGTTTTTCTCCCTTTTTCATTGGATGGAAAAAATAGCTGAGAATCAAGGATTTTTCTTTTCATTTAAATTTTCCGTAGAAAGAAATAGCAGTGCCAGTTAACTCCAGCCTAGGCACTAAGGACTGATGATGTTAGTTGGTTTGGGAAATGAGATGTCTGTAAGAAAACAGCTTGGCCCAGAGAGCACCAAAGACCCTTTATTTCAACCCTGAGCTACAAATATTCTCCTTTATCGGCACAATATTTTTCTCTTTTGAGAATGCTCTTTTGTTAGGTACACATCACTTCGGCTTATTTCATGCCATCTCGGGCTATTCAGTTAGCTTCCTTTCATGGCTTTTTTTCCCCCCACCAGACAGTCATAAATATTCATGATGGTTTCCTTCATCCGGTTTAATCTTATATTCTTAGCTAATGGCCTGCACTGCTTTTTAAAAAGTCTTTGTCTTAGTTTGGCAGTTTAGAGGGCTGCTTAGAGAATTGACGCATTAAAACATGGGGCTTTTTGAGGGCGGGAGTCTTACTCTAAATAGAAAAACACCCTAAAGTGATAGAGAAATTAATATATTATTTGGTCAATCAAAAGATTTAAGCAAAACTTGTGGCTGCTATTATACAGGAAGTCATCGACTTACGAAATCAATTGAGCCCGAAATTTCTGCTTTTAACTGAAACATTTAAGTGAATTTTGCTCCGCTTTATGACCTTTGTTGCCACAAAGGTGGCAACCTTTGTTGTTAAGTGAGTTGCTGCAGTTAAGTTAGTAACCCGGCTGTTAAGTGAATCTGGCTTCCCCATTGACTTTGCTTGTCAGAAGGTTGCAAAAGGGGATCAGATGATTCCAGGACATGGTAACCGTCATGAATACGAGTCCGTTGCCAAGCATCTGGACTTTGGTCATGTGATCACGGGGATGCTGCAAAAGTTGTAAGTGTGAAAAATGGTCATAAGGCACTTTTTTCAGTGCCATTATAACTTTGAACGGTCACCAAACAAATGGTTATAAGTCAGGGACTACTTTTACTTGCTATGGCATCTTTCAAACAGTTGTCTTCTAAAGCATCTCATATCAATTAAAAATGGACATTTAGGCAATTCTAGATTTAGGCAAGAAATAAGCACAGCTACAGTATAGGTGGTACCTGGCTCAACAGTAGTAATCGTGAAAGGGATCTTGGAGTCCTAGTGGACAACCATTTAAATAGGAGCCAGCCGGGTGCAGCAGCTGCCAAAAAAGCCAACCCAGTTCTAGGCTGCATCAACAGAGGGACAGAATCAAGATCACATGAAGGGTTAATACCACTTTATAATAATGCCTTGGTAAGGCCACACTTGACCGTAATGGCATCCTGCCTCAATAAAGCCCCAAGAAGCAACTTTTAAATCCCTTACCGGCAGCCGGGAGCGAGCCACACCAAGGGGAGGCTTCCAGGTATCAGATGGAGGCAAGGGGAAGAAGGCAGGGAGAAGGAATTTGCAGGATGGCACTGGATTGTTTTTGGAAGAATCAGGAACCAAAAGCAACCTGTCTTTCTTTGGCCAGACAGAGTTGAAACTGGGAACCAGAAGCAAGGAGCACAGAGGTGTGGCTTCAAATTAACTCTGTCTCGAGGCCAATTGGACATCACAATGCCCAATCCTGGCTAATCCTGCAAAATTCCTCTGGAAAACAGCCAGTTTTACTATCTCTATCATCTTTACCATCTATTCTTCTTCTATTGTGGGAATTAATGAGTTTTCCATCTTTATGCATATAAGATTTAAAAGTTCTGGTTTCAGTTTTCCATTTATTTTAAGAATCATCTGAATCAAAGTAAAAAACCTCAGTATTTCTTTCTTTGATGGGTTTTTTTTTCTGTATATTGATTTATATATTTGATTCCAGCATTACTTAGCAGCTAGGTATTTGCCACCAGATTAAATTGAGCTCTAGGCGTTTTTTAAGCAGTCTCTTGGGGCACATTCACAAGGGGCTTTATTTGCTCTTAATCTTAATTAAGAACATACCCCCTCTCACAATTAAAAATCTGTTAGCTTAATAAAAGCCAGGAAAGCTAGGGGAAAGGGTAAGGTATACTCTGCTGCGATGGCTATTTGAATAGATTTATTTGAATCTCATATCATGTGACTCCTACCTGTATAGCTTGCTTATCAGAATGGTCTGTCATTCTTTTCCCATTTGAATACTAGGGATATGATTTGCCCTTTTCTAGACTTTACAGGCCTCTGCCATGACCCATAAAAAGATAAAGCCCCCCCACGAGGCCCCCATCTCATTTCCTAGTGAATACCTGATTCACCCATGCAGTTTTCTTGGCGACATCACAGAAATGATTTTCCACTGCTTTTCCCCCAAATGTTCTTTTTAACTTCCCAGTCCAGCCTGCAACCTTTAAGATTCCTTGACCAGCCTGGCTCTTAGAAGCCCAAACAATTTCTATGCTCGTAAAAACATTAAAAGAGAATGCTTATAGAGGTTTTATGCGGTATCTAGCCAAATTAAACAGCTTAAAAAAACCATGGGCCCTGCATCTACAGGGCAATAGCAATTGTTCCTTCTCCTTACAGTGGTACTGAGGGACACGTTGTCATAAAGGCAGGAGTCCTTTGGTAGAGGTGTTTAATGTTATGGACAGATAGTATAATGATCTGTTATAAATCACCGAAAGGGGTAACGGAATGGATGCTTAAAACTCAAGCGCTAAATGAATGGGCCCTTAATACTGAAGAGTGACACATTTAGCAACGCTAATGGAGATACCCAATGACCCGTCAGCTAGCCAGGAAATGGTGCTCCCTTCCTCAGGGTTGGCAAGACCAGGTCAAAAGAGGTGAACTCAGAATAACTTTATGGTCACTTTGAATGTACACTAATCGGCATACATTAAAATGAATCATTTTGTTGTCAACCGGACTCTGCACTCTGCATAACTCAGAACCGACACGAGAAAATATTTCTGTCTCTTCCAGTGAGGTGGGTGCAATCTCTCCTTAAAATCTTCCTTCTGTCAGCGAAGAAGACAATATATTATACAGGTAGTTCTTGACTTGCGGCAGTTTATTTAGTGACCATTTGAAGTTACAAGGGCACTGAAAAAAGTGACTTATGACCGTTTTTCACACTTACGACCATTTCCGCATCCCCATGGTCACGTGATCAGAATTCAGATGCTCGGCAACTGGCATGTACTTATGACCGTTGCAGCGTCCCGGGTTTATATGATCCTCTCTTGGGACCATTTGACAAGCAAAGTGCAAAGGTGCTTTTCCAAAAGACAAGTGGAGTTTCTTAGTTTTTTCCTAGTCAACCTTTTGTATCTTATCATCCAAGAAGCTTGTTCAGTTCAGTTGCCTTTTGAAAAGCACCTTTGGAACTAATAAAGGTGAATATTTGTAGCTCGGGGTTGAAATGAGGGGCCCTTATTGCACTGATAATGTTACCTAGTTTGAGTAATGAAATGTCTGCAAGAAAAACAAGCAAGCTCAGAAAAGGCCAGGAACCTTTGGGATTACCTATACTGCTATTTCAGTAGAAATAAGTGAAATGATTTCTGGTACTTAGTAGTTTGAAGTTTTATTCTTATTTATTTTTCAGTGTAATGCAAATCTAAGGTTCCTTATCTCTTTTATTAATCATGGATTTAATCATACTCTTCCACATTCCATTGTCGGGAAAGAGAGAGAGAGAGAGAGAGAGAGAAACTTGTCTCCCTGAAGATTTAGCTGTTGCATTGTTGCACTGTGCAGTCACAAGTTAAGGTATTGTTTGTGGAGATTCTCCCATCATCTAAGGTCATGGTTGTCCTGAAGGGGTTTTCTCCAAAAGGCAACTGGATATTCTTGGTTTTTTTTCCCCTTTGAAAACATTTCGTGTCAGGGTTCCGAGTAACGCACCCATCAAAAGCAGAATTCCGAGGCAGGCAGATTCCTCAAAGACCATGTTTATTGGCTGCATCAAGTCGGCACAGCCAATGAAACTCAACTCTGAAAGTTTTCCCCCCAGTTATGACAAAAAATAAAATGGCAATTGATCCCCTCCCCTATTGTCACAGGTCTCATTGCCCATTTAGGACGTTTGGCAGCCTCCTTGGTCAACTTCCCGCCTCCTTCAACTGCCACCTGTAGATTGGACCTTGGTTCCCATGAGAAAGCTTTTTTGTTTTGACTACTTGGTAGGCTGTTACTTCCACCACCACCACCCTCTCTCCTCCGCAAGGTTTTTATTTATTTATTTATTTATTAAATTTGTTAGCCGCTCCCTCTCCACAAAGGGACTCGGGGCGGCATACAATAAATAAAACACATATTATAAAATTACACATTGTACGGAGGAGGTATAAAACACAATACAATATTATAATAACATAGAAATATTAAAATAAGTTAAATTAAAACCCCAATGGAAATTACAAGTTTAAAAATTGCCAGGAGGAATAAAATGAAGCTATGGTTGAGCCAGGCCTGCTAGTTGGAAAAGGTGGGTCTTGAGTTTTGAACGGAAGGAGCGGAGGTCGGTGGTAATCCTAATATCCGGGGGAAGGTCATTCCAGAGGGCTGGGCCCATCACAGAGAAGGCCCTACTCCTGGGCGCCGCCCTCTGGCACTGCTTAGTGGACGGCACCCAGAGAAGTCCCTCTCTGTGAGAGCGAATTGGTAGTAGGGATGTATGGGGCAGGATGCGATCCCGCATGTAGCTAGGTCCTGTGCCATGGAGCGCTTTGAAGATGGTAATCAATACCTTGAAACGCACCCGATAGACCACAGGAAGCCAGTGCAGCTCGCGCAGGAGAGGTGTTATATGGGAGTATCTCGTACTCCCCATAATCACCCGCGCGGCCGCGTTCTGGACCAGCTGCAGTCTTCGAGTGCATCTCAAGGGAAGCCCCATGTAGAGAGCATTACAGTAGTCTAGGCGGGATGTCACCAGCGCGTGAGTGACTGTGCGAAGGGCATCCCGGTCCAATAGGGGGCGCAATTGGCGCACCAGGCGAACCTGGTGGAACGCCCCCCTCGCCACGGCTGCCACATGGTCATCCATGGACAGCCGGGCATCCAGGAGGACGCCCAAATTGCGCGTCCGTTCCATGGGGGCCAGTTGCTCGCCCCCAATGGCCAGTGTTGGAATTAGCTGGTTGAACTGGTGGGCCGGAAGCCACAGCCACTCCGTCTTGGAGGGGTTGAGTTTGAGTCGGTTGTCACCCATCCAGACCCGTACGGCTTCCAAACACCGTACGGCTAAGGTCATGGCAAGGTCATGGCAACTACGAGGGTTCAAAAGATGGCTTCAGCCTAGTTTGCTTCAGAGTTGACATTTTACTTCTCATGCAAGAAGCTTTCTTTGGAAAAAAGCACCTTTGGGAAAAGTTACGGTGTTGATACACTGCCCTTTAAACCTCTAAATCAGCGGTCACCAACCAGTGGTCCGCAAGAAAAATTATTTGCATTTTTTGTCAGGCCTGCAGCCATCTTTTCTTTTGGATCTTTGGCCTGCCACACTTTCTATTATTCTATTATGCATTTTCTATTGGGAAAATGGGAGGCGGGATTGTACGGAGTTAGATGCTAGGTAGCCATAACAAAATTCCTTCTAGAAAGCCAAGGTCATCCTTTGTCTTTGCATCTCTGCACCTGACCGGAACTGAATGGGGAAGATTGGACCATGTGATGGACTTGTGGGTGTGGGGGGCAAGATCTTGAACTTTCAAGTGAGGGGAAAACCGGGAAGCTTTCAGATTCAGTTTTTCCCAGATGTTCCAACATGGCTGTCTTAATAAATTGAAACTTTGAGCAATACTTTGCCTTGGACTCTGATTTACTTTTGGATGCTATTTGGAACCCTGGCATTTTTTATATTGCACGAAATACTATTTACCTTTTAGAAAAATTCATATTAGTGGTCCACAGGATTTAAAATTATGAATTTAATGGTCCCTGAGGTCCGAAAGGTTGGTGACCCCTGTTCTAAATGGCTTAGGTCCATTGTATGGTAAAGATACATCTTTTTTCAGTAAGTGAATGACTCCTGTTGTAACCCTCTCTTGAATATGAGTCTATTTTAACAGAGAACAGATTAACAGGGCCCCCCGTCTTGTCCAGAAAGGTTCTTCATTTGCTCCCAATCCCCGGTTAGCAGCTTTGTCAATTTACGTCTTTACTGTGTGAGAAATTCTCCAACAGCACATTTGTGAACAAGATCGTGCTTTTGAGCAGGAATCGGTCCTCTTGCTTTGCTCGCAGTACATGATGTTCCTGACTGCTTAAATCTACGTAGGCAGAAGCCTGGTGTACCGGAAATAGCTTTTTTTTTAAAAGCTTCCTGCACTCACTTTCATAAATACACAACTAAATTTAGTTTATTTAGACACGAACTTGGGACTTGCAGAGTTAAGTCATGTGTACCATGCTTGTTAGTTTGAAGTGTGAAATATAATCCTTGCCGCCTATTGTGGATGATAAACCTCTGTTTTTTTTCTCAGTAAATACAGTTTGACTGAAATGCAGCATCGCTTGAAGCAGACTTGAACAAAAGGCTGCTTCATCAGTGGGAAGTATTTTCTGGCTTATCGGCTGCAAGCTGGAGGAAAGATACAAGTGCATCTCACTGAGTTTACTCAATATGCAAAGCTATCTTCTCTTTGATTTATTTTTAGGGTTAGGGTCATGATCACGGTTGTATTTCTTCCTTTTTGTTACTTTTGTGATTTGTTTTGTTATTAAATAGGAAAGGAAGGGCAAGCACCATAAGCATGGCTGGGATGCAGATTCTTGCCTCAGCCTTCTTTAATATTAAGCCCCTCTGCGGATTTAATATTACATACTGTACAGGAATCTCCTTGTATTTTCTCTATGAAGGGCTTGTGTAAGATTGTAATTCCCATTAATTCTGCTACATTGTGGAATCGGCTGCAGAGGGTGAGAGTTGTAATCCTGCATATTTCCTCTTTCATTTGCACGGATTTTAGAATATTAACATACACCCTACCAGTTGGGAATGAAGTGCAATTTTTACTACTAATTTTCTTAAGGAATTAGTGGAATTTAAGGGCCTAATTTTTATAACAGACGCAACAGTTCTTCGATGAAGTTATCATTCTCCTGTTCTAATGATTGAGTTCAAAGTGCGTTGGGGTGAATTCAAGACTTCATAAGAGTTACTAGAAGTGGCTTCCTTATTCACTCTTTGCGACAGGTGGCTTGTGAATCTTCACTGACAACCAAATGAAATTTTGTTGTTTGTTCATACTTTTTCATTTGCATTGAACTACTTTTTCTCCTCATGACTCATTCATTCACTCACTCTTTATCTATCTATCTATCTATCTATCTATCTATCTATCTATCTATCTGACATCTATCTATCTATCTATCTATCTATCTATCTGACATCTATATTTCTATCTATCTATCTATCTATCTATCTATCTATCTATCTATCTATCTATCTTTTATCTAATATGGCTGTCATCACAAGAAAAGTGACTCTGGGCTGCTCTCAGCAACCTGATAAAGTACAATGCAAATACCATCTATCATGATAAAAATGTAAAAACAGTATTAAAATTAAATATTGTGTCAGGTTCCAAATAGCATCCAAAATTAAATCAGAGTCCGAGGCAAAGGATTCCTCAAAGTTCCAATTTATGAAGAGAGCCATGTTGGCACATCTGGGAAAACCAGAATCTGAAAGCTTCCAGGTTTTCCCCACCCAGTTGAAAGTTCGATCCTGCCCCCATACCCACAAGTCCATCCCATGGTCCAGTCTTCCACTGCCACGAAGACAGATTCCCCCCATCCAGTTCCGGCCAGGTGCATAGACAAAGATGACCTTGAGTTTCTAAGAAGAATGTTGTTATGGCTACATATCACCCAACTCTGTATAATCTCTCCTCCCATTTTCCCACAATAGAAAGCAGACAGTAGAAACTGTGGCAGGCCTGAAGTCCAAAAGAAAATATGGCTTGCAGGCATGACATATTGTTAAATATAAATTATATAAACCCTAGGCAGAGAGAAAATAAGTACATCCATCTCAGTAGAGGATATCTATCTATATATTTCCAGTTCTCTCTGGGACTCCCAGGATGGGTGACAAAGCCAAAGAATGTCAGGAGGGATGGAGCTAACCTAATGTTGGGGGAGACTCCCAAAGATGCTTTTTCAGAAGCCAACATGACTGACTTGTTCTGTTTTTCCCCTTAAAAATGTTTTGCTTCTCATCCAAGAAGCTTCTTCAATTCTGGCTGGCTGGAGAATTCTGGGAGTTGAAGTTCAGAAATCCTAAAGTTGCCAAGTCTGGAGACCCTGTTCTTGATCCTTGCATTTGGCCAAGCCTGGATTAGTAAACTCTTTTTCCCAGAGTTCAACTGAACAACCTGGAGCCACAGTTGCAAAGCGCAAGAGCTTTTGACAGTTGAATCTTACTGTAATGAGGACAGATGTTACAATAAGTGTTCAAATGCTCTTAAGCTAAAACTATTTCAAAGTTTGGGGCCATATGGCTCATTTAATTGTTGTCACTAAATCACAATCATTGTCAAAATGGGATTCATGTCAAATGCCTTTTCCTTAACTGAAGTAGGATGATGCTTAGAATTTAGTTGGATGTTACCAATGTGTTTGCTTGTTTGGTTTTTTCCAGTTGGGAAGACTTCCTTGATCACCAGATTCATGTATGACAGCTTTGACAACACCTACCAGGTAAGTTTTTGTTGCTGTTGTTGTTTTATGACTTCCAAACTTTAACTTAAAGGTTTCAGAACTTTGCTGGAATATTCCAGGTTAATAGAGATTTCCCTCTGTTTTTAATCTCATACAGCAGAAAAGTGACGGAGAAAGGTGTTTCTCAAGATTGTTCAATAGTAGAATAGAAATAATAGAAGGTCAGGACTCTGTTACTAACACATAGGAATCAGAAATGTTTCTGGTTTTGTTATCAATATGTCTGTTTTCAATGAAAGACTGTACTAGTTGTGTATGCTGCAGAAAATATTGGAAACTTTCTTGTCTTTCCATGTTTCATATCCTATACAGCTATTCCTTATGTGCTTCTGTACGTCTGGCTACTATTAGCTCTACATTAATAAGTAAGGAGAAGGGTTTATGTAAACTAAAAGGCACAGATCTTTTTTTTTTTTTTGCATATATAGTGAATGTAACCCGCTTGCCAGATGACAGTCTCACACTCACATTCAGCTCAAATTACAGGAGGTAATTGCCCCCTGTTCAAGCAGAAGAGCCTACACCAGTGATGGCTAACCTCACGTGCTCACACCCATAATGCTATGCGCATGACACCAGCTTGCATGCGCGCACCGCCACCCCCATACGCACATATGTGCGCGACCAGCTCTCCCTCCTTGCTTTTTGCATGCTTTTTTCGTCCTCCCCAGGCTCCCGAGGCTTTCTAGGAATCTGGGGAGGGTGAAAACAGCATCTCCTGGCCTCCCGGAGGCCCTCTGGAGGCTTCAGGAGCTTCTCCGGAGCACAAAAAACTGACCCTACGGGCAAACTGGAAGTTTGGAAACGGACTTCTGGTTTGCTCATAGGGCCGTATTTACCCTCTGGACGGCAAAAAAAGAGCCTCAAAAGAAAGCCAAAGTCAGGCCAGCACACACATGCGCAACAGAGCTGACAGTGCAATGCCTCGCATGCCCTGACAAATGGCTCCTCGTGCAATCTGTGGCACGCATCCCGGGCCTACACCATTCCAGACGAGTGGCTGTCCAGTCTCTTCTTAAAAGCCTCCAGTGATGGAGCACCCACAACTTCTGGAGGCAACTTCTGTTCCACTGATTAATTCTTCTCACGGTCAGGAAATTTCTCCTTAATTCTAGTGTTCCTAGGTCCTCTCCTTGATTAGTTTCCATCTTTTGCTTCTTATCCTTCTCAACTCTCTTCTCTGCCAAATATAGAAAGCATGAGGTCTTTTGGAAAGAAAGGGTAGAAGTCTCTGGCGAGAGGTTGGATAGAGAGTGGATCGTCCACCATTCTCAATACAGTGGGACCTCAGGTCCCGAATGGCTCAGACGCCAAACAATTCAGGTGCCGACCGAAAAATCTGCTAAATGTTTCACTCACGTCACGAACACATCCTCGGGTGCCGAATAAACACAGCTGTGGCAATTTCCCCTGCCGCACCATTTTTGTGTGTGCGTGCATGCACAGTTTGTCTTGTTTCTGGTCAGGACCAAATCGGGTGCAGATCAAAGTCCTGGGACGGATTACGATTGGCACCCGAGGTCCCACTGTACCTTTGTGATGTAATGTGGACTTGGAGAATAAGGGAGGGGGCACGACTTTTTACAACCCAGAGCTTTCCCAGAGAGAGGCTCAGATTAAGAGTCTGTACAACCCTGAGCTGGATGGGACAGGAGGTAAGACGTTCAGGGTAGCCAGACCCTAGAAACTCTCAGGATAGATCGAGTAGGTTCGAAGGCTATAGCTTTAATGTGGCAAGATTCTGTCTGTTAGGTATAAACAAGTAAAGGATTGGATTCGATTGGATTTCACTCTGGGCTTGACAAGCATTGATGTGAGGTTTGAAATCTCAAAGTAGCGGGAAAAGTCCAAGAAGTAGAAGCAGAAAATGATTTACTTCAAATATGTATAGCCAGAAATTTGTGCTAGATATATTTTTCATTTGGTTTCTCAGTGTTCCATGAAGTCTCATGTTCTCTGTATAAGTTAATGGAACTGAGTTTTTAATTTTGGCCTCCATCCATATTTTGGAATAAAAGCAAGGAGGTACCACTTTTTCTTTAGAATCTTATTATCTGTAATTTTGAAAACTCTCTTGTGGTTTATAATATTTTGTAGAGAAGAACAGAACCATCCTACCATTCTGAAGCACTTTTATTTTATCTTGGTGTTTTTTTCCTTTTCTTTTTAATTAGAACTAATTTGTTAGCTGCTGAAGGGGTGATTTTAAAAGCTCTATAATTATCTCCTTCCACACTGAATGCCTGCATTCTTTGTATTTCAGTTAAACATATTATTAATGCATTATCTTAACACCGTTTGGTTTAATTTTATCACATGTTATCTAAGAATTGGCAATATAAACATTATTTCATCTGGAAGACTGACTAAGCCAATTCTGACTAAGACTAATCAGACCAAGCAAATTCCTTTAAAACAAAATACTCATTCATTTGTTGTATTTTCCGTGTTCTGAAAGCTGAGAAAGATTGCCTAAAAAGAAGCATAGGTCAAACAACTAATTCTTTTCATTTATTTCAATTAAAAGTCCCAACCCTGATCAGTTAACCCCAGCTTTGAAACCTATGCATGAGTACTTGGCTTTCTTCTTTGAGGATACTCATACTTTAGTTTTGGCATTCTTCAGGAGAAGAGTTTTTCAGAACTATAAATGCTTTTTTCCAAAATACTTATTCCAGTTGATGCACTAAGGCAGGGGTGTCAAACTCAAGGCCTGGGGGCCAGAAGCGGCATGCGGGTTGCTTAGCTCTGGAAACAGCGAAGGATCGTCCTGCGGTGCCTCTGCCGGTGCGCCCAAGCTCCATTTTCGCTGGCAGAGGATTGCAAGAGGCTGTCGCAGCTGAAAATGGAGTTCGGATGGCCACGGGCAGCCCTCCGAGCTCCATTTTCGCTGGCAGAGGGTTGCAGGAGCCGTCGCAGCTGAAAATGGAGCTCGGGAGCCCGTTTTCGCTGGCAGAGCGCTCGGGCCACCACAGGCGCCTTCTGACACGAGTAACAGCGAGTGGCCATACCCACCCACCCCGGCCACGCCCACCCCCCCATGTTCAAACACAACCCTGATGTGGCCCTCAAATGAAATCGAGTTTGACATCCCTGCACTAAAGTGATCTTGGTGATTTCTAAAACATGTGGAACTCAAGCTAATTAGACATTTAGAAGTAGGAAAATGCAAAATTCATTGATATGGACACAGAACATTCTGGAGGACACCAGAATGCTTTATTTTCCTCAAGACCTTGGTAAACGTCTTGGACTGTATCGTTATAAAGCTGGGTCAGTAGCCTTTGGAGAAGCATTTTGGGGGTCGCTGACTCTAAAGGAAACCTATTCTCTGTTATTCTATTCAACAATAGAGCCATGTTTGGGATCATTCGCAGCCTCCTGTGATCCTGTGACCCCATTTCATCTTGATTTTACCGAAAATTCTGGAAAGGGTGCAGAGAAGAGCAACAAAGATCATCAGGGGACTAGAGGCTCAATCTTACAAAGAACAGTTGCAGGAATTGGGTATGGCTAGTCTAGTGAAGAGAAAGATTAGGAATGATAGGACAGCTGTCTTCCAGTATTTGAGGGGCTGCCCCAAAGAAGAGGAGGGGGTCCACCTATTCCCCAAAGCCCCTGAAGGCAGGACAAGAAGCAATGGATGGAAACTGATCAAGGAGAGAAGCAACTTGGAATTAAGGAGAAACTTCCCGGCAGTGAGGACAATTAAATCAGTGGAACTGCTTGCCACCAGAAGTTGTGGGTGATCCAACACTGGAGGTTTGTAAGAAAAGATTGGACAAGCATTGTATGAAATGCAGGAAACAGGGTTTCCTGCTTGAGCAAGGGGTTGGACTAGAAGATCTCTAAGGTCCCTTCCAACTCTGTGATTCTGTAGTTGTTTTAAGCACCCTGTTCCTCCTCCTCTTTTTAAAAAATAATTTTAAACAGTTTTTTTTCCAGAAAAAGAGAAAAAACTTTTTTTTTGCAATTTCCTTCTGTACAACATTTCCACCTCGGTATATACATCCATTGAAAATACACTTCTTTCCCCTTATTTCGGTTTCTCTTTGTCCATACATATGATACTCTTCTATACATTCCTTAATTAATCCTTCATTATGTACCATTTCCATTTATAGGTGTTTGTTCACCTCTACCTATCCATTGTTAATTTCTAACTCCTGTGTCTTCTTCATTTAGCCTTTCCTAAAGCTTTACACCTGTCCTATAGCCATTTGTACCACTTGTTCCATACCATTTAATATTCTCTTTCCTCTTTTCTTTTATTTCTTTTGTGAGTTTGTCCATCTCTGCGCGCTCTACACTTTCATTACAGCATTCCCCTCTGGTGGTGATGATTCCGCTCCTTCCTCTCTTGCTTTCACCATTGGTTACACAAGCCCACTGCAGCTATGTCTCTCTCTGCCCCTTCCCTTGTTGGAAATAGATGGGAAGAGAGAGGGGGAGGCAAGGTTTGAAACAGCCCCGTGGCCTTTTCCAAACTAAAAACCCTGCTTCCTGGGCTGCGAGGCATGAGGAAGCCCGAGGGCAGCCGTGTGGAAGAAGAAAAGCGCCTGCTGAATAGCTCTTCCCAAGGCTTCTTTCAAGTCCTCCATCAATCTGTTCGCGCCTTAGCATTATCTCATACCTGCACAGCACATGGCTTTGTGTGCTCTGCAAACATCAAGCCAGACAGCGGGTCCTTTCTGCCGAGGAAGGAGGGAGGGAGGAGACACCCCCCTCTGGCGCCCCACGGTGGATTTCCAGCGGTGAGCCCAGATAAAACTGCACAATAGAAGGAACGTCCGCTGCTTCCTAATATCAGGCTTCTGGATTCACTCAGCAAGCGCAAGGGATGAAGCTACTCAAAGGAGGGGAGGGAGAGTAGTAACAAGGGGAGAAAAACATTTAGGAACAGAGTCCATAGAATCTGTTCCTCCGTTGGTGGCAGAAGTTCCTTGTGGACAGAAAAGCCATCCGAAAGATTAAAAAGAGCTGTTAAAAACATGTTTTAACAGCAGTAAGGATTATCTTCGCACAACATTGGCAAAATGAGGTAACTCCACAGGACGAGGAGATAATTAAGAATATATTAGATTGTGCAGAAATGGATAGACTGACATTGAAAATCAAACAAAGAAGTCACGGAAGATTATCAAACCTGGAACTTCTTTTACCAGTGGTTGGAAAAAAAAGGGGTGGAGAGTAAGAAGAGAATATGTATTGTTAAGCAAGTTAAATATCCAGACAATACGAGGTTTATTAAGCACTAAGAAATATAATAAATACAAAATGTATAAAATGTATTTAAACAGAAAAAGAAAAATTAAAGAGAATTTTCAGCAAGAGAAATGTTCCCTCTGGCATCAAAGCCCCCTTTTAAAAAAATTTCTTCTTCCCTTCCCTCTATATAGTGGTAGTCCTTGACTTAACGACCACAATTGAGCCCAAAATTTCTGTTGTTAAGCGAGACAGTTGTTAAAGTGAGTCTTGCCCCATTTTACACCTTTCTTGACACAGTTGCTAAGTGAACCACTGCAATTGTTAAGTTGGTAAAATGGTTGTTAAGTGAATCTGGCTTCCCCATTGACAGAAGGTTGCAAAAGGTGATCACATCACCCTGGGACACTGCAGCCATCAGAAGTACGAGTCAGTTGCCATGCACCTGAATTTTGATTATGTGACCATGGAAATGTTGCAGGAGTCATAAGTGTGAAAACTGGTCAGCACCATTGTAACTTCAAGCAGTCGCTAAGTGAGCTGTTGTAATTTGAGGACTACCTGTAATGGAAGTAGAAGTTTGATCTTTGCCTCAGATTAGATTCTAGATTAATGGCCAGTTTTTCATCTAAAATTTAAAAAGAAGCAAATTTGCTTAAATGGATCCAGCACGGTAGCTAATATTTCAAATTTCCATTATTCTTGACCAGTATTCTGACCACCAGAGTGGTGCGGTAGCCTAGAGGTTGAGCTCTCGCCTCACAGTCAGGAGGCTGTGAGTTCAATCCTAGGTAGGGGCAGATATTTCTCTCTCTGGGCATGTTGAGATTATATCTGCTGAATATAACTCCGCATTAGCAACAGGAAAGTCATCCGGCCAGTAAACACCCAGCTCCATTCAATTGTCCAGACTCCACCCCACAAAGGATTATGGGGTCATGAAAAGATGATAATTATTCTTGACCATTAATTGAATGGATAGCACATAATTTAGCAAAAGGTGTGGGTGTGTGCATGCATATATGTACTCACTGTTGAATTGCATTTTGCAGGCAACAATCGGCATTGACTTCTTATCAAAAACTATGTACCTGGAAGATCGCACAGTGAGTAAGAGTTTTGTAGTAACTAACAAGACTGTTTTAACATTGATGATGCATTGTATTGTCTAAATCAGGGTTTCCCAGCTTTGCCAACTTTTAAGATGCGTGGACTTCAACTCCCAGAATTCCCCAGCCAGCAATGGGTATTCTGGGAGTTGAAGTCCACATGTCTTAAAAGTTGCTGAGGTCGGGAAATCTTGGTCCAAATGCACTTTGCAAAGAGATGAGCAGCTTCTGGCTTCCAGTGGGCCAACTGAGGATGCCATGCCTTCAATGCCAATTGTGGGGGACAGTTTTTCAAGCGAGCTCTGCCCCTTCCCTGAGCACCTCAGAGGCATCTGTTTGGCCAGAATGCTGGATGAAGGCGGCCTTGGCCAACGCAGCAGAGCTTTGCTTACCTTCTTACCGTAGCAGAGAACGGACAGCGAGAACTCTGCATCTTGAATGCCTGGGTTTGGGCTGAGAATAGCTTGCCTGGTGCTCTTATCACCCCAAATATGTCAAACGGCACATGAAGGTAGAAACTGAAATCTCACAAGTATAAGTTGGATGGAATGTTTTGCTCCTGCAAAACGTCTCTATATGGGAAAGAGGTTAATTTGAAGTTATTAATTTAAATAATAACAAGTGCACTTTTTGAGGCCATCCTTACACAGTGATACCTTGCTACTCATTGTTAATTGGTTCCGGGAGGAACGGTGAGTAGCAAAAGCACTTAAGACTTATATACCGCTTCACAGGGCTTTCCAGCCCTCTCTAAGGGGTTTACAGAGTCAGCCTCTTGCCCCCAACAATCTGGGTCCTCATTTGACCCACCTCGGAAGGACGGAAGGCTCAGTTAACTTTGAACTGGTTAAGATCGAACTGTTGGCAGTGAGCAGAGTTAGCCTGCAATACTGCATTCTAACCATTGCGCCACCACAGCTCAGTACCGAAAAGTATGAGCACTAAACAGATTTTTCCCGTGAGGAATAATGTAGCGAGTCACCAGGCAGCCGACACCCACAGGTTCTAGCTTGTGCGTTGAGTACCAAACAAACGATGAGTACCGGGACAAAATTTTCACCTCAAGTACCACGTGCAATGAGTTTCAAAGAGTAGCAAGGTACCACTGTAGAAGCAAATACAATAAAACTGATGATCCTGTATACAGTGACAAAATCACCTCAAATTTCCCTGTGACAAAAAGACCCTTGTCAAATTGTTTACTATTATTATTATTTTTTAAAAGCCAAGTCTTTCTTTCCTATATTTTAAAACAGCTAGGATAGTTTCATGCTTTTAACCTTAGGGTGATACTGAGATCCTGGAAGCTACCGTCAGGCCACGCAAATAAACCAGACAGGAAATATGAGTAGATGAGCTAATTCTGTTCTATATTCTATTCTATTCTGCTCTACTCTACTCATTTAATTTTTACTCTACTCTATTCTATTCTATTCTGTATTTCTATTCTATTCTGCTCTACTCTATTCATTTAATTCTATTCTACTCTACTCTAGTCTAGTCTACTCCATTCATTTAATTTCTATTCTATATTCCATTCTATTCTGCATTCTATACTACTACTATACTCTATTCACTTAATTTCTATTCAATTCTATTCTGCATTCTATTCTACTCTATTCTTACTATACTCTTCACTTAATTTCTATTCTATTCTGCATTCTATTCTATTCTACTCTACTCTACTCTTACTCCTACTCCTACTCCTACTCCATTCATTTAATTTCTATTCTAGTCTATATTCTATTCTGCATTTTTTTCTACTCTACTCTACTACTCTACTCCATACATTTAATTTCTATTCTATTCAATTCCTAAATCACACTGTAGGAAAACATTTCCCTTACCATCAAGGCTGTTTCATGTTCATTTCGTTTTAAAGCAGGATGCACGATGAAGCTGCATAGTATATGGCTGCTGACTGGCTTTGTTCATAACGCCCACTGATTTCCAACCGCCGCTTTTAGTTATCCCAGCCTTCTTGCAAAACCCCAAGAGCAGGGATGTGCAACCTTAGCGAGAGTGTTAAGGCTTGCGGACTTCAACTCCCAGAATGGCCAGGTGGTTTTCAAGAAGAACCCGGACAGGTATAGGATCTCCTGCTTGAGCAGGGGGTTGGACTAGAAGGCCTGCAAGGTTACCTCTTCTTACTCTGCTGGAGAATTCTGGGACTTGAAGTCCACAGGTGTTAAAAGTTGCCAAGGTTGCACATCCCTGCTCCAGTTTCTCTCCCTCTGCAGGGAAATTCTCCTTTGCTGCCCCAAGAGATGCCTGACTCTGCCGAACGTTATCTGGGTTCGTCTCCCCCCCCCCCAAAAGATTCCTGGACTCACCCGGAGCCCCCTGCTTCTGCTGGCAACCTCAACATTAACACCTTCCGTGCATGAATTTTTAATTTTTTTTTAATAAAAAAAGCAACTTTGCTTTTTAAATTTAATTAATTTATTTTTTTAAAAAAAAGCAGTGGAACGTTTTCGTGGCGGTTTGGCTTTTTTTTTTTTTTTCCTCCTTAATTTTCTCCCCTCCCACAGATCAGGTTGCAGCTCTGGGATACTGCGGGCCAGGAACGTTTCCGTAGCCTCATTCCCAGTTACATCCGCGACTCTGCTGCCGCTGTAGTAGTATACGATATTACAAGTAGGTATCCTTCCCTCTGGTATCCTTTGACTTGTGTTTTTTTTCTTGCTTGTTTTGACTGATTTCCGTTAGGTACGGTTGCAATTGTGGGACACGGCAGGCCAGGAGCGGTTCAGGAGCTTGATTCCTAGCTACATTCGTGACTCCACTGTTGCAGTTGTTGTGTATGATATCACAAGTGAGTGGGGCGGGGGGCATTTCCAATATTCTTGGCGCATGCTTTCCCTCCCTCCCCCCTCCCGCTCCCTCCCTTATTTGCTTTCCTTCCTTCCTCTTTTGCCTTCCTTCTTTTTTTCCTTCCTCCCTCTGTCCACACCTACCTCCTTCCTTTCTTTCCTTCCTTCCTAACTTCTTCCATCCCTCCATCTCTCTCTCCTTCCTTCCCTCCCTCCCGTCCTCCCGTTTGCTTTTCCTTTCTTTCCCCCTTGCTTCCTCTCTTCTCTCCTTTTTCTTTTTCCTTTACCTTCTCTTCTTTTCCTTCTCTTCCTTTTCCCTTTCCATGTCTGTTTCCCTTCCTTCCTTTCTCCCCTCTCCTTCCCTCAAGCAAAGCTGTGCATGCTATACCACAGTTGTGCTTGTCCCCTCATTGTGGCATGAAAAAGGACTTTCTCGCCTGGAGCTTCAAGGAGGAGCCTTACTACATGGACCAGAACCTGTTTCACAGCATTCTCTCAACGGGGCTCAACCCTAAAGTTGCCCATTGCCTGCACCCATAATTTACAAAGCCATAAGATTGACTCTGAATATGTGCGGGAAGCATTTTCCTCTCTGTTGATTAGACCAAATTAATTGGCAGGGTGAGAATTCGAAAGCGGACTCCAGCTTGAAAGTCAGGCTTTTTCAAAGATGACTCCAGCCTTCTCCGATTCTTTAAATTTAAACATTCTATCCTCTCCTGAGCAAACTGGGGATCTTTTGCCCAAAGATTGCTTCCTCTAGAGCAGGGGTCCACAAACTTAGCAACTTGAAGACTTAGCATAGCTGGCTGGGGAATTCTGGAAGTTGAAGTCCACAAGTCTTAAAGTTGCCAAGTTTGAAGGCCTCTGCTCTCCAGGCAAACTCTTTTGTTGATTCTGCTTCTCCCTGCTCTCTCTTGTGCGTTCCTTCCCTCCCTGTCTATGTGCTCAGAATCCCTGAAAGCAAGCCAGTCTCAACACAGTCTCAATTCATCTGCTGTCCTGTGGGCATTATTGTCCTGTGTTGCCTTTTAAGTGTCTAGAGTTTCTCTATTGTTGTTTTTTGCATTGCTCCTAAAAGCTCCAGGGATTGAAAACACCTTGTCCTCATGTACACAAAAACCTCCTTTTTCTCCCCTTCCTTCTAATTAATTTCACTGATTAATTTCCTATAAAGGTACGTACTTTTCAAAGAACTGCATTTAGTTATTTCCTTCTCCGTCTGTAAAGCACAAACACACAAAAGACTACCCTTTTCCCCCGAAAATAAGACCCAACCGGAAAATAGACTCTAGCATGGTTTATACTATACAATAGTAGAGTTGGAAGGGACCTTGGAGGTCTTCTAGTCCAACCCCTTGCTCAGGCAGGAAACCCTATACCGTTTCAGACAGATGGCTATCCAACATCTTCTTAAAGACTTCCAGTGTTGGGGCATTCACAACTTCTGGAGGCAACTTCTGTTCCACTGATTCATTGTTCTCCCTGTCAAGAAATTTCTCCTCAGTTCTAAGTTGCTTCTCTCCTTGATTAGTTTCCATTTGTCAGGAGGCTCATAATATAAGCCATACCCCCAAAATAAGCCCCACGCAGATGGATGCATTTAGTACTGCATTTCCCTGAAAATAACCAAACATAAGCCCTAATGCGTGTTTTGGAGCAAAAAATAATATAAGACCTGATCTTATTTTTGGCGAAACATGGTAGTCAGCATGTTTGAAACCTTATTTTTAACCACAAGCACATTAAGCAACTCCTGTTTTCTCTTCAGTTTCAAATCTGCCTTTGAAATAGACAACTGAATGAAGAGGAATTGGTATTGAAACCCGAAAGAGAAAAATTTAGATCTTTTTATAAAAGACTTCGCCTGAATGGAACGTTTTTGGGTTTTAATGCTCCAGTGTACCCAAGCATGAAAATATATGTATATACTGTTATTTGACTGGCAGATGATGAAACCATTTCACTTCTGAGAGTATAATTTGCTGTTTTGAAAAGTTGGTTTCTGTGAAACTGTTTTTCCCCCTGATCTAAAGCTACAATATGGAAGTCTGTAGAGATTCTCCATCATCCAGGTCATGGTAGTCCCAAAGGTGCTTTTTTCAGGAGGCAACTGGACTTTCTGTTGGTTTTTTTTGAAGACATTTCGCTTCTCATCCAAGAAGCTTCTTCAGCTCCGACTTGATGGTGGGGAACGGAAGGATTGAAGCTCCTTGCAGACAGCTGGTCATTTGCATCCTTTTAGAGGGTCCTTCAGGCCACTTAGAGGTTTCTTTGTGTCCTCAGGGTCCCCTGAATGGTGCAACTGGTTCCTGTAGTCTGCAATTTTTCCCTCTGGAAGTCCATTCCTACCCCCACCCCTTTCCAACAGTGTTCATCCCAAATCGTGTAACAAAAAGTCTGAAAGAAAAAAGAAAAGAAAATCCAAGAAAGTGCAGTTGCCTCGTAAATTGCTGAAAAATTGCAGACTACAGGAACCATTTGCACCACTCAGGAGACTCTGAGGACACAGACAAACCTCCAAGGGGCCTTAAGGACCCTCTCAAAGGATGCAAAGGACCAGCTGTCTGCAAGGAATATCAATCCTTCCCTTCCCCTGTCAGAACTGAAGAAGCTTCTTGGAGGAGAAGCAAAACGATTTCAAAAGAAAAAAACCCCAAGAAAGTCCATTTGCCTCCTGAAGAAACACCTTTGGGACTACAATATGGAAACATTAATGAGACGGGTAGTGGCATTAATAACCTAGTTGTGATGCCAAGAAAAAACATGTTGCCTCTGTGTCACTATCAATGTCTATTGAGACCTGGGGCCCGGTCGCTACTTACTCATCAAATCAAACACCTTTCCTGCCCCGACAAGTTCCTTGCGATACCTTTGGGGAATTTTGCAATATACAGTGCAGATGATATTTTTAGATGGATGAGCACATTTTGAACATGGAAACCATGGTGTGGATGTTATTGTGCTGATGACGCTACCCTAATAGCCGATAATGCAAAGGATCTACTACAAGCTCGAGTAATAAAAGCCGAGCAGCACGGTGGGAAAAAAAATGGGACTAGCATGAAATTAAAAAGAAATCAAGAGAAAATCGAGCTAATGTTTGTAAGCCACCCAGGGTCACTGATAGTGAGTGGGCGGCCAGATGAATCTTAAGAAATAAAGACGGACAAATAAAGACAATAAGTGGAAAGATATTTGTCAGGGTTCCAAGTAATACATCTATAGCGAACAAAACTCTTGAGGTCGGTAGCTTCCTCAAAAAATAGTTTTATTGAGTATATTATATTGGCACAGTTCTGGTTAAAACCAACTCTGAAGATTCCCATGGTTTTCAGCTAATTAAAAGTTTTTCTCCTTCTCCAAACAA
Organism: Natrix natrix natrix; assembly: GCA_029891615.1. Lineage (NCBI taxonomy): Eukaryota > Metazoa > Chordata > Lepidosauria > Squamata > Natricidae > Natrix > Natrix natrix. The sequence continues at coordinate 141,043 of JAKRSK010008246.1, forward strand.
TCTGATAACGTCGCTCCTCTTTCCTCTGACCGGGTGTTAGAATGTCCTTGGTTCCCAGGGGAAAGTATTTTATTTTGGCTACAAAACTCCAGCTGTCTCAAATCCCCCCTCCCTGACCCTCCACTCCAGTGTGGCAACACTGAGGCCTCAAAATGGCTTCGGTCACGTCAGCTTCAGGGTTGATAACCTTCTAGCCTTAAAATGGACAATTCTAGCCTTAGAATTGACCAGGAAGATATCAAAAGTGCTGGGCAGCTTCTGCCTTTAGCACCAACGGTCAACACTAAAGGAACAAGCAGTCAAGAAAAATGCCCTGCAAACTAAGACATCCATGCAGCCATGGAGAAGATGTTCAGATACCAGAATGTGTCTGGCCTACAAAGATCAGAAGAGCTCAAACTGAGATGTTCTCTCTGACCCTCTGAAGAAGCAGAAGAAGAGGACCGATGCCTTTGGACTTCAGTGTTGGAGAAGACTCCCGAAAAGTCCATTAGCATCCAGGAAAGCCAACCAATGGGTCAAGAGACAAATCAATCCAGATTTCACACGTGAGGCGCACATGTCCAGGCTCAAATAATCCTACTTTGGACACAGGCCAAGACCCGACTCTCTGGAGGAGGCTGGGAAGCATGGAAGGAAAGAAGAGAAGAGGAGGACTAGCGGAGGTCAGAAGGATGGACTCAGTTGTAAGGGTGATGGAAGCTTCATTAGAAGACCCGAAAGAGCAGATTAGGGGCAAATCTTCATGTCAGGGTTCCAAATAGCATCGAAAATAAAATCAGAGTCCGAGGCAAAGGATTCCCCAAAGTTCCAATTGATGAAGAGAGCCATGTTGGCACATCTGGGGAAACCCGAATCTGAAAGCTTCCCAGTTTTCCCCACCCAGTTGAAAGTTCAAGATCTTTCCTCCCCCACATCCACAAGTCCCATCCCATGGCCCAATCTCCCACTGCCACGCTGGCAGCTTCCACCCATCCAGTTCTGGTCAGGTGCAGAGATGCCAAGAGAAAGGATGACCTTGGCTTTCTAGAAAGAATGTTGTTATGGCTACATAGCATCTAACTCCGTACGATCCCCCCTCCCATTTCCCCACAATAGAAAATGCATAATAGAATAATAGAGCCCTATTACCGTATTCTTCGGACTATAAGACACACTTTTTTGTCTCCCAAAAGGGGGTGAAAATATCTGTGCGTCTTATAGACCGAATATTGCCAAAGCCCTGCCCACTCGTCGACCATTTTTTGCTTCTGCACGTCCCATTTTCAGGCCTTCTTTTGGCTCGTTTTGGGGGCTTTTCTTGACCTGTTTTTGAGACTTTTTTTGGCCCATTTTTCCAAAAGAAAAATGATTCCAAAATCAAAAATGGGCCAAGAAAAGCTTCAAAAATGGGCCGGAAAAAGCCTCAAAAACGTGCCCCAAAAAGGGCTGAAAATGAGGCATGCAGAGGCCAAAAGCCTCCCCCCCCCCTTATAATCCCAAAAATATGGTAGGAGGTAGAAATATGACATACTCCACCGGTTCCTGGATCTCTTGCAGCTGTGCTCTCTCCGTCACCACAACCTTTGAGCAGCCAAAATCTTGATGAATCTCAAATGACCACTGATGACTTACTGATGCTTTGCAGATACAGGTAGCCCTTGACCTACGACCACAACTGAGCCCCACGTTTCTGTTGTTAAGTGAGACATTGGTTAAGTGAATTTTGCCCCGTTTTACGACCTTTGTTGCCACAGATATTAAGCGAATCCCTGCTTCTGTCTAGTTAGTAACGGTTGTTAAGTGAATCTGGCTTCCCCACTGACTTTGCTTGTGGGAAGGTCGCAAAAGGGGATCCCCTGACCCCAGGACACTGTGACGGTCATAAATATGAGTCAGTTGCCAATCATCTGAATTTCGTTAATGTGACCATGGGGGAATTCTGCAATAGTCATAAGTTTGCAAACGGTCCTAAATCCTTTTTCTCAGTGCCGTTGTAACTTCGAACGGTCACTAAATGAACCGTTGTAAGTCGAGGACTACCTGTCATGTGTTTTGCCAGCGATATGCCATGGGTTTTATTTTGTGTATTTCTCCTTCCCAGATGTAAACTCATTCCAGCAAACCACAAAATGGATCGATGATGTCAGAACGGAAAGGGGTAGTGATGTCATCATCATGCTTGTAGGAAACAAAACAGATCTAGCAGACAAGAGGTAAGGAGACAGACTCCTGCTTTTCTGGCTAGCTTGAATATATGTTTTATTTGAAAAAGCGTAATTTGTAATCGAACCCAAAATCCAGGTTTTGAAAAAGAATATGGTGGACGATAGGACCAGGGGGCAAGTATATGTGAGAACCAAACTGGGGTCTCTTGGGTTGAGAGCTGGAAGTCCCATCACACAGTCTTCTGCTCCTTCAAATCTTCCTTGCTTCCCCTCAAAAGCTACTTTGCTTCTTTGCTGATCCATTTCCCCACCTTTAATTGCTTTTTTTTTAAAATAAAACTCAAGGTGGCGAACATATACACACACACCTTCCCCTACAACAACCCTGTGAGGTAGGTTGGGCTGAGAGTCAGGGATTGGGCCAGAGTCACCCAGATGGCTTTCACGGGTGAGGCGGGAATTGAACTCTTGAACGCTGCAGACGGACGTAAAGTAGCCTTGAACTGTGAGACGGGGATAGAGAGGGACAGACAGACAGAAGAGGGAGAAAGAAAGATGGAGAATTATGTCAGATATATGGTAGACAGAAAAATGGAGAGAGAGAGAGATGGTTCTGGATAAATATAGACAGACAGAAGAGTGAAAAAGATAGAAAGAGAGATGATTAGATAGATAGATAGATAGATAGATAGATAGATAGATAGATAGATAGATAGATAGATAGATAGATGATAGATAGATAGATAGATGATAGATAGATAGATGATAGATAGATTGATAGATGATAGATAGATAGATAGATAGATAGATAGATAGATAGATAGATAGATAGATAGATAGATAGATAGATAATGGATAGGAATGGATAGATGGATAGGGATAGGGATGGATGGATGGATGGATAGATATGTATGGATGATAGATAATGAAAGATAGATGATAGATAATGATAGATAGATATGGATAGATATGGATGGATGGATGGATGGATGAGAGAGAGATGGATAGAATAGTGATAGAAGAGATGGAAAATTATGGATAGATATAGACAGAACTTCAAACAGTCACTAAGCAACTGGTCAGAAGTTGAGGACTCCGTGTTGTCTTTCCTGCTGACTTGTGGTCTGCTCAGATGTTTTTTTAACCTGTGCACCAATTGAGTGTTGGGATGCGTGTATTAAACCTTTGCTGTTAACTGCCTAATTTCTAATTCCTCACAATTTAAATACCGTTTTATACGGCTCTCTTCTCCCGCTCCCCACAAATGAGCCCTTGGACTTTGCTTTGTAAAACGCCGTGTCAATAAAAGCGTAAGAGCCGTAAGCACCAACCCTTGTAGGAATGGCGTTTTCCTCCTTCAAGCATCTAAGATGAAACCTGAGTTCTGAAACGCTGTTTTTCTTGTTGGTACGGAAAAGGAAAGCAACTCTTAGAGCTGTGATGGCGAACCTATGGCACGCGTGCCCAAAGTGACATGCGGAGCCATGTTGCCTGGCATGTGCGGCTTCGCCCGTTCCTCTTACGGGTTTTGGGCTCGGCTGGCCTTTGTGCGTGCAGCAGTGCTGGAAACCAGAAGAGGTGCTCTTCTCTTTTCCGGCATGAGCATGCACACTGACCAGCTGATTGGTCTGTGTGCATGCGCAGCAGTAACTGGAAGACTTGCTGGCCGGCATGCATGTGCGCACCAGGAGGGGCCTTTACTTACCTTTGCTACCGGTTCACAAATGTGAGCACGTTCACATGCGCAGAGCATCAAAAATAGGACGTGATGACGTGCATGTGGGTGGATGGAGTCTCCCACCACCGTTACTGATTCATCCGAACCAGTGCGAACCAATTGAATAGCACCACTGGGGCACACCGGAAACCTGAAGTTCATTTTCTGGTGCACGTAGGCCCCCTGGGCAGCTCCTGTTCCTAGTTGCGGTCCAGACAAACATGCACAGACTTGCAAAGCGTGCGTGTGAAGTGCTCCCTTTTTGGCACTTGGTGCCGAAAAAGTTCACCATCCTTGTCTCAGCGGTTTCCTTACTATGATTCCCTTCCTTTCTTTTCCAGACAAGTATCTATTGAGGAGGGGGAAAGGAAAGCCAAAGAGCTGAATGTGATGTTCATCGAAACTAGCGCAAAGGCCGGATACAACGTAAAACAAGTGAGTAATAAGCAGCTGAGGATTGTTCTGTCTCACCGCAGGGTGTGTGTCTCCAAACATGGCCCCTTTAAGACTTGTGGACTTCAACTCCCAGAATGCATGGCTGGCTGAGGAATTCTGGGAGTCGAAGTCCACGTTTGGAGAGACCCCTGCCTTACAGTCAAAGAAGAAAAGAATCACTCCAGGCTTTCAACAATCACGTCAATCTTTACTACGAGGTTGTATGATCAGAATCAAAGGGGCTTGACTTGTTCTCCAAACCACCAAGAGGAGGAGGAGGAGGAGGAGGAGGAGGAGGAGGAGGAGGAGGAGGAGGAGGAGGAGAAGTCATGGGTGGAAATCTGAGAGATCCAGCCTAAAAGTAAGGAGAAATTTCCGGACAGTGAGAAGAATGAATCAGTGGAACAGAAGTTGCCTCCCGGAGCCCAGGATGGTCCATTCATATTCAAACTGGACTGGGCAACCATGTGACTGGGGTGGAATAAGGTCTCCTGCCCTGAGCAGGGGGTTGTAGCATCCCCATGGTCCCGTGATCAAAAATTCAGGCCCTTGGCAACTGACTCATATTTATGACAGTCGCAGTATCCCAGAGTCACGTGATCCCCTTTGCCAATCTTCTGACAAGCAAAGTCAACGGTTCAAGCCAGATCCGCTTAAGAACCATTTTATTCACTTAGCAACTGCAGTGATTCCCTCAACTACGGTGTCCCAAAGGTGCCTTTTTTTCCTCAAGAGGCAACTGGAACTTTCTGGTTTTTCTTTGACGACGTTTCGCTTCTCACCCAAGAAGCTTCTTCAGTTCTTGAGCTGCTCACTTTGGGATATGAACACCCCTCGAACGGTGGGGGAGCATGAACGGATTTCCAGACAAAATGGCCGACTACGGGAACCATTTGCGCTTCAGTTTGAGACGCAGACAGACAGGACAGGCTCATCCCCCAAAATGTCCTGCAGGAGGCCCAGCTCCAACTCCTCAACGGAAGAAAACCGATTAACTTCACAATGGAGGTTTTGAAAGAGAGAGTGGAACACGTTCTCCAAGAGTTACTCAGAGCTGAAGAAGCTCCTTGGATGAGAAGCGAAACGTCAAAGAAAAACCCAAAAGTCCAGTTGCCTCTTGGGATAAAAGCACCTTTGGGATAACCCTGACCTGGATTGACTGAGAAACTCCGACGACACTTGACTAGGGTGGCGAGAAAGGTCGTAAAATGGGGCAAAATTCACTCGACAACTGTCTTGCTTAGGAACCCAACGTTTTGGGCTCAGTTGTGGTGTTAAATCAAGGACTCTCTATAATCGGGGGGCCTTCTGACCCTGTTGCTCTCTGAATTGTTGAATTCAGAGTGAGTCCCTCTAGCACAGAGGCTGGATCGAAATAGCACTTTCTAGCAAGCAGCGTGAAAAGTTCTGCTGAACAATTGAATCGGTTCTAATTAACGTCGGAATGAAAAAGACAATAATAGGCTTCACACTTTCGTAATAGGAGGAAGCTAGAGAACAGGAGCGATTTGAAATTTATTTGGAGCAACCGTGCAAAATCCAAGCAGCAGATAAAACATGAAATGTTAACACAGGAATGTCCAAACGTGGGAACTTTTAAGACTTGTGGACTTCAACTCCCAGAATTCCCCAGCCAGCATGGCTGGCTGGGGAATTCTGGGAGTTGAAGTCCACAAGTCTTAAAAGTTCCCACGTTTGGACATTCCTGTGTTAAACGGTTGTTGCATAGACAGGTCTTCTGTGAGACTGGAGAAGGGGGACGCTAGGACCCCACCTGACTGTCAGTCAAAATAAAAGCATGGTTTATTACCAAAATAATGAAAAAGTCTGTTTCTACATAAACAATACAATACAATAGTAGAGTTGGAAGGGACCTTGGAGGTCTTCTAGTCCAACCCCCTGCCTAGGCAGGAAACCCTATACCGTTTCAGACAAATGGCTATCCAACATCTTCTTAAAGACTTCCAGTGTTGGGGCATTCACAACTTCTGGAGGCAACTTCTGTTCCACTGATTAATTGTTCTCACTGTCAGGAAATTTCTCTTCAATTCTAAGTTGCTTCTCTCCTTGATTAGTTTCCACCCATTGCTTCTTGTTCTACCCTCAGGTGCTTTGGAGAATAGTTTGACTCCCTCTTCTTTGTGGCAACCTCTGAGATATTGGAACAATGCTATCATGTCTCCCCTAGTCCTTCTTTCTCTTAAGCTAAACATACCCAGTTCCTGCAACCGTTCTTCATATGTTTTAGTCTCCAGTCCCCTAATCATCTTTGTTGCTCTTCTCTGCACTCTTTCTAGAGTCTCCACATCTTTTTTACATCGTGGCGACCAGAACTGAATGCAGTATTCCAAGTGTGGCCTTACCAAGGCATTATAAAGTGGTATTAACCCTTCACGTGATCTTGATTCTATCCCTCTGTTGATGCAGCCTAGAACTGTGTTGGCTTTTTTGGCAGCTGCTGCACACGGCTGGCTCTTATTTAAATGGTTGTCCACTAGGACTCCAAGATCCCTTTCACAGTTACTACTACTGAGTAAGGTATCACCTATACTGTACCTGTGCATTCCGTTTTTGTTGCCTAAATGTAGAACCTTACTCTTTTCACCATTGACTTTCATTTTATTAGATAGTGCCCAATGTTCAAGTTTGTCAAGATCCTTCTGTATCTTAAGCCTGTCTTCTGGAGTGTTGGCTATTCCTGCCAGCTTGGTGTCATCTGCAAATTTGATGAGTTCCCCATTTATTCCCTCATCCAAATCATTGATGAAGATGTTGAAGAGTCCTGGGCCCAAAACAGAGCCTTGGGGTACTCCACTGCATACCTCCCTCCATGTAGATGCAGTTCCATTGAGAACTACACGTTGAGTGCGGTTGGTCAGCCAGTTACGAATCCATCTGGTGGTGATGCTGTCTAACCCACATTCTTCTACTTTATCTAGTAGTAGGTTATGGTCTACCTTATCAAAAGCCTTACTGAAGTCCAAGTACAAGAACTTTCCTCTTCTCATCTACTCCTAACGTCTGCTTTTCATAACCGCGTGTTCCATCTTTTCCCACAAGGCAGGTACTCCTCGAATTCCAACCACAATTAGCCTTTCTGTTACTAAACAAGGCGGGGGTTAAGGGAGTCGCGCCCCATTTGACGATCTCTTTTGCCACAGTTTTAACAAGCAGATCACCGCAGTCGTTAACTGAATCATGCCATTAAGCAAACCCGGGCTTCCCCCATTGTCCTTGCTTGTCAGAAGCCAGCTGGGAAGGTCACCAATGGTGAACATACAACCTTGGGATGCTGCAGCTATTGTGTAAATGTGGGACGGTTGTCTAGCAACTGAGTTTTGATGGCGCGATCGTGAGGATGCTGACACGGTCATAAGTTCAAGGACTGGTTGGAACATCCATTTTTTTCTGTGCTGTTGTAACTTGAAAGTCAGTAAACAAATGATTGTAAGTCAGGGACTACCTATACCTTCCATACATACTTACATACATAATTTATTGATTAGCCCATAGGCCATATCAAAGGGCAGAGTTCCAAACACAAATTATCGCTAAAATCCGATAAAAAACCATTAAAATGAGATTGGAATAAAATACGATTTAAAATGAAGTTGGAATAAAATACAATTTATACCTTCCATTAACACGAATGCTTTTTAATTGGACGCTGATAGAAAGGCATCGATGTGCCTTATATAAAAATGTGGAGCCTTAAAGCACAGAATATTGTCCTCGTCCCCTTCTATCGCTCCCTCTTTCTTCCCCACCCTCCCATGCCCTCTAACTTTCTTTCTTAATTTTCTCTCTCAGCTTTTCCGACGTGTGGCGGCTGCTTTGCCTGGCATGGAGAGCACGCAGGAGAAAAGCAGAGAAGACAGTATCCTTTGATCCCTGCTCGGTCACTGAAACAACCCAGTCATCGGTGTTGAGGTTTAGGTGGGGTGGGTGGGGGTGGGAGCACCACTGCAGCCAGCGAAGGGGGACAATGACAAAGCAGATTTGTTCTGACCCAGCTCCCCAATCACGACAAACCCTCTGAAGTGAATTCAAAAGATTCCTTTATTAGGAATGCCGGCAAAACGTTTATCTTGCAGGCTAACAAGTCTGGCTGTCCGGAAGATGAATAGTTGTCTGCCACACCTATTCAACTCCGCCCCCTGCCTTGTATCCCCCGAGCTTCGCTAGCAGTAGTGGCTCTTCCGTCCCAAGGACCAGCCCATACATTTCCATTGTTCTCCTCTCCTCTGTCTGAGTTGCTAGTTCCTTGATTGGGAGGCTGTTTACAGCTTGGTTGTTGGTCTAGCGTTAATCTTCCAGTTAATCTCGACTTATTTGGGTGTTGATTGCTTGCATTGCTGTCAGGTAATGAAATGTCTGCAGGAAAACAATTGAGGCACCAAGGACCTCTCAGTTCTTCTCCTCCTTCTCCCTCCCTTTACTCTTCTCCTCTTCCTCCTCTCTGCAAACTGATGATGTTCCCTAGACTGGTAATGAAACGTCTGCAGGAAAGCAATTGAGAGCACCAAGGACCTCTCAGTTCTTCTCCTTTTCCCTCCCTTTACTTTTCTCCTCCTCCTCTTCCTCCTTTTTGCAAACTGATGATGTTCTCTAGATGGGTAATGAAATGTCTCCAGGAAAGCAACCAAGCTCAGAAAACACCAAGAACCCCATAGCCTTCTCCTCTTCCCCCTCTTCCTCCTCCTCCTCTCTACACACTCCACTCCCTTCTAGCACTGATGATGTACCCTAGTTGGGCCATAAAATGTCCGGGGGAAAAACAACGAAGCTCAGGGGGCCCCTAGCACCCCACAATCCTCCTCTCTTCTAGCATTGATAATGTTACCTAGTTGGGTCATGAAACATCTTCAAGAAATCCACCAAGCTCAGAGAGCACCAAGGACCCCCTGGGGTTCTCCTCCTCCTCCTCTCTGCAAACCCCACTCCCAACACTGATGATGTTCCTTAGATGGGTAATGAAACATCTGCAAGGAAAGCAAGGCAGCTCAGAGATCCCCAAGGACGCCCCACTGCTCAACCCTCTGTCAGGTTTCCAAATAGCATCCGAAAGTAAATCAGAGTCCAAGGCAAAGAATTCCTCAAAGTTCCATTTTATTAATTTATTGGCACATCTGGGAAAACCCAAATCTGAAAGCTTCCAGGTTTTCCCCACCCAGTTGAAAGTTCAAGATTTTGCATCCCCACACCCACAAGTCCCATCCCATGGTCCCATCTTCCACTGCCACGCTGGCAGCTTCCACCCATCCAGTTCTGGTCAGGTGCAGAGGTGCGAAGATGACCTTGAGTTTCTAAGAAGAATGTTATTATAGCTACCTATCGTCTAACTCTGTACAATCCCCCCTCCCATTTCCCCACCATAGAAAAGGCCTAGTAGAATAATAGAAAGGGTGGCAGGCCAAAGATCCTAAAGCAAAGATGGCTGCAGGCCTGACACCCTCGGCTGCCAATTCCACATCCCTTCCCGTGTGCCATTCATAAAATTGGAGTGGGGAGGTTGTGTGTGTGTGTGTGTGTGTTTCCATTTGCCTTAACTTCTCTTCCCCAGTGATCGACATCAAACTTGAAAAGCCTCAAGAGCAGCCAGTCAGTGAAGGAGGCTGCTCCTGCTAATAGTGTGTGGGGTTTTTTCCCCCCTCTTCCTTCCTCAAACCATCACTCGCTTCTCCTGGCCCCCTCCCTCCCTCCCTCCCTCCCTCCCTTCCCTGGGACCCCTCCACAGCCGTGTGACGATTGCCTTGCCTCCTCCTTCCCTCCCTCCTCCACCACTTCCCCCCCCCAGCACGGACCCTCCTCATCGCTGCCTGTCTCGTGAAGATGATCTGTTTAGCTTCACAAGCACAAAAGAAAAGAAAACAAAATCAAGAAAGTCGGTGTCTCCATTGCATAGAGAAGGAAAAAGGGTTGCCAGAGCCCAAACCACCCCGCCCATATGCCAGTAGTTCTAGAAAGTTGAGAACAACTTTTGTTAAGGTCTGTTCCTTATTTCCTTTTTCTTTTACAAAGAAAATTAAAACATTGCACTTGTCAAACGGATGGAAAGTGGGTGGGAGATAAGGATGGCGCCTGCTTTTTGCCGGCAAGGGACGCGTCGCAGGGTAGAAGACGCCATCGCAGGCCGCGTAGAGCGTAAGCAGAAGAGCAAAAAAGCCTAAGAGAGCCTGCACTGCCTTTTCAGTCCAACTTTTTGCTTTTGGGAAAAGCAAAAACTCAGCGCTGGCTTGTTAGGCGCTGCTTTCAATTGCGTTGTTCACGCCTTTCTTTTGTAGCGCGAACAAACCGCCTTCTGGCATCGGCTGGCAAGCTGATTTTTTTTTTCCCTTTAATGGGCACGGTTCCAGAATCTTACGTGTGACCCCCCCACACACACACACCAAAGGGCTTTAAAAAACCTCTCTTGGTTCCTGGGAGAAGCCCCCCAATGAAAGTGGCTCGCAGTGCAGTCCCTGGTTGGTTTTTGCATTTTCTGCTTTCAGATCGGGCCCTGGGGGGAGGGGGGGGCGCTTTGAAAACAGGTTTGGCCTGTTTTTAAGAGAAACGATTGAAGCGAAATCCGTTTTGAAAATGGGAGGCGTGTACACTACGACCAAGTTCTCCGTAAAGTGAGGAAGGAGGACCAGGATAAATGAGGCTGTTGGGCAGCTCAACGCTCAACTGGAGGCAGGGAGAGTTATAAAAGTCCCTTTTAAAAGGATGATTAAAGGGAGGGGGGGTTTGCATAAGATGGAAACAAAGTTAATTATGCAGACTGTTGCCTTTACTTTCAGAATTATTATTGTTTTTCTTTTTTACATTCGGTCTCAAGTCTATGTATGTACTACATAATTCAGTTAAGTAACTGTTTAGTATTATGTTTAACTTAACTACCATTAACGGCGATTTCCTTCAATATTTATTTTCTCTGCTTTAAATTTGTTTAGCATTTAAGGCTTTCTTTTTCTTTCTCTTTCTTTCTTTGTCTGTCTGTCTGTCTCTCTCTCTCTCTCTATTGGTTAATCCATTTAAAGCTTTGGGAATGTTGCAAGATTCGGCGATTTATTTCGGAAACAGACATGCATTCTGTCTCATGTACACTCACACACACACACCAACACACCAACACACACACACGCTACAGAAGTGCACTCTTAATAGTACTAGTCATTGTGAAGTTGCTACGTAAGTTAACACAATTGTAAATACATTGTTTGCCAGGAGAGTTTGTGGAGCGGAGAGAAATGGGGGGCGATGTGGGAAAAGCTTTTTTTTTTTTCTTTCTCACAAGGGCTGTTTTTTTTTTTTAGTTTTTTTTTTTTTTGAAGGCAGCCCAGTTTGGTTCAGACACTTTGAACCAACGCAAAGTGTCCCCCCCCCCCCCCCACACACACACCTCCTTTTGCATTGTGGAGTCAGAATGGCAAATCCATCACTTTGACTTGAGTTTCTAGTAACTTTGCATAATCTCATGTTAAAAGGGCAGATTGACATAACAAATGCTTTTCATGCAATATTGAAGAGGTGATTTTTTTAATTTAATTTTTTTTTTCCTTTCAAAGTAGCATGTCTAGAAATAAATGTTTAAACTATGGCAACCGACGGCAAACTTAAATCCTGAAAAGAAACTCAAAAGAGACTGGGCTGCTCTTTCTTCTTCTTCTTCTTCTTCTTCCTTGTATCGTTGTTATTCTACGTGTGCGGAAACTTAAAACAAAGAATCCCATCTCGCTGCTTTTGAATAACTGAGTTTTCTGTGGTTTGGGTTCTTCGAGCAATTAAATGTGTACACGGGTTGGATTTTTTAAAACATGCACAGAATTTTTTGCTTCCAATAAAGTATCTAATCAAAACACTACGAGAAAAAAGGTTTCTCCCTCTGGTTTCTTTTGCTTCCCTGTTCCCCATCTCTGGCCTCGGCAGCTCTGGCTTGTTTTGAACTCGGGGCCAGAGCTGAGCATCACATCAATTCTTTGGTCTCCAGACGGGAAGGAAGCATGCAACCCCCAAGTAGGACAGAGTTTCCCAACCGTTCCAACTGGTTAGACTTCAATTCCCACAGTTCCCCAGCCAGCGTACATGAGTGATTTGCTTAACCACTACAGTGGTTCATTTAAACACCAAAAAATAGTAAAATTGGATCCGATTTTGCTTATAGCACTTAGCACTTGTATACTGCTTCATAGTGCTTTTACAGCCCCCTCCAAGCGGTTTACAGAGTCAGCCTCTTGCCCCCAACAATCTGACCCACCTTGGAAAGACGGAAGGCTGAGTCAACATTAAGCCAGTGAGATTTGAACTGCTGAACTGCAGCTAGCAGTCAGCTGAAGTAGCCTGCAGTACTGCACTTTAACCACTGCGCCACCTCGGCTCTATGTCTCTCTATGACCGCAATGATGGAAATTCCATCCTTAATTGTGATTGTTGAGGACTACTTGTACAGCTGCTTCACAAAAACAGGCACAGTGAATTGAACTAGATTTGCAGCTACTCAGATTGTTGGCTGAGCAGGCAGAAAAACAGCCAGGGAAGTGATTGAAGCCTGCAAAACAGACCCTGACTTACCACCAGTTTTTTCGATTACTTAGATGGAGACAAGCAAACAACAGCCAACGACTTGATAGCCAGACATCAACACTCCACTCTAACCAACTTAAAAGCTACACAACCACACACCATATGAGCACCACACCCAACAACCCAATCCAAAGCACACCATGGGCTAGAGAGAAGTTTCCCCAAGGATGGGCTCCAGCATGAGTCCGAAAGCTCGGAAGACGAAACCTCTCGTCCCGGTGACCGACCCAGATCGGATCCTGCAACCTCATCCTGGGACATATAGATTCGCCTTCCGTCGTGAACTAGATTTGGCTTGTTCCTTTTTTCTTGTATGGTACCGTCCTTGTTTTACTCTTTCCTAATTCTTTCCCACGTTTTGCATAGCCGTGCCTTTTGTGATCAGGAACAGTGAGGAGTGCGCGCACATGTGCATTATCTACCATTTGTAAGTGACAGTTTCAAAACTGGATATATATTTCTTTTACATTACTTGAGAAACCACAGTAGTTAAATAGCAGACCTGTTGATTGAATGAAGCAACTTCGTGGAAGCATCAAAAGGCCAAATGCTGTTATTTAGTCTCTTCGTTACGTGCAGGAGGAAATAACTGGAAAATAAACCCAGCTCTTACCTTACACACACGCAAACAACAATCCTGGTGCATTGTTTTCAGGTAAGCTTTCCTACTCCCCTAATTAAGTTAAATGCAGATGAGCTTTAAATACATTTGCGGAGGGGGGGGGGACACAGCAGAGGCTGAAGTCTAATTAAAACAGCCGTTTGAATTGAGGTGCCTGCATCCCCTTACAATATTTATTTACCCTCTGAGTAAAAGTGGATGTTCAACAGGTGCTGTTTGGTAGCTGACTGGCACCGGATCGAACCAAACACAAGATTGCAGTGTGATGATGTGGAAAAACACAACGGCCACTGTGTTGAAGAGCAATGGGTTTTTTTTAATCCTTAAATACTTTTTCTTCCAAAATATACATTATTATTATTATTATTAGTGCTTTAAGCGTTAGATGGAATCAAGCCGCAAACTAACAACTGGGACATGGCCGCGTAGCACGCAGAGAGAAGCAAAGCGAGGTGTGTTTGTGCTGCGGCTAAAGGGGGAGGCCTGGCTGGCCCACTTCCCACGTTTCTTGGGAAGCCCCCAACCCACCTGACGAGGCAGACCCTGCCCGCAAGGATGGGATACCCTCAGGAGAGCCATCGCTGGGTAAAAAAACCCCTCATCCATCGAAAACCAAGCTGTTCCCTCGAAATCCAAAACAATTAAATTTCATAGGCAACTCTCATTCCGTGATGTGCCTGGATGTGTGCAGGAAATGCTCCCTCTGAACATTATTTTGTTGCAAGATCCAATTTTGCCTCTTTTTGTGACTTTTTTCTCCTAAAAAAACCTGGTCATTGCTGTCAGGAAAGCGATCGGTTAATCTGGAAACCAGGGTTACCCTTGCAACCAAGAAAGATCTGGCAAGTATTTACTGGGGTAATTCACAGCCGTTGTTGCTGCTAGCAATTGTGATTGGGAGGGGGGGGTTGGCCCAGCAATCCCTTGCTGACCTGGCAGTGTTTCAGTCATTTAGTTGTGCCAACCCCGCAACGGGTCTGTGAGAAGGCGGCATTTGCACGCCTTCCAAGGATGAAGCAGCAACTGGGCTCCATTGGAATCTTTGTGGCAGACACGGAAATAACCCTGGAAAAATTGGAGCAAGGTGCAAAAACGGTCCTGTCTACTTTGAATTTGTTAAGATTGCAATCCAGATTTTTCCTTCCAGCAACCTACTGCATGCAGTACTCCTTCCTCTTATTTTTACCCACCACACCCCTACGAGGTAGGCCAGGCTGAGCACAACGAGCCCCAAGTCACTGAGTGAACATCCGTGGACTCGAACCCAGTTCTTCCCAACTTTCAGACAGGAAATGGTCCAAGGCACCCTTTGCTACAAAATAACACAGTGCATATTCACACCCCTCATTCCTTAACCTCGAACCTAGCCCTGGATAGCCAAGGACAGGAAGGCGCAGCTATAACATCGCTGGATGCCTTTGCCCAGGGCAGCGGAGATGTTTCACCTGGCGTTTCCCACTGTTCGCATGCCCACTTAACCTGCGCATGGCTAAACGTCACATCCTGATTCACCCGACAAAGGCCACATCTTGAGTCTCAACCGCCAACCAGCCAGCTTCACTTTGGCCTGGTGCATAACGATAGAGAAGAAGGGGACCGCAAGGGTCTGTGCGAAAGACTTTGGGAGACTCGGTAGAGAGATAAGAGACCGCATAACCCTCGGCTGCATTAAGTGGTGGGACAAGAGGCTCAGGAAAGACTTCTCAGCCTAACTCCTCAGCATCAGATCCTGTTAATAATGACATAAGAAACACTAATGATCTGATGGTCCTTTTGAAAATTCCTTTCTTAGCGAACACCTAGAAGCCAAGAGGAACATAGGTGCTGAATTTCAAGTTTGTAGGCTTTACGGTTCGGGAGACACTGATGATCCGTGAGCGGTATTTCGCTTTTATATATATAGAGAGAAGACATCCCTACATAACCCTCTAAGTTCCCCATGGAAATAGATTTAGGGCAGGGTCTTCGGTCTCCTGGTCTGCCCCAGGGAGCCTAAATGACCCAGGGAGGGCCTAGCGGTGCAGCATGGGAACTATTGGCCACGGTTACTGTTAACACAGCGTGTGCTTAAAAACCTTCCCAAGGATCTTGCAAAATTCCCGGGAATTTATGTGCCAAGAAGTGACCCGTCCTCTTTGGTTCTCCCTCTTTGCTTTCGAAATAGGGGAGTGGGGGGCCTTGCCAGGAAAAGGGGTGGGGGAGTCAGCCAAGCTGGTCTGGCCGGTCTATGAAAAAAGCATCAGAGGGTCAGAACCAACAAGGCATCCACATGAAGGAGCCCAGGGCGGCCCCCGTGGCCGCTCCAGCAAGGAGCCCCAGGGCCATCTGATCTCCGGAAACACGGTAGGGGTCTTCGCGGATGATGACGTGGGTCATTCCGGGGGCTGCGAGGGAGAAAAGGAAGAGAAAGACCATCAGGGACAAAGAGCCTAGCCGCACCTGGAGAAGTTTTTAACTTGAAACGCATGACTCTTCCAAAATTGTACAGGTAGTCCTTGACTTAGCGGCCACAATTGAGCCGAAACTTTCTCTTGCTAAGTGAGGGGACAGTTAAGTTTTGTCCCCATTTTGCAACCTTTCTAGCTGCAGTCGTTAAGTGAATTACTGCAGTTGTTAAGTTAGTCACACGGTTGTTAAGTGAATCTGGTGCTTCACTTTTTTTGTCAGAAGGTCGCAAAAGGGGATCACGTGACCCCGGGACGCTGCGACCGTCATAAATACGAGTCAGTTGCCAAGCGTCTGAATTTGGATCAGATTGTGATGATATTGTGGGACCATCCTCACCCCACGGGGATGCTGTAACGATGGTAAGTGCGGAAAACAGTTATAAGTCATTTTTACGACTTTGAACGGTTGCTAAGCGAACCTATTACTACCTGTAATAGACTTTTTAAAAATCTCCTTTCGTCGCATCTGTGGCAATACCCAATGTGACCACCAGATGTCCTTTCAGCCTTCAAGATGTGTAGAAGCCCAAAGATATGGCGGAGTTTGGAGAAATTGGAATTTAATATAGGCTCTCAGCTGAACTGCGGAGTGAGCTCCTGTGACTTGTCCCAGCTTCTGCCAACTTAGCAATTCGAAAGCACGTAAAAAATGCAAGTATAAAAATAGGAACCACCTTTGGTGGGAAGGAAACAGTGTTCCATGCGCCTTCGGCATTTAGTCATGCCGGCCACACGACCACGGAAACGTCTTCGGACAGCGCTGGCTCTTCGGCTTTGAAACTGAGATGAGCACCGCCCCCTAGAGTTGGGAACGACTAGCATAGATGTGCAAGGGGAAACTTTATTA
This sequence comes from Natrix natrix natrix, assembly GCA_029891615.1. NCBI lineage: Eukaryota > Metazoa > Chordata > Lepidosauria > Squamata > Natricidae > Natrix > Natrix natrix. Next base: position 157,823 of record JAKRSK010008246.1, read on the forward strand.
CCTTTTATCAGCTGAAGAAGGGAACAATTGGTTTAGGGAGCTGGGCAAAACACAGTTTCTTTGGTCCTACCCTCTGAAATAATACAATAATACAATAGTAGAGTTGGAAGGGACCTTGGAGGTCTTCTAGTCCAACCCCCTGCCTAGGCAGGAAACCCTATACAGTTTCATGGTATTGGGTTTCCTGCCGAAGCAGGGGGTTGGACTAGAAGACCTCCAAGGTCCCTTCCAACTCTGTTATTCTGTTTGGAGGGCCTGCAGGGCCAATGAAGGCTGCTAAGGGCACCAGGCCAGAAAGCAGGAGTTCTCATGCTGGAGTGATTCACTTAGCAGCCGCAACAAGAAAGGTCGTAAAATAGGGCAAAACTCGCTTTAACGCCTGTCTCGCTTAGCAACAGAAATGTTGGGCTCAATTGTGGCCGTAAGTCGAGGAATGCCTGCAATTGGATGCCTTCTTTAAAGATTGGGAGATGGCGCTAGAGAGGGGCAAACGGAGAAGAGCTGCCAGACCTACCGACGTACGAGGTGCCCTGGTAATCCGAGCTGACGTACATCGCCTGGTACGAGTCCAGGGGTACCGTTTGGTAGTAGTCGTCGTAAGGGTCATAGAGGTGAACCTGGAACACAGAAAGGCACCTGAGATCCCAAAGCTGCGCAAGCACAGGATCACAGAATGGGGTGGGACCTTAGAGGACATCAAGCCCAACCCTTCGCCCCTCATGCGGCAGGATTCCCTACGACGGCATCCCCGCCGTCTGCCTGGCAGTTCTCCAAGGTAAACCAAACTTGCAAACCAAAGACACAGCATGACTTTTGTTATAAGGTTACGGATATAGAAATTGGAAGGTCTGAATGCGCATCCCGCCTGCCTCCCTTCCTTTCTCTTCATAAGACGGAGGGAGAATTAAGCTTGGGATTCTTAATTCTAAAATTATATTGAAGTAGGAGAAGGAGAAGAGGGAGGAGGAGGAGAAGAAGGAGAAGAAGAAGAAGAAGAAGAAGAAGAAGAAGAAGAAGAAGAAGAAGAAGAAGAAGAAGAAGAAGAAGAAGAAGAAGAAGAAGAAGAAGAAGAAGAAGAAGAAGAAACAACAACTGTGGTGCTATCTGAGCTGGATTTTCTTGTAGACATCTCATTGTCTGATTAGGTTACATCATCAGTGTTGGGAGGGAGTGGGTTTCCAGGGAGGATGAGGAGGACTTTGGGGTATTTGGTGTTCTCTGAACTTGGTGATTTTCTTGCAGACATTTTATTACCCGACCAGGTCACATCATCAGGGCTAGGAGGGGGAAGGAGAAGAGGAGGAGGAGGAGAAGGAGGAAGATTATGGGGTCCTTGGTGCTCTCTGAGCTTGGTTGTTTTCTTGCAGACATTTCATGACCCAGCTAGGCAACACCATCAATTCAGTTTGCTTGCTCTCGGTTTACCCCACTCTCTTGTAGCACTGATGCTGTTCCCTAATTGGGTAATGAAACGCCCGCAAGAAAAGAAGCGGAGACCACCAAGGGCCCCTCATAAATAAAAACTCTCTGCTGGCTTTCCTGGCTGTGGGGAGGGCTGAGAGCCAACTGGGGAGATGACAAGAATGGTCGTATCCACGAAACAATGAGCTGTCCTTCGCTCTGGAGGCTTCCATTGTTGCAAGGGAGACACACCAATGTTTGCAGTTTGTCCCGAGACGGCACTCTGAGTGATACCAACCAATCAATCAATCAATCAATCAATCAGAATAGATCTGGAAGGGGCCTTGGAGGTCTTCTAGTCCAACCCCCTGCTCAAACAGGAAACCCTATACCAGTTCAGACAAGTGGCTGTCCAGTCTCTTCTTAAAGACTTCCAGTGTTAAGAGAATTCACAGCTTCTGGAGGCAAGTTGTTCCACTGGTTAATTGTCCTCACTGTCAGGAAATTTCTCCTCAGTTCTAAGTTGCTTCTCTCCTTGATTAGTTTCCACCCATTGCTTCTTGTTCTACCCTCAGGTGCTTTGGAGGATAGCTTGACTCCCACTTCTTTGGGGCAGCCCCTGAGATATCGGAAGACTGCTATCATGTCACCCCTGGTCCTCCTCTTCATTAAACTAGACATGCCCAATAACAGAATGCCAGAGTTGGAAGGGACCTCAGAGATCATCTAGTCCAACCTCCTGCTCAAACAGGAAACCCCACACCATTCTAGATAAATGGCTGCCCAGTCTCTTCTTAAAAGCCTCCAATGTTGGAGCATCCACAACTTCCTGGTGGCAAGCAGTTCCACTGATTAATTGTCCTCACTGTCAGGAAATTTCTCCTTAGCTCCAGGTTGCTTCTCTCCTTGATTAGTTTCCACCCATTGCTTCTTGTTCTGCCTTCAGGGGCTTTGGAGAATAGGTTGAGAGCCCCTTGTCTGTGAGGCAGCCCCTCAAATATTGGAAGGCTGCTCTCCTGTCACCCCCGGCCCCTTGTTAGGCAGGAACAGTGCCAAGCCCACGTGCCCCTTGGACGTCCCCCAGAAATGATGGAGAGAGGAACAGGAAACGGACAACCTCCGAACCCCGCAGGGACTCATGGCTGGCCCCCCAGTTCTTGTTTTTCTTTTCACTCCAACGCCTGCGGCTCTTGAATCGATCAGGCCCACAAGGCGTTCCTGCAACTGCCCCAAGAACTGCACTTATCGATCGGCAGTCGAACGAGGCCGAAAAGTGGAAAGTGACTGGGCGAAATTCCCAGGCTGGGCAGGGAAATTGGAGAGGCCAATTACGTCCACACGCCTTAAAAGTTGCTCCGACTGAGGAATGCTGAGCTGTTTAACCTTGAGGTTTCCTGGCCACCTGCCTTCCCTTGGATGCTCTCCCGGTTTCTCAATCTGGGGTGCCACTTTGGAAGCTTCTTCTGGCCCCCCATGCAGGCCTTAAACTGGCCCAGACCTGCCTAGTTGGCCATTAGAACTAGCAAATTAATTCAGTCCATCTGAAAATGACATTCAGCAAAAACCCATTCCTTTCTAGCCCTGATGATGTTCCCTATTTGGTTCATGAAATGTCTGCAAGAAAGCAGCCAAGCTCAGAGAGCAACAAGGACCCCACAGTTCTCCTCCTCCTCCTCCTCCTCCTCCTCCTCCTCCTCCTCTCCACAAACCCCACTTCTTTTTAGCCCTGATGATGTGACCTAGTTGGGCCATGAAATATCTGCAACAAAACAACCAAACTCAAACAGCAACAAGGAGTCCACAGTCATCGCCCTCACCAGCCTCCTCCTCTTCCTCCTCCTCCTCCTCCTCCTCCTCTCCACAAACCCCACTTCTTTTTAGCCCTGATGACGTGACCTTGTTGGGTCAGGAAACGTTGCAAGAAAACAACCCAAAATAGCACCAAGCATCACACACTCCTCTTCCACTCCACAAACCCCACTGCCTTCTAGCCCTGATGATGTTCCTTAGCTGGGTCATAAAAGGTCTGCAAGAAAACAAGCAAGCTCAGAGGGTGCCCTGGAGACCCCACAGTTCAAGCCTGAGCTACTAATATTCCCTTCTATCACAGCCTTCAATAACGTCCAAAGGCCACGGAGGGGACTCACCTGGGTTGCTTTCGCTTCCAAAATGGCCATCTTCCAGGCTCTGTGGACAAAAACAGAAAAATCAAGTACGGCCACTTGTCTTCCGCCGAAGGGAAAGGGATGGATTTTAAACCCCCTCCCTATCGGTTCCTTTCCTGCCATCCCCTGCGAGAATAAACTATGGAAGTCGTGCAGGGGGTTCCTGAAAGTTCCATGATCGGCAAGTGACTCACTTTTATGACGGTCGCTGTGTCCCGGGGTCACGTGGTCCCCTTTTGCAAAGTCCATGGGGGCTTAACAACCGTGTGACTAACCTAACAACTGCTGCGATTCACTTAACCACACGGACATTCCTTTGGCTAAAATACGTGCAATCCACTCAATTGCGGGTCAAGAATAATGACAATTTGAAATATTAGCCACTGCACTGGCTCCATTTAATCAAGCAAATTTCCGTTTTTTAAAAATTTTAGATGAATAAATTGCAATTAATCTAGAATCTGAGGCAAAGATCAAACTTCTACTTCCATGACAGGTAGTCCCTAACTTACAACAGCTCACTTAGTGACTGCTCGAAGTTACAACGGTGCTGACCAGTTGTAACACTTATGACTCCTGCAGCATTTCCAGGGTCACATGATCAAAATTCAGGCGCGTGGCAACTGACTCGTACTTCTGACGGCTGCAGTGTCCCAGGGTCATGTGATCACCCTTTGCGACCTTCTGTCCATGTGGAAGCCAGATTCGCTTAACAACCGTGTTACTAACAGAACAACTGCAGTGGTTCGCTTAACCACTGGAGCAAGGAAGGTCGTAAAATGAAGCAAAATTCTCTTTAACAGCCGTCTCACATAGGAACATAAAGTTGGGCTCAAGTGTGATCGTATGTCGAGGACTATCTACCCTGAAACAGTTTTTCTCACCCATCGCAACTTGAAGAAATGTGGATGTCAACTCCCCAGAATTCCCCAGCATAGGATAGCACAGCATCAATTGCGTAACTGGCTGGAGAATTCTGGGAAGTTGAAGTCCACACATCTTCAAACTTCCAAGGCTGAGGAACACTAGTACAGAGTCTCCTACTCGAGCAGGGGGTTGGACTAGATGACCTCCAAGGTCCCTCCCAGCCTTAGGATTCCATGTAAGCCTTGTCCAATGCACCAGCTTTTCTATGGGTGGAATCCATGACGGCCCCACCAGAAAGAGTCTGAGCTGGAAATCCCTGGGCTGGTGAAGCTCTGCATTAGGGTTGAAAGTGTTCCTCAAACAGAGAACAGATTAACCAAGTTGGAAGGGACCTTATAAATCATCTAGTCCAGCCCCCGCAACCCAAGCAGGAGACCCTACACCACTGCTGACAGATGGCAGTCCAGTCTCTTCTTGAAAGCTTCAGTGGCGAAGCTCCCACAACTTCAAAAGGCAACTTCTGTTCCATTGGTTGATTGCTCTCAGAAAAATTCCTCCTTATTTCCAGGTTGAATCTCTCCTTGGTCAGTTTCCATCCATTATTCCTTGTCTGGATTTCAGGTGCTTTGGAAAATAGCCTGACCCCCTCCTTTCTGTGGCAGCCCCTCAAATATTGGAAGATGCTCTCCTGTCTCCCCTGGTCCTTCTCTTCCCTAGATCAGCCATGCCCAGTTCCTGCAACCGTCCATCATATGTTTTAGCCTCCAGTCCCCTCATCATCTTGGTTCTTCTCTGCACTCTTTCTAGAGTCTCCACATCTTCTTTATGGCGTGGTGACCCAAACTGGATGCAGTACTCTAGGTGTGGCCTTACTAAGGCTTTACACCTTAGCACCTCCCTTGATCTTGATTGTAGCCCTCTGTTAATTGCATTGGCTTTTTTGGCTACTGCCGCACACGGCTGGCTCCTATTTAACTGGTTGTCCACTAAGACTCCAAGGTCCCTCTCCCAGTCACTACTATTAAGCCTGGTCTCATCCAGTATACATGGGTACTTTTCACCTCCAGTCCCCTAATCCTCTTTGTTGCTCTTCTCTGCACTCTTTCGAGAGTCTCAACATCTTTTTTACATCGTGGTGACCAAAAGTGGACGCAGTACTCTAGGTGTGGTCTTACTAAGGCTTTATAGAGAGCTTCCCCAAACAGCAAGTGAGAATGTCAAGACCTTTCATTCACCTTTTGCTCATCTCGGTGACATAGCTGGGAGCCCTCCTCGGGGGAGATTATCTTAATCCTGGCTCCACCGTGACCTCAAGGTCACCGGAGGCTTTCAAAGCACCTTGAATCACAGGTCTAAGCAGGATTAGCCGAGATGTCACCCTCCTGCCACCTCCGGTTAGTCCTGGAGGGTGATCAGCATGCCTATTGCTGCCGAGATTGCCTAATGTGCTGAAGGGGCTCATTCGAAGCCATCCATTCCTGTTGTGGCCCAGCAGGAGCCGTTGGAGCTGCAACCAGACTCCGACAGTGAGGGGCCTTCTGAGTCAGCTGTGGAAGATGTGGAGGACCCTGGACAGGGTTCCGACTCCGAGCAGGGATCAGAGAGGCTGGTTGGCCACCAGGAGGCGCCTGAGGCATGGAGCAGTGGTGAAAGCCAAAGGGAGTGTGCTCCTGACGTCATGCCTTGGAGCAGTGGGGAGGAGACAAGGGAGTTGGTCCTGGACGCCCGGCAACGGAGGGCTGATAGACGTAGAGAACAGCTACGCAGTTACAGGGGATAATTGGACCCAGGTGGTTGTAATTAGGCTCCTCGCAAGATAGTATTTAAGGAGGGACTTTCCTGGAGGCTGGTTGCAGAGTTCAACTTATCTACCAACGCTGGAGAAGGGTTCTCGTGCCTGTGTCTTATCTTGGAAGTCTGGATTGCTGCCAAGGTCTAGTCGGTGTGTTAATTTACTGTGAATAAACCGTCTGGCAGTATCCTTGTCTTGGAGTGCTTTGGTGTACGAAGAGGGGGGTCAGAACACATTCCTGTACTGGTTGTCTGCCTTCACGGGTATATGTTTTAAGGTATCATATGACACATTCACATTATATAGGGAAAATAGGGTCAATTTATTCTCCAAAGCTCCCGAAGGCAGGACAAGAAGCAACAGATGGAAACTAACCAAGGAGAGAAGCAAACTAGAACTAAGGAGGAATTTCATGACAGTTAGAACAATGAATTAGTGGAAGGTCTTGTCTCCAGAAGCTGTGGGTGCTCCAACATTGGAAGTTTTTAAGAAGAGACTGGATAGCCATTGGTCTGAACGGCATAGGGTTTCTTGCTTGAGCAGGGGGTTGGACTAGAGGAGCTCTAAGATCCCTTCCTGTTTATTCTGTTGTTAGTTGTGAAATCATGTCTGACCCATCGTGATCCCCTGAACCACGTTCCCTCCAGGCCTTCCTGTCCTCTACCATCCTCTGGAGTCCATTTAATCTCACGCCGACTACTTCGGTAGCGCCAGCCAGCCACCTCCTTCTCTGTCGCTCCCTTCTTCTTCTTCTGCCCTCCATCGTTCCCAGCATGAGCCTCTTCTCCAGGGAGTCCTTCCTTCTCATTAGGTGGCCAAAGTACTTGAGTTTCCTCTTCAGGATCTGACCTTCTAGAGAGCAATCAGGGTTGATCTCCTCTAGGACTGACCGGTTGGATGGCCTTGCAGTCCAAGGGACTCAATGCAGGAGTCTTCTCCAGTACCAGAGTTCATGGGCCTCCATTCTTTGGCCCTCAGCCTTCCTTATGGTCCAATATATTAGACGTCTCCAAACTTAGCAACGTTAAATCTTGTGAACTTCAACTCCCACAATTCCCTAGCCAGCCATGATTGCCATAAGGAAGGCCTCCATTCTTTGGCGCTCAGCCTTCCTTAAGGTCCAACTTTCACAGCCATCCATGGCAACTGGGAAAACCATAAGCCTTGACTAGACACACTTTTGTTGGCAGAGTGAGGTCCCTGCTTTTTAGGATGCTGTCTAGATTTGCCATCCATCGCTTTCCTCCCCAGGAGCAAGCGTCTTTATTCTGTTATAGCTTACTAAAAACGAGTAAAATTCAAAACACAGAATATAAAATCTGAAATCTTAGAAGATTGCCAACCTATACCCAAGTTGCCAATACAGGTCGTCCTTGAAGTATGACCATAACTGAGCCTAACATTCCTGTTGCTAAGTGAGACAGCTGTGAGCCACGCGACCATTGGAAGCTTTTAACAAAGCTTTTTAAAGCATTTTTCCCCTGCCTGTTCGCCCTACCGATTCGGCCCTATCTGTTGGGCCAAACCAGGCCGAACCGGGAGGATTTCACCCCTGTGCCTAACGCATGCTTTGCGCGCGTGCATCTTTTAAGCTTAAAAACGTACCTTCTATGTCAGCGCTGGTGAGTAAAACAGCTGACACGCAGCAACCCGCTGTGCCACGAAAATCAGCTGAGGTAAAATACGGAAATGTAGGACAGGGGCAGGTTGGCGGGGCCAACTGCTCACTGGAACTACCACTTCGCCCGAACCGGTATGAACCGGCTGAATCCCATCCCCGGGTGTATCGGTGCCTGCCGGGAGCACCAGGTACCGTTCCGGTACGGTGCTCCGGAGAGTCCACCTATCCGCCCGCGCTCCTTACCGGTATTTGAAGTTTTGGGGGCTTCCGCACAGGCGCACATAGCGTACGGCGCCTGTGTGATGCTCCGCCGAGCAGTTGGAGCGTGATGGAGGTGTCATTGGGTGGTAAATATGCATGCGCGCACTGCCCACATTCATGTGGTGGGCGCCCAGTCCCATTGCACCGTATCGGTTGCAACAGGATCCAGAATCCACCAGTGCTTCAACCCCAGGCCTATGGCTGACATCTTGATATTTCTGACCCTCCCTGAGGACCCACAACTTACAACGCATCGTCTTCGCTCTCCGCACACAGCATGGTCTTGGGGCCATCCCTTTGCACGACACACATCAGGCACTCGCGGGTTTTCCCTTCCGGAGGCTGGATATCTATAAAGACAGGAGAGGGGACATAAGCAGAGACCTCTTTCTATTTCTATCCCAAGTTTCTAGGCCTCAAGATCTTGAGCTTGGATTAGCTCAAGGGGGTCATCTTAAACAAGATGGGACTTTTCCCCTAACCTTGTCTGCTGGTCGTTAAAGCTGGGTGGGAAACGCTGATCAAAACATGTCGGGATATTATTACGAATGGAGTTTTTTCATTATTTCACCTGGGATCAACATCGGATTCCAACAGTCTTGGAATTAATCAGAGAAAATTATTGCGGGAAAACCTGTAGGAAAGACTCCCTGGGTGCCATAAGTATGAGCCAGTTGCCAAGCACCTGAATTTTGATCATCGTTTGGGAGGATCTTGAGGTCGGCATTAAAAAGGATTCAGGTACCCACAAGTGTTAGAAATTGCTGGTTGAGGAATTCTGGGAGTTGAAGTCCACCCAGCTTAAAGTTGCCGAGTTTGAGAAACACTGCTTTAGAGCATCAGGTTGTTCAGATCAACAGAGTTGGAAGGGACCTTGGAGGTTATCTAGTCCAACCTCTTGCCCAAGCAGGAGACCCTACACCATTTCTGACAGATGGAGTCCAGTCTCTTCTTGAAAGCCTCCAGGAATAAAGCTCCCACAACCTACAAAGGCAACTTCTATTCCATTGAATACAGATGAACAGAGTTGGAAGAGACCTTGGAGGTCATCTAGTCCAACCCCCACCGCCCAAGCAGGAGACCTTACACCATTTCTGATGGAGGGCAGTCCAGTCTCTCCTTGAAAGCCTCCAGGGATGAAGCTCCCACAACCTACAAAGGCAACTTCTATTCCATTGAATACAGATGAACAGAGTTGGAAGGGACCTTGGAGGTCATCTAGCCCAACCCCTGCCCAAGCAGGAAACCCTACATCATTTCTGATGGAGGGCAGTCCAGTCTCTCCTTGAAAGCTTCCAGGGATGAAGCTTCCACAACTTCTGAAGGCAACTATTATTCTATTGAATGTAGATTAACAGAGTTGGAAGGGACCTTGTAGGCCATCTAGTCCAACCCCCACCACCCAAGTAGGAGACCCTACACCATTGCTGACAGATGGCAGTCCAGTCTCTTCTTGAAAGCCTCCAGGGATGAAGCTTCCACAACTTCTGAAGGCAACTCCTGTTCCATGGGTTGAATGTTCTCACTGTCAGAAAATTTCTCCTTATTTCCAGTTGAATCACTCCTTCATCAGCTTCCATCCATTAGTCCTTGTCTGGTCTTCGGGTGCCCCCTTCTCTCTGGGGCAGCCCCTCAGATATTGGAAGATGCTATCATGTCTCCCCTGGTCCTTCTCTTCCCTAGACCAGCCATGCCCAGTTCCTGCAACCGTCCATCGTATGTTTTAGCCTCCAGTCCCCTAATCATCCTTGTTGCTCTTCTCTGCACTCTTTCAAGAGTCTCCACATCTTTTTTATAGTGTGGTGACCAAAACTGGATGCTGTACTCTAGGTGGGGTCTTACTAAGGCTTTATATAGAATTCATTAGAATTCTTTATTTTTCTTATTATTAGATTGAATATACAGGTAGTCCAGCTAACAACTACAATTCAGCCCCAAAATTCTGCTGGCAAACAAGACAATTGTGTAGGTGAATTTTGCCCTATTTTGCGACATTTCTTGCCATCGTTGTTCCGTCAATCGCTGCAGCTGTCAAGTTAGTAACACGGTCGTTAAGTGAACCTAGCTTCCTCATTGACTTGACTTGTCAGAAGGTCGCAAAAGGGGACCACCTAACACCGTGTCATAAATATGAATCAATTGCCAAGCATTCTCATTTTGATCACGTGAGTCTGGGGACGCTGCAACGGTCGTAAGAGCGGAAAAAACAGGTCTTGTCACTTTTTTACCGCACCGTTGTAATTTTGAATGGTCACTAAATGAACTGCTTGTAAGTCGAGGACTACCTGCAGCTTTGAAAATAAAAGTTGCCGTTGTTGTACATGGATGGGTGTTTTTAAAGCAAAGAACGCCTTCCGGGAGGAACTGCTGCTGGCCCAAATGTCTCTAAAGCAGGGGTGTCCAAACTTGGGAACTTTAAGACTTGTGGACTTCAACTCCCAGAATTCCCCAGCCAGCTGGCTGGGGAATTCTGGGAGTTGAAGTCCACAAGTCTTAAAGTTCCCAAGTTTGGACACCCCTGCTCTAAAGCAATCCGCCTTGTCTGTTGCAACCCAAGAGAGTCCCAGCATAATTAGGACCTCGGGGAAGAGTTGTCGAAATAACTCTTGAGTTACAGCGAAACAAACAGCACCAGATTAGTAAGAAGCACTGGGGGATGCCCCGGGGGACACACCACAACATTTAAACAAGGGCTGTCAGGCTGACCCCGGAGGACCAAAACCTTAGTCTGTATGGTTACACGCAACACAGAAGTTTGTTGCCTCCCAGGAAATGTTCATTCAGAGAGGCTGAAAAACAAGTGAAGACATGAGCTCTTGTTGTGGCCCGCCAGTGGCCAGCAGAGCTGGCGCCAGACTCAGACAGTGAGGAGGTTGGGGAGGAACATGGGCCGGTCCTGGAGTCTGGGGAAGGCGGGGGAATTCTACTACTGGCCCAACCAGTAGTGGAATTCAGGCCTGGGCCGCAGAACTGGCAGCAACCCAGGCCTGCCACATCCCCGAACCGGTTCCCTCGCTGCCACTTAGCCTCGCACACATGCGCATGTCTGATGCACGGGTTGCGAACTGACAGTAACGCCGGCAGCAACTCACTCCTGGAAGGCTCTGATGAGGGCTCTGCGTCAGAGGCAGAGAGGGGGCCAGGGCCGTCTGACTTATCAGCTGCCTTCGGAGTCGGAGATCAGTGGGGCAGAAGAACAGCTGGAGCCTGTTCCCAGTGTGCGCATGCGCAGAGCTGCCAGGAGAAGGGAAGAGCTAAAGAACAGGGGTCGACTTGGGAGTAAGGCCACAAGTGGACAATGAATGGCCTCTCCCATAGGAAATAAAAGGAGCGAAAGGGGAGGGGAGTTTGAAGGAGACAATTGCTTCAATTCATTAGGGTGAAGATCTGTTCCTGACTTATTGCCAAGGAATTGCTGCTACAGCATGGCGTTTAGAAGATATCGGCCTGGCAGCTCTCCAAGCCTGACAAAGGTCTGTAGTTGTGAAATCTCTTGGAAGACTGTTGGCCGGGACTTTACTGGAGAGGAATTCCCTTTAACCTGAATAAAAGGGGTTTTATTGGGACGGGACTCACACGGCAGGTCACCCCTACTGGTTCGACTGAACCGTCCTGAACAGGCTGAATACCACTTCTGCCTCTAATATTAAAAAAGTGCCAACAACCTTGGATTTCAATCTTTGCTGTTATAGAAGCCAGGAAACAGCTGAACCTGAACTCATATCTTTTTTTCTTGTTCCAGAAATGTCATTTTAAACTTCTACTCTATTGAAATTGCACAGGGTGGTCGAAGGAAGGAAATAAATCTGCCTCCTGACAGAAGGACTCTCTCAAATACGTCCTGCCTTACAACAATTGTCATCGGCTGCATCACACCCACACCAATAAAATTCAACTAGAAATTGGGAGGATTTGTTTGCAAATCTCTCAAGCAAGGCTGGGAGATGGGTTCTCAGCATCACCCTCCTGGATAAAATCCAGAATATATCTATACTACTAGCTGACTACCCATGCTTCGCTACGAAACTATGTGATTGGCCCTGATAAATTGACACTTAAAGCTTGAAAATTAATGAATAGTTACGATTGGGCTTGATACATTGACACTTAAAGCTTGAAAATTAATGTAGAATGTGTCACTCCTTAGCATCAGAACATGTTAATATAAGGCAACTGGCAGTTGGAACGGAGTTCTTTTCAGGTGGGGAGGGGGAGTAGACTGTCTAACCTCCCAGCCCGCAGGCCAGATAAGTCACGTGTTGGCCATGCCTATGTAAGGCAACTGGCAGTTGGAACAGAGTTCCTTTCAGTTGGGGAGGGGGAGTAGAACGTCTAACTCCTTAGCATCGACGTGTGTTAATATAATACTGTATAAGAAATACATATATATATATATATAAGATATCTATATATTTGCAGACGAAACCCAGCTGGGACCATTACTTCCCGCAAAGTCTTTTCAGCTCGGATGCCCATCAGGCAGCAAAGCAAGATGAACGAACAGCTAGGAGGTGATTGGACCGTGCCCATCAATATCCTGGAACTGACACACACACAAACATACAAAACAAGGGAAGCAAGAATTAGCTGGAGGCTGGCGAACAACTGGCCACTGTTCCTTTAGCACTGCTGGCAGTTGTGTTGGTGTCAGATGAAAGAATCCACTATTTCGACTTGCTGTGTCCCTCCATTGTGTCGGAAGGGGACATTTGGGGTGATTCAGCCCCGTGCCACCAGGACCACAAAAGAAATGTAGGCAAATCTTCCATCACAAGGATGGTGCTCCATCAATGGAGGTTTTTAAGAAGAGACTGGACAAGTATTTGTCTGCAATGATATGGGGTCTCCTGTCTGAGCAAGGGGTTGGACTAGAAGACCTCCAAGGTCCCTTCCGACTCTGTCATTATTGTGTTATCTATTATTCTCTTATCTGTTATTCAATAAGAAAGGGAGGGGGTCGCTTTAGAGCCCCCAAGGGTATAAGTAGTTGGGAGGAGGGCCAGCTTGAGCAACACAATAATCATTTTCTAATTATTAATAATAATTCTAATATTAATAATTAATAATTGTTAGATTTATAAGGCCACCAAATCAAAAAGGCTCTAGGCATTGTGCAAAGCAAATATTATAAGAAATAGGCCCAATTAAGGTGACATACAACTATTCGTTCACTGACTGAAGTTACAATGGCACTTAAATGAATGGCTTATGACCATTTTTCACACTAATGACCATTACAGCATTCTGACGCTTGGCCACTGACTCATATTTATGACGGTTGCAACCTTCTGACCAGCAAAGTCAGTGGGGAATCCTGATTTGCTTAACAACCATCTTACTAACTTAACAACTGCAGGGATTCACTTAAAGAAAAGGTCGTAAAACGGTTGCAAAGCTCACTTAGCAACTGTCTCGCTTAAGGGTGGAAATTCTGGTCCCAATCGTGGTCGTAAGTCGAGGACAACCTCAACCACAGGAAACCTAAAGCAGAGATGTAATAACGCCCCCATAAAATATCACTACCCAACATACGTGCACCAGATGTGCAAGGCACAAGGACGTTATTGTGGTCTTTTCATGAGGATGTCACTGTGCCTTGGGCCACCATATTGGCAATACTGGGGTGGTGGTTATAATTTGAGGTTTTCTTTGCATCAGTCGCTTTCCAGAGAAAAAGAGTTTTAGTCCCCAAACCTTCTTCCAAGACAAACTCTACACTGCCTGGGCTCAAATGTAAGAATTACCGAAAATATTGAATATTGCATTCAGTTTTGGTCACACTATAAAAATGATATTGAGACTCTGGAGAGAAGAGAAGAGCAACGAAGATGATTAGGGGGCTGGAGGCTCAAACATATAAAAGATATTGGGTGTTTCTAATTTAATGAAAAGAAGGACGTGGGGTGACATGATAGCAGTCCTCAAATATTTGAGGGGCTTCCACAAAGAAGAGGGGGGGGACACAACCTTTTATCCAAAGCCCCTGAAGGCAAGACAAGAAACAATAGACGGAAACTAATCAAGGAGAGAAGCAACCTGGAATTAAGGAGAAACATCCTGACAGTGAGAACAATTAACCAGGGGGACTGCTTGCCACCAGATGTTGTGGATGCTCCAACATTGGAGGCTTTTAAGAAGAGACTGGGCAGCCCTTTATCCAGAATGGTGAAAGGTCTCCTGCTTGAGCAGGGGTTGGACTAGAAGACCTCTGAGGTCCCTTCCAGCTCTATTCTGAATTGAATTGGGTATATATCTAGTTTGGTGAAAAGTAGGTGACATGACAGCAGTCTTCCAATATTTGAGGGGCTGCCCCAAAGAAGAGGGGGTCAAGCTATTCTCCAAGGCACCAGAAGGCAGGACAAGAAGCAACAGATGGAAATTAATCAAGGAGGGAAGCAACTTCAAATTAAGGAGAAATTTCTTGACAGTGAGGACAATTAACCAGGGGAACTGCTTTCCACCAGATGTTGTGGATGCTCCAACATTGGAGGCTTTTAAGAAGAGACTGGGCAGCCCTTTATCCACAATGGTGAAAGGTCTCCTGCTGGAGCAGGGGGTTGGACTAGATGACCTCTGAGGTCCACTCCAACTCTGGTATTCTGTTTCTGGATATGTCTAGTTTAATGAAAAGAAGGACTAGGGGTGACATGATGGCAGGAAATGGAAGAACTGTTTTGTCAGGGAACTGCGCAGGTGTGCAAATGAAGTTCAGAGACACTGACAAGAACTTGTAGTTTTATATAAATAAATATATTTTATAACCATATGCAGCAAACAAGATGCTCAGCTAACAGGAGCATCGTGAGGTAAATCAACACAGCGGGAACATCGTGAGGTAAAGAGAGCAAACAGAAGAAAAAGAAAGGCGGGAAAAAAGGGAACCTCCCCCTCCACACCCACAGCAACCAATCACAGCGCAGATTGCCTCATGCAGGAGCCAGCCCTCTCCAATCAATCAAACCCCCCCCCCTGCGCTCCAGCTACCTAATTTAAATATGGTAGCATGTATCCTTCTGTGGTGGTCTCACAGCCTTGAGGACTAGAAACTTAGTTTAAGAACAAAGGATGGGCTTTGTGAAAAAAAGACCCAGCTGGTGACCCCAAGCCTACTCACCGCGGCATTCGCGGCCTGTCCTGACGTCCCGGCAGTTGGATCTGATGTTAATTCTTCCGTCCATTTCACGGCCGGTATCATCTTGGTAGTAGACAAGGCTGCCGTCGGCCCACAGCACAAACCAGTTCTTTTTCCAGCGTCGCAAAATGGAACCTGAACAAGGCCAAGGGGGCAAAAGAATTGAGAAAAATGGGAAAATAGGACAGGAGTCCTCGACTTACAACCGTTCATTTAATGAGCAAAGTTGCCACGGCACTGAAGAAAGTGACTTATGACCATTTTTCACACTAACAGCTTCCCCATGTGCATGTGATCAAAATTAGGATGCAACTAACTCGTATTTATGACGGTCACAGTGTCCCAGGATCACGCGATCCCCTTTTGCGACCTTCCGACAAGCAAACTCAAAGGGGAAGCCGGATTCACTTAACGACCATGTTACTCACTTAACAACTGCAGTGATTCCCTTATGAACTGTGGCAGGAAGGTCTGTAAAATGAGGCAAAACTCACTTAACAGCTGTCTCAGCAACAGAAATTCTGTGCTCAATTGTGGTCATAAATCGAGGACTACCTACTTGTGGTTTTCATGCCAGCAAAAATTCACCCATTTTTTTTCTTTATGGAGTACTAGACATACTAAAAAAATAAATATATAAAAATAAAAATATAAAAATAAAATTCTCACTTAGCAATCCACATTCTTAAATTTCCACTAAGGAAAAAATCAAAAATCAATCAATCATTCACCAAAACGCCAGCGATTTTCAGCTTTTCCCCTTTCATTATTATCCATTTGTTACACACACACAGTTTGAAAAACAGTCAAATATCATTTTTCTCAATGCCACTGTAACTTGGTATGGTCACTAAACGAATAGTTGTAAGTCAAGGACTGCCTGTATATTGGAGAGTGAGATGGGCCGTTTGTGAATTTGACCAATAAAAACATAAAATATAAGGTTTTTTCCCCACAGTATGGGTGGTCCTCGGCTTACGACCACAACTGAGCCCAAAATTTCTATTGTCCAGTGAGACATTTGTAAAGTGAGTTTTGCCTCATTTTACGACCTTACTTGCCACAGTTGTTAAACGGATCATTGCAGTTTTTAAGTTAGTAACACGGTTCTTAAATGAATCTGGTTTCCCCGTTGACTTTGTCGGAAGGTCGCAAAAAGGGATCACGTGATACTGCAACGGTCATAAATATGAGTCAGATGTCAACAGCATCCGAATTTTGGTCATGTGACCAAGGGGATGCCACAACGATTATAGGTGGAGGAAAATGGTCATGTCACATTTCTCAGTGCTGTTGTAACTTTGAATGATACTAAATGAACTGTTGTAAGTCGAGAATTACCTGTAAGTGCTGGGTGAATGCACCATTTTAGAAATAACTAGGGTAGACTAGTGGAGGTAAGAGAATAAGAAATGATACTAAATTATATTTGGGTTGACAGAAATACCATCCCAAGGAAACATAAACTTGAGTTTTGAAATATACACCAACAACAATTGAAAAAGAAAGGGAGCGAGAAGGAGAAATGAAAAGAAGATGGGGGAAAGAAGAAAGAGGTAAGGAGAGGAGGATGGAAGGGAGAGAAAGAGAAGGAGAGAGGGTAGGAAGGGGAAGAGTAGGAGTAGGAGACAGATAAGGGAAGAAGGAAGGGGAAGGAGAGGAGGAAGGAAGGAAGGAGAGAAGGGAGGGAGAGAAAAAGGAAAGGGAGAGGAGGGTGGAAGGGAGAGAAAGGAGGAGAGAGGATAGGAAGGGGAAGAGTAGGAGAAAGGGAAGGGAAGAAGGAAGGGGAAGGAGAGGGGCAAGGAAGGAAGGAGAGAAGAGAGGGAAGGAAAAAGGAAAGGGAAAGGAGAGGAGGATGGAAGGGAGAGAAAGAGAAGGAGAGAGGGGAGGAAGGAGAAGAGTAGGATTGGGGGAGAGGTAAGGGAAGAAGGAAGGGGAAGGAGAGGAGGAAGGAAGGAAGGAGAGGAGGGAGGGAGAAAAGAAAGGGAAAATGAGGTGGTGTTACAACAGGCGGAAGGGATGGTAAATAAATCAACCCAAACTGTATATTATGACCTATTAAATGGAATAACTAATGTATAAGAATGATAAAGGTAAAGAAGAATAACAATCATATGAATGTATACTTAAAATGGTATGTAAGAGAATAAAAACATAAAAAATTCTTTGGGGAAAAATAAGAAACGGGCAATTCTCCCCACCTTGCAGACTAGGCTTTACACCTTCATGCTTGTAAATAAACCTTTTTCCGACATATAGGTTATTATCCTGCAATGCTTAAGCCCTTTAAAAGCTTGGCAAGGGTGAGTCAGACTGTTGTTCTTGCATTGAGTAGTCACGCCAACACGATGCCAAGGGAGCTTAATTATTCCCCTTTGGTACAATTTATCATTATTTTATTCTGTCATTTCCTCTTTGGATTTAGGAAACCGCCCACTGGCAAAAAAAAATACTCTAGAAAGCTCCCAGACAACAAGAAAATAGAAAACAAATTAGAAGTGATTATAAAACAATCCAAAACAACTCGAGTCATGTGCCAGCTGAGATGGTGCCATCTAAGGACAGTCCACATACAGACGGTCCTTGGCTTACAACTATTTGTTTAGTGACCATGCGGAGTGACAATGGCACTGAACAAACGCTGACACAACTGTTTTTCACACTTGTAAGAGGGGTGAAATTTCAGCAGTTTCTGATAGGTTCTGGAGAACTGGTAGAGGAAATTTTGAGTAGTTCGGAGAACCGGCAAATGCCACCTCTGGCTGGCCCCAGGAGTGGGATGGGAATGGAGATTTTGCAGTATCCTTCTCCCAGGAGTGGGGAGGGAGTGGGGATTTTGCAATATCCCTCCCCTGTAGTGGGGAGGGAATGGGGATTTGCAGTATCCTTCCCCTGGAGTGGGGAGGGAATGGGGATTTTGCAGTATCCTTCCCCTGGAGTGGGGAGGGAATGGGGATTTTGCAGTATCCTTGCCCTGGAGTGGGGAGGGAATGGGGATTTTACAGTATCCTTCCCCTGGAGTGGGGAGGGAATGGGGATTTTGCAGTATCCTTCCCCTGGAGTGGGGAGGGAATGGGGATTTTGCAGTATCCTTCCCCTAGAGTGAGGAGGGAATGGGGATTTTACAGTATCCTTCCCCTGGAGTGGGGAGGGAATGGGGATTTTGCAGTATCCTTCCCCTGCAGTGAGGAGGGAATGGGGATTTTGCAGTATCCTTCCCCTGGAGTGAGGAGGGAATGGGGATTTTGCAATATCCTTCCCCTGGAGTGGGGAGAGAATGGGGATTTTGCAGTATCCTTCCCCTGGAGTGGGGAGGGAATGGGGATTTTGCAGTATCCTTCTCCCAGGAGTGGGGAGGGAATGGGGATTTTGCAGTATCCTTCCCCTGGAGTGGGGAGAGAATGGGGATTTTGCAGTATCCTTCCCCTGGAGTGAGGAGGGAATGGGGATTTTGCAGTATCCTTCCCCTGGAGTGAGGAGAGAATGGGCATTTTGCAGTATCCTTCCCCTGGAGTGGGGAGGGAATGGGGATTTTGCAGTATCCTTCTCCCAGGAGTGGGGAGGGAATGGGGATTTTGCAGTATCCTTCCCCTGGAGTGGGGAGGGAATGGGGATTTTACAGTATCCTTCCCCTGGAGTGGGGAGGGAATGGGAATTTTGCAGTATCCTTCCCCTGGAGGGGGAGGGAATGGGGATTTTGCAGTATCCTTCTCCCAGGAGTGGGGAGGGAATGGAGATTTTGCAGTATCCTTGCCCTGGAGTGGGGAGGGAATGGGGATTTTGCAGTATCCTTCCCCTGGAGTGGGGAGGGAATGGGGATTTTGCAGTATCCTTGCCCTGGAGTGGGGAGGGAATGGGGATTTTGCAGTATCCTTGCCCTGGAGTGAGGAGGTAATGGGGATTTTGCAGCATCCTTGCCCTGGAGTGGGGAGTGAATGGGGATTTTGCAGTATCCTTGCCCTGGAGTGGGGAGGGAATGGAGATTTTGCAGTATCCTTGCCCTGGAGTGGGGAGGGAATGGGGATTTTGCAGTATCCTTCCCCTGGAGTGGGGAGGGAATGGGGATTTTGCAGTATCCTTGCCCTGGAGTGAGGAGGGAATGGAGATTTTGCAGTATCCTTCCCCTGGAGTGAGGAGGGAATGGGGATTTTGCAGTATCCTTCCCCTGGAGTGGGGAGGGAATGGAGAGTTTGCAGTATCCTTGCCCTGGAGTGAGGAGGGAATGGAGATTTTGCAGTATCCTTCCCCTGGAGTGAGGAGGGAATGGAGATTTTGCAGTATCCTTCCCCTGGAGTGGGGAGGGAATGGGGATTTTGCAGTATCCTTCCCCTGGAGTGGGGAGGGAATGGAGATTTTGCAGTATCCTTGCCCTGGAGTGAGGAGGGAATGGAGATTTTGCAGTATCCTTCCCCTGGAGTGGGGAGGGAATGGAGATTTTGCAGTATCCTTGCCCTGGAGTGGGGAGGGAATGGAGATTTTGCAGTATCCTTGCCCTGGAGTGAGGAGGGAATGGAGATTTTGCAGTATCCTTCCCCTGGAGTGGGGAGGGAATGGAGATTTTGCAGTATCCTTGCCCTGGAGTGAGGAGGGAATGGAGATTTTGCAGTATCCTTGCCCTGGAGTGAGGAGGGAATGGAGATTTTGCAGTATCCTTCCCCTGGAGTGGGGAGGGAATGGAGATTTTGCAGTATCCTTGCCCTGGAGTGAGGAGGGAATGGAGATTTTGCAGTATCCTTCCCCTGGAGTGGGGAGGGAATGGAGATTTTGCAGTATCCTTCCCCTGCGACACTCACCAAGCCACGCCCAACATTGTTTGAGCCCAACATTTCTGTTGCCAAGCCAAATATTCTTCAGTGAGTTTTGCCTCATTTCACGATCTTCTTTCCCCTTTTGTTAAAGGGAACCCCTGCAATTGTGAAGTTAGCGACACGGTTGTTAAGTGAATCTGGCTTCCCTACTGACTTTCCTTGTGGAAAGGTCGCCAAATGGGGGAATCACTTCCGAAGGGTCTGAATTTTGATCACGTGACCGCGGGGATGTTGCAACGGTCGTAAATGTGGGGAAATGGTCCTTAGTCACTTTTTTCAGTGTCGTTGTCACTTCGAATGGTTGCTAAATGAACTGTTGTAAGTCGAGGACTTCCTGTTACAAGCATTTGTTTAGTGACCATTTGAATACTTATGAACATTTTCCACCCTTAACAATTGTTGCAGCATCCCTGGGGTTACGTGATCCAAATCCGAAGGCTCGGCAACTGGCATGTACTTATGACGGTTGCTTTTTTCCCTCTCTAAAGTTCTGCTGCCCTCTTCTCCTCTTTCCCGGGAATTTCACCTTCTTCCTTTCCTTGCATTTTTTCATCGGACACAGAACTTTAAGTCGTAAAGGTCGGCAGCAGAGGTGGGAAGCCAAGAGGCCTTGGCGAGAAACTGCAGATGTTGCAAAAAAACCCACAGCCAGACTGTCATCCGACACAACGCAACTGGAGCCTTTGCATCGATTTCCCGTCAACTCTCCTCCTAGGAGTTTGGACCCCTTCCAGGTCCCCATTTAAAACCCCACTTTTGACCCACCCAACCTTCACGAGGGCTGCCCTGATCTGGTGCAAGGAGGGACTGCAGGAGCTGAAAAACTTTGAAACGGAATTGCAATGTATGCTGGAAGAATCCAGATTTGGGGGAAATGCATGAAATTGCACGACTTCCGGGGTCCCAGTGACCCCCGAAACCTCGCCTTTGCAGGCTGCCAGGAGACAGGGTGCCCCACTGAGTAAAGTAGCCTTCGACTTAAGACCACAGTTGCTAAGAGTTTGAATTTTGATCAGGTGACCATGGGAAGGCTGCAACGGTTGCTAAGCGGTCATTAAGCAGTGGAAAACATTCATAAAGCACTTTTTTTCAGTGCCGTTGTAACTTTGAATCACCCCTGAAAGAACTGACAGGGAGTCCTCAACTTAACGATGAAAACTGAGCCCAAAGTTTTCATTGCTAAATAAGACAATTGTTAAGAGTGCGTTGTGCCTCACTTTTATTATCTTTTTTTGCCACAGCTGTTAAGGAAATCACTGCGGTTGTTAAGTGAATCATGTGGCCGTTAAGCGAATCTGGCTTTCCCCATTAAATTTGCTTGCCGGATCAGGTGACACCAGTCACAAATACCTGCCAGTTGCCAAATTCTGATCACATGGCCACGGGGATGCTGCAGTGGCCGTAAGTGTGAAAAAGGGTTGCACGTTTACCTGTTAATGCCTTTGCAACTTCAGTCACTAAAAGAATGGTTGTAAGTCAAGGACCACCTGTGCTTGATCTTAAAAAACGGGCTGCTCCTTAGAGATTCCCTTATCACAGGGGTGTCCAAACTTGGGAACTTTAAGACTTGTGGACTTCAACTCCCCCACATCTTCGAAACAGGCCCCTTTAAAGCATAGGCAAAATGTCCCAAAGATGCTTTTTTTTCAGGAGGCAACTGGATTTTCTTGCTTTTTTCTTTTGAAGATGTTTCGCTTCTCCTCCAAGGAGCATCTTCAGTTCCGGCTGAATGGTGGAGGGTGGAAGGATTGATACTCCCTGCAGACAGTTGGTCATTTGCATCCTTTGAGAGAGTTGTTGAGGCCACTTGGAGGTTTTACCTGTGTCCTCAGGGTCCCCGGAGTGGTGCAAATGGTTCCTTAGTCTGCAATTTTTCCCCCTCTGGAAATCCATTCCTTCTCCCACCCCATTTCAAGGGTCTTCATCCCAAATTGTGTAGCTCAAAGTCTGTAGAGATTCTCCGTCATCCAGATCACGGTTGTCCCAAAGGTGCTTTTTTCAGGAGGCAAATGGACTTTTTTTTTCCTTTTGAAGACAGAATCTTAAGTCTCAAGTATTTGGGGGGTTTCCAACGGCCCCATCACCTTTCTCAGCACTCCTTCCTTTCCCCCCACCCATTCTGAGCTATTTTTTCCTTCGTCTCTGCCATTTACCGAGTTCTCGTCTTCCGAAACCAGTATGCTGAATAACTGTAAGCGACCCCTGTGGCAAGGAAATGGTCAAATGGGGGCAAAAAAAAATCCCACTTAACAACTGCCTTGCTTAGCAATGGAAATTTTGGGCTCGATTGTCGTCGTAAGCTGAAGGCTTATGTATCTAGCCAATGCATTTGCTGTTGTGCGGATTGTAGAATTCAAGATGGCAGCACCTCGTTCAGCTTCTATTGTCAACAATTATTTTTAAGAGCAGCCTGATCGATCAAAAACTCAATAGATGGAGGGTGTCTAGAGGTCCATTGGGTGGGGACTGGGGCTTCCTTTGTGATCAGAAAATGCTGGTTTGGCGCTGCTATTTTGTCCCTCTTTACTTCCCATCCTTCTGGAATTTCCATCGATCCGCCCATCCAAATACAAACCCAACCTGCCTCTGCTTAGCTTCCGAGATCAGCCATGGCCGCTCCCGGCCTCCCAAAGGACCCATCGCCACCCGAACGGAAAATCCACCCTTGTCGGCGACCTCCCAACGAAATTCCAAGTGCAACCCATGTGATGAAATTCCCAAGTGGACTTACTCTGTCTCCAGAGCCAGCCGCATTTCAACAGAGCCATCTTCGCAAAGTCTTTTTCCCTTCCACCAAAATATCTGGATCAGATATAAGAAACAAACAAAAAATAAAAACTCCAGATGTTAGGAATATTAAACCATCAAGCTGGGTTCTATAGCATCTTCTGGACTTCGAAGCAACCCTCAAAATAATTTGTTTTTAGCTAGAGGTAACAATGCTGTAGTCCTATGCCAGCTTCCGTGAGAAAAATCGCGGTCACAGGGCTACTAAATATAGACCCAAGACTGTGCCAACCTGATCTCTCTCTCTCTCTCTTCCTCTCTCTCTCTCTTTTTAATGTTCTTCCTGAATTATCCCCGTTATGTAAAATATTACAAGGCGGCACAAGCCAGAGATAATTCGTATCCCCCCAGTGGGATTTAGAGATTAGCGCTTGAATCTGTGTTGATCCGAAGCCCTCTGAGTTTTTGGGGTTTTTTTGCATCAGGAAGATCCAGGAGATTCCTGAAAATTCTCCTTTTTCCCCCACAGGATGGGTTTTTATGCCTTTTTTTTTTTGCAACCCTATTCTGGGTGTTCAGAGGCTGTTCCTGTAATGCCCCCTGCCTGGACTGTGTAAACACAGATTCGGGAACAGAAGCCAAAGGCGAGTATCACCACCCACCTGTTCCCATTCAACCGCCAGATGAACGAAGACTGTTTGAAAACATCTCCTTCTGCTACTCTGCCAGCACCACACAAAAGAGACCTAGAATTTCTGCAACACGCAAACAGGGCAGACCAAACCACTGCTTGATAAGGCCTTAGTGAGGCCACACTTGGAATGTTGCATTCAGCTTTGGTCACTATGCAATATAAAAAAAAGATGTTGAGCCTCTGGAAAGAGTGCAGAAAAGAGCAATAAAGGTGATTAGGGGATTGGAAGATCAAACATACAAAGAACGGTTGCAGGAATTGTGTATGTCTAGTTTAATGAAAAGGAGGACTAGGGGGAGCATGATAGCATCTTCCAATATTTGAGGGGCTGCCCCAAAGAAGTGGAGGATGTCCACCTATTCTCCAAAGCACCTGAGGGCAGGACAAGAAGCAATGGATGGAAACTGATCAAGGAGAGAAGCAACCTGGAACTAAGGAGAAATTTCCTAACAGTGAGAACAATTAAGCAGTAGAACCGTTTGCCTTCAGAAGTTGTAGGTCTCCAACACTGGAGGTTTTTAAGAAGAGACTGCACACTCACTTCTCTGAAATGGTCTAGGGTCCCCTGCTTGAGCAAGGGGTTGGACTGGAAGATCTCCAAGGTCCCTTCCAATTCTGTAATTCTGCCTCTTCCCCAGGTTTCTACAAGACCCGAGGTGAGCCGGATTTGCATCCAGACCCCTAGTGGAAGGGAACAACCTCTGAGAACCAGCTTTGGAGTTTGGGGGAGGGGGGAATACCCAGCCTTTCAGTTGGCTTGAAGACAAATGGAGTCATGGGCAAACAGAAAATGGGCTGCCCTAAAGGGGCCAAATCAAGTCAGACCCGGAGAACGTGCAGGGAAGCTGTACCTCAGCCTAAAGTCAAGGCCAGGGGTGAAACTGCAGGAGAGGGGAGTCCGCTTTGGGGGCACAAGAGATGCAGAACAAGTAGAGGCACATCAGGAACAGGAGGGGCACAAGGGGTGCAGGATAAATATTAGGGGCCCACATGAGTATTTGAAGCCCAAGGCTGCAGGAAAAAATATTCAGAACCTGTGACAAAGGTTAGGCGCCCAAGAGATACAGGATAAACATCAGGGGCACAAGGGGCAAAGAATAAATATTAGGGGCATATGACAAACAATACTGATCCTGCAGGTAAGACTAAAGATCAGAGGTGAAAACACAGGAGAGATGGATTTGGGGCACAAGGGGCGCAGGGCAACTATTAGGGGCACAAGGGGTACATGATGGGTGCACGAAGGGGCACAACAGCTATGTGGGTAGCCAACCCCGTTTCTTCAGCGCCCCCCACCCCCAGTGCCCAGGGGTTACCATCCAAGGGAGGAAGGCAAGCAGAGAGACAGGTGCCTGGAAGGAGCGCGTCTCCAAAGCCGGCGAGGAGAGACCCTTCCCCGCTCTTTCTGGCTCAGCAGGGCTGCTTTGGGTCCCGCCACTGGCTCATATCTTCCCTCCACCATCCCCATTCAGACAACCACCCCCTTGCCCGCCTCTGAAGCCGGGCTGGCACCGCGGCTGCGACCGGGCAGAATCGCTGCGTAAAGGCGCAAGGATGGAGAAGAGCAGGCGGGGGACCCCGGCCGCGGTGGAGCCTCCGGAGCTTACCTGGACTCGGGAGCCCCACGGCGGGCTGCGCTTGAGCTTCCTCCTCCTCTTCCTCGGCTGCCCCCGCCGCCTCCTCCCCCGGCAGGCCCGCGATGGAGCTGCAAGCGCCGGCGGAGCTGCCTCCCCTCCCTTCCCCTCCCTCCGCGCCCTCCAGCTGGCGTTTGACGCGGCCTGCCGGGAGCGATGGGCTGGGCAGGGCAGGGCAGGGCAGAGGCGGCGGGGCTGGGCTCCACGGCCGAAGGAGGCGCCCGCGAGCGGACCCTGGGCTGGGCTGGGCTGGGCTGGACGGAGCGCGCCCTCGCCAGGATGGAAGAGCCGGCGATGCCCAGGAGCACCGTGCGCTCTTGGCACATGCTGGCCCATCGTCCCCAGCCTGAAAGGAGAGGCTGAGTCTCGTAAGGGGACAGCGGGCTTTGATGTACTTACCGTACTGCAAGCAATTTCAGAATAAGAGGGTTAAAAATCTATGGAGATTTTCTGTCCTCCAGATCCTGCTTGTCCCAAAGGTGCATTTATTTATTTTTTGCTTCCCAAGAATCAACCGGACTTTCTGATTTTTCTTGGAAGGCGTTTTGCTTCTCATCCAAAAAGCTTCTTTAACCCTAACCCAACCCTTGTTGTAGTTAGTTGCAAAGTTGTGTCCGACCCATCGCGACCCCATGGACAACGTTCCTCCAGGCCTTCCTGTCCTCTACCATCTTCTGGAGTCCACTGAAGCTCACGCCGACTGCTTCGGGGACTCCATCCAGCCACCTCCTTCTCTGCCATCCCCTTTTTCTTCTTCTGCCCTCCATCGTTCCCAGCATGAGGCTCTTCTAAAGGGAGTCCTTCTTCCTTCTCATCAGGTGGCCAAAGCATTTGAGTTTCCTCTTCAGGATCTGGCCTTCTAAAGAGCAGTCAGGATTGATCTACTCTAGGACCGGTTGGATGGCCTTGCAGTCCAAGGGACTCAATGCAGGAGTCTTCTCCAGCACCAGAGTTCAAAGGCCTCCATTCTTTGGCCCTCAGCCTTCCTTATGGTCCAACCTTCACAGCCTTGAGGACACAGAGAAACCTCCAAGTGGCCTCAAGGACCCTCTCAAAGGATGCAAAGGATCAGTTATCTGCAAGGAGTATCAATCCTTCCCTTCCCACCATCCAGTCAGAGCTGAAGAAGCTTCTTGGAGGAGGAGCGAAACGTCTTCAAAGAAAAACCAGAAAGCCCAGTTGCCTCTTAGGGAAAGAAAAACACCTTTGGGATCTTAGAGGTCTTCTAGTCCAACTCCCTGCTTGAGAAGGAGCCCCAATACCTATCTATGGAGATTCTCAAACCATCCAGGTCATGGTTGTCCCAAAGACGCTTTTCCAAAACGCACCTGGACCTTCTTGGGTTCCACCCTCCCACCTTGAAAAACATATCGCATCTCATCGAAGAAGTCAGAACTGAGGAAGCTTCTCCAATGAGAAGCGAAAAGCCCACACACATCTTAAATTTGCCAAGGTTGAGAAACACTGCAATATCCTAAGCCTGAGCTCTGGGTTAAGCAAACATGTGTTTAGCTTCACAGAACGTGCTGTGGTGTAACAAACCACATGGAAGTTTTCTAACATGGGCTGGCTTACACTGCATACTAAGCTTACTAAGTAGAGAATTAATTGATGCAGAACATTTCTATCCTCAGCAACCTAAAACTCATAGGGTTATCAGTGCATGTAACACAGATGTTTGTGCGGGTAAGATTATCACTCCCGCTGTCAAGCAAAACCAAGCATTTAATAGTGAGCGCCATACCATGTGCATGAATCACACAAGTGGCAAGAAAATAGGGACAGTCAGGCATAAAACAGGTTATGTAGACAGTAAACACAGGGTCAATCAAAATGGACTCAAATGTCTATACACCAATGCACAGAGTATGAGGAATAAACGGCGAATTAGAAATTCAAGCAAAAGAGGGCAGATACGATATTGTTGCCATTCCAGAAACTTGGTGGGATTAAACAAACAAATGGAACATACAGCTAGAAGGATTTAAATTATTTAAAAGAAATAGACCAAATGAAAGAGGAGGTGGAGTTGCACTATATATAAGAAATAACTACGTCTCTACAGAAATAGAGCACAACAATGATGAGAACTATCTTGAATGCATTTGGGTCAATATTAAAGGTTGTGGGGGAAATGACACTGCCATAGGTCTATACTACAGGCCACCCAACCAAGCAGAGGACGTAGATGAACTTTTTGCTAGTCAGCTAACTAAGGTATGTAGGAAGCACACCACAATAGTAGTGGGGGATTTTAACTACCCTGACATCAACTGGGAAACAAACTCTGCACCAAGTGGAAGATCCAACAGGTTCCTAACAAACCTAGCAGAGAACTTTGTTTCCCCAAAAGTAGAGAAGGGAACAAGGGGATCAGCCATATTGGACTTAATTCTCACTAACAGATGAAATGATAGAAGGTGTTGAAGCCACAGGAACTCTGGGGGCAAGTGACCATGCAATATTGGAATTCAACATTATGCAAACACAAGTAGTAGAACAAAGTGAAACTAGGGTCTTGGACTGTAAGACAGCTAATTTCAATAACCTTAGAGAGAGCTTGGGAAAAATTCCATGGATGAGAATCCTCAAGGGGAAAACAACTCAAGAAGCTTGGGAAATTTTGAAAAATGAGATTACAAAAGCCCAGTCTAGCACAATGCCAATGAAGAAGAAAAATAACAGCTCCCAAAAGAAACCAGCATGGCTGCATAAAGAACTCTCTGACAAACTGAAAGACAAAAAAGTTAAGTATAAAAAGTGGAAAGAGGGGAACATAAAGAACTCTCTGACAAATTGAAAGACAAAAAAGGTAAGTACAAAAAGTGGAATGGGGGGGACATAACTAAAGCAGAATATCAGCAAATAGCCAGAGCATGTAAAGATGAAGTGAGGAAAGCTAAGGCTCACAATGAAGAAAGGCTTGCCACAAAAGTAAAAAATAACAAAAAAGCTTCTTCCAACATGTTAAAAACAAGAAAAAAGTTAAGGAAACAATTGGTCTATTGCTGGGAGAAAGTGACAAGCAACAGGGAGAAAGCAGAACTATTTAACTCATGTTTTGCATCTGTCTTTACACAAAGGGATAAAACAGTCCAACCTATCAAAAACAGCACCACAAAAATCAGATTAGGAACACAAGTTGAAATAGGGAAGAAAATGGTAAGTGAGCACCTGTCTACCCTAGACGAGTTCAAATCACCAGGACCGGATGGATTACAACCCAGGGTTCTGAAGGAACTAGCAGACGAGATCTCAGAACCACTGAATTATATCTTTCAGAGATCCTGGAACACCGGGGAACTACCAGAGGACTGGAAAAGAGCTGATGTGGTTCCCATCTTCAAAAAAGGGGGGAAAAACAGATCCAGGAAACTACAGACCTATCAGCCTGACCTCAATACCAGGAAAGATTCTGAAAAAGATAATCAAGCAACGAATTAGCGAAATTTGTCAAAAACAGATCATGCCAGACTAATCTTATTGCATTCTTTGATAATGTGACAAAATTAGTGGACCAGAGGAATGCCGTTGATATAGTTTACTTGGACTTCAGTAAGGCTTTTGATAAGGTAGACCATAACCTACTACTAGATAAAGTAGAAGAATGTGGGTTAGAGAGCATCTCCACCAGATGGATTCGTAACTGGCTGACCAACTGCACTCAACGTGTAGTCCTCAATGGAACTGCATCTACATGGAGGGAAGTATGCGGTGGAGTACCCCAAGGCTCTGTTTTAGGCCCAGTACTCTTCAACATAATAATTGCCTCCAGAAGTTGTGAAAGCCCCAACACTGGAAGCCTTTAAGAAGATGTTGGATAGCCATTTGTCTGAAACGGTTTAGGGTTTCCTGCCTAAGCAGGGGGTTGGACTAGAAGACCTCCAAGGTCCCTTCCAATTCTGCTATTGTATTGTATTGTAAGTCATGGAGTGGGTTTTCACACAACCAACCACAAATTATCCTACCTGGTTTTAATTCAGCTAACCCGGCATTATGAACTCTTTCTGGTGCTGTATTATTTTATCTTAATCTATATATATTTAAAAGCCAAATACCACACTTGTCATGAAATCTCTAGAACCGCAAAGCCTACAAACTTGAAATTCAGCACCTATGTTCCTCTTGGCTTCTAGGTGCTTGCTAAGAAAGGATTTTTCAAAATGACCATCAGATCAGTAGTGTTTTTTATACAGTAATCAACACGCTCTGATGCTAAGGAGTTCTACTCCCCCTCCCCACCTGAAAAGAACTCTGTTCCAACTGCCAGTTGCCTCACATTCCATTACCTCAGTACTCCACAAGGGGGCTCCCTCTGGTAAGCCGGAAAACCCAACGTTAGAAATTACACTTCTGGGGGCACAGGGAAAACACTTTTAACTAATTTAATTGTCGCCAAAATCAGGGCTCAGGGAGAAGCTGCTCTTGCCATCGCCTCTTCTGGAATTGCAGCAACGTTCATGGAAGCGGGGAGGACACACTCATTCCACACTGACGTTGCCACTTAACATCGCCATTCCTGGGCGATTGGGATAAATAAATTCCTGGGCAACGCCAGGTTACCAGCTAGTTGCAAATAAAGAAAAAAAGGAGGTATTCTATCGATCTAAGCCGGGGTGTCCAAACTTGGGAACTTTAAGACTTGCTGGCTGGGGAATTCTGGGAGTTGAAGTCCACAAGTCTTAAAGTTCCCAAGTTTGGACACCCCTGACCTAAGCTATAGTTTAGGCAGGAGTCGGCAAACTGTGACTCTGGACCGCATGTGGCTCTTTCCTCCCTCTGTTGCAGCTCCGTCACCAATGAGCTTCTGGTGGGCGGGGGGTGGAAGAGAAGCACAGTGCGCCAGGATAAGACTCTATGGCCAGGGGAGGGTTTTCCAGTTGTCCCCACAATCGATAGGGCTTTCGGTTAGGACAGGTAGAGGAAAAAGTACGCCGCGCTAGGAGGAGACTCTATGGTGGGGGAAACTAAACTTCCGGTCAGCTCCAGAATTGAACAGGGGGCTTCCGGTTAGGACCTTTGTGACTCCCGGTGTTTCCTTTTTGGTGGGAAACGGGTCCAAATGGCTCTTGGAGTGTTTACGTTTGCCGCCCTCTGGTTTAGGGTATTGGTGTTATGAGCGTTACAATTATTTGGCTTTCTCAAAACAATGGTGGCTGTTTTGGCCAATTTGAACCCATTTTCTGAAGCTGAATGAGACATTGGCACAGGAATTAAGCACCCAAGAGAAGAATGCTATACATAATTGATTCCCTCCCGTGCTCTCTCCTTTTAATGCGCTAAAAGGTGCGCACTGTTTATAAATTCCGACATCATTGTGTGCAGTTTTAGAGCCCGCAGGGAGAATCAAGATGACTCTGCAGGAAAATAAACTACAGGCAAAATTTCAGCCGAGTCCTATTCTCTTCTTGAAAAATAAATATATATATATATATACCTGCCAACCAGGTAGAAATGATTTTGTCTTTTCTCGGGTTGTTACTATCCCAGCTTGATACCCTCAGGATTTCTTAGTGGTCTCCCATCCATACACAGGTTGTCCTCAACTTACGACAGCAATTGACCCCAACATTTGCACTGCAAGGTGAGTTGTTAAGTGAGTCTTGCCCCATTTTACAGCTTTTCCTAACCCCACTGTTAAACAAATCACCGCAGTTGTGAAACAAGTAAATGTAAAGGTGCCCCTAGCGCATATGTGCTAGTCGTTCCTGACTCTAGGGGGCGGTGCTCATCTCTGTTTCAAAGCCGAAGAGCCAGCGCTGTCCGAAGATGTCTCCGTGGTCATGTGGCCGGCATGACTCAACGCCGAAGGTGCACGGAACGCTGTTCCCTTCCCACCAAAGGTGGTTCCTATTTTTCTACTTGCATTTTTCATGTGCTTTCGAACTGCTAGGTTGGCAGAAGCTGGGACAAGTCATGGGAGCTCCCTCTGTTACGCGGCGCTGGGGATTCGAACCGCCAAACTGCTGACCTTTCTGATTGACAAGCTCAGCATCTTAGCCTCTGAGCCACTATGTGAAGCGAGTAATACTGTGGTTAAGTGAATCTGGCTTCCCCTTGGACTTTGTTTGCCAGACGGTCGCAAAATAGGATCATATGAGCCGGGGACACTGCAACCGTCATATATGTGAGTCAGTTATCAAGCCTGTAAATTATGATGACACAACCACGGGGAATGCTGCAATGATCGTAAGTGTGAAAACTGGGCCTAAGTCACTTTTTTTCAGTGCCGCTGTAACTTCGAGTGTTCACTAAATGAACCGTTGTAAGTCCAGGGCTACCTGTACAGACGAAGGCAGACAGAGTTGGTCGAAAGTAAAATGGGCTGCGCATAAGTTTAAGAAATAAATAAATAAAAATGAAGCTCAGTTCCGGTTGACTGGTAAGTTTGGGCAACATCAGCCTGATGTTCGCTCTCTGCTATAACACAAATTATTTTATTTCTCTTAAAATATCTTAATATCTCAAGATATCTCAAAACATATTTTAACACTTTAAAAAAAAAGCAAACTGCTCCATCTGAGCTTGTGGCAGAGACCAAATTCTTCTGTCCTCCGTCTTTTGCAGCTCAGATATAACTCGACTTGGATCCAGGATACAAAATAGCAGAGCTGAAAGGGACCTCGGAGGTTATCTAGTCCAACCCCCTGCCCAAGCAGGAGACCCTATCCCATTCTGGACAAATGGTTGTCCAATCTCTTCTTAAAAACCTTCAATGATGGAACACACACTCCTTCTGGAGGTGACGACTGTAATCCTGGTTTCTCTGGATGTGCAAATTGTCAGATGAAAATGGCTGCCTTTTCACGGCTAAAACATGGGACCAGGATTTAGCAGCCACGTATACGCAGATTTCATTCCCTGCACTACGATCCCCGTTTTCTAGGTTTGCAAGACATACTCAAGAGCCCGAGAAAGGAGAATATTTGGAGATCAGAGTCAGGGTTGAAATGAGGAGTCCTTGGTACTTTCTGAGATTGGGTTATTTTTTTCCATGCAGACGTTTCATTACCCAACTAGGTAACAGTATCAGTTTAGTTTACTGTATTGTCATTGCACCTCATACAACGAAATGAAATGCCATCTTTGGTGTACATCATAACTATAAAAATAGAATAGAATAGAATACGGAATGGAACGGAATGGAAGAGAAGAGAGAATAGAATATAGAATAGAAATATAGAAGAATAGAATAGAAGAATAGAATGGAATGGAATAGATATAGAGTAGAGTGGAATGGAATGAAGAATAGAATAGGAAAAGGAATAATACAATAATACAATACAATACAAATACAATGGCAGAGTTGGAAGGCACTTTGGAGGTCATCTAGTCCAACCCCTTGCTCAGGCAGGAAATCCTACACCATTTCAGACAAATGGCTATCCAACATCTTCTTGAAGACTTTCAGTGTTGGGGCATTCACAACTTCTGGAGGCAACTTCTGTTCCACTGAATAATTGTTCTAACTATCAGGAAATTTCTCCTCATTCTAGGTGGCTTCTCTCCTTGATTAGTTTCCACCCATTGCTTATTGAATAGAATAGAATAGAAATATAGAAGAATAGAATGGAATGGAATGGAATATAGAGTGGAGTGGAGTGGAATGGAATGAAGAATAGATTAGAATAGTGTTAGATCCTTGCTCTAATTACAGTGGTTTCCACCAAGGTCCTCTGTTCCGGCGGGAACAGAGGTTTAATCCTATTGGTCGAAGGGTCTGACAGCTCCCTATAAAAGGGCTGCTGTCAGACTCAATCTTCGCTGGATGGTTCTTGCTTGTTGTACTTGAATAAAGAGCTGTTGTTATCCTTAAGCCTGTGTGTGCCTCTCCATTACCCAATCTAACAAATAGGAAAAGGAACAGAGTAGAATAGATATAGAGTAGAGTGAAATGGAATGAAGAATAGGAAAAGGAATAGAATATTGGCCAAGTGTGATTGGACACACAAGGAATTTGTCTTTGTGTGTAAAACACAAACACACACCCTTCACATTCTAGAAAAGAGTGGGCTTTGCAGAAGGGAGGAAGAGGAGGACTGTGGGCTCCTTGGTGAGCTGGATTACTTTCTTGCAGACGTTTCATTACCAAACTAGGTAACAGCATCACTGCTACTGATGATCATGCAGCACTGATGATGTTACCTGGCCTGGTTAATGAGACGTCTGCAAGAAAGCAGGGGGTTGGTCTAGAAGACCTCCAAGGTCCCTTTCGACTCCGTTATTCTTTGTTCTAAGCAACCACCAAGGAAGGACCCCACACTCAAGAGCCGAATGGATGCACCAGGCTGAGGTTAAAATGAGGGTCGCTGGCTTAAGAAATGCGTGCATCGTGCGAACCCGACCTCGGGGGTCTCCGCTTGGAAGCAACGCCGCCCGGGATGCGGAGATCCCCGTTCTCCCCTTCAATATCAAAGCGGGAGGAGGCTTTGCCGAAGCCAGCGAGGCTCCCGACTACATCTCCCAGCAGGCTTTGCTCTCCCGGCTGGCGGGGGACGATGGGAGCTGTAGTTCAAAGAGGCCGCCGCTGTAAAGGTATTCTGAGTCGTTTCGGGGTAGCTATAGCTCTTGCTCTTATTGCGTGGCAGCTTTTTTTTTTTTTTGCAGGGGATTGAACACGTGTGTGCAAAGAGCCCTTTCAGACGTGCGCAAAAAGCGACCAGGGCTAATATCTCTCTGCAAGAGCTTTGCGCACGTGTGAAAGAGCCCTTTGGATACACGTGTCAGGGAGACCGTCAGGAAGCAAGCCCGTCGGGAGGAAGGCGCATCACTTTAACAGATGAACAGAGTTGGAAGGTACCTTGGAGATCATCTAGTCCAACCCCCCACTGCCCAAGCAGGACACCCTCCCTCCTCCTCCTAACAGAATAATAGAGTCTGCTTGGGGGGAGGGTGGACTAGATGACCTCCAAAGTCCCTTCCAACTTCGTTTATTCTGGGAGGAGGAGGAAGGAGGGTCTCCTGCTGGGAGAGGGATTTGGACTAGATGACCTCCATGGTCCCTTCCAACTTCGTTTATTCTGTTAGGAGGAGGAGGGAGGGTCTGCTGCTTGGGGGGTTGGACTAGATGACCTCCAAAGTCCCTTCCAACTCTGTTCATCTGTTATGTTAAAGCCTCTGCCTCGAGAGCCGCTCGGAGACCCAGGATTAACTTCGCGCACTACAACCCCCAGCATGCCCTGCGCGGGCTTCCTGCCTACCAAAGTCTCTGCTGGCGGGCGGGGCGTTGGCGGAGAGGAAAGAGCCACTCGGCCTCTTGGCCGCCTACCATTCCCGGCATCCCTCGCTCTCCGTGTCGTCATCGCCGCCGCCGCTTTCTTCCGGCGCCGCGCAGGCCGCCGGGAGCCGTAGTCCTCCGCTGTAACGGTTCGCCCAGCAGCGGCAGGAGGAGTAGTTGCTGGCGGCGCCCGTCTTCCCCCTTCAGTCAGGCGGCGGCGCTTCTCCCCTTCGCACCGCTCGGGCCCCTTCTGCGGCCTGCTCGCTCCCGGGACGGGAGGCTGGAGCCCAGGACCGGACGGACGGACGGAGAGCCAGCCGGCGCCCAGCCCCGCAGGTGGGGGGGCACTCCGCGGGGGGAGGGAGGGGGGCTGGGCGGGCATAAGGGTCTCTTGACCCCCCCTTTTTCATTGCACGGGTTCCCAAATGTGGGGGCGCGCAGACACGCGTGTCAGCGCCTGCTCGTGTGAACGGGGGGGGAAGGGGAGAGAGCAGCCGACTCGGGTTGAGCCCCCCCTTCTTGGGAACGGGGGGGGTTGACCCGGGTTTGCAAAAGACCCCTCCCTCCGGGGCTGCGCTTGACCTTGAGGGGGCGCCCCTTTTGACCTGCCTTTTGGGAGGGGGAGGGGTGCTTTGTGCAATGCACGGGGGCGGGGGTGGCAAAGTGGGGGGGGGTGTGAGGGGGTCGGCAGTCTCACGTCGGAAGGCTTTGCAAGCCGCTGCCCGTGGAAAGCCGGCCTCCATCCCCCTCCCCGGGGGTTGCATTCGCACAACGCTGTTTTTGCAGCCAGCAGGGGACGGTCTGGCGTCGGAAACGCTGCAACACACGTACACACAACACCCGCGTGCACGTGCTGCCCGAGCGGTGCACGGGGGACAAGTAAGGAAATGCACGCACAATGCACGCTGCCCCACTGTCGGAGATGTGGAGGAGACGCACATAAGTAGACAGGCACGCGGGTGAGCCGTGCGGGAGACCCGCATATGCATGCACGCACGCACATACCTGTGGTGCAAGGGTTGTGTGAATGGAGCTGGGGCCCTGATGCGTGTGGATGTGCATGACCCCTTTTGGAAACTGCCAGCTTTTTTTCCCTTGGGGAGAAGCCTGGGCGGCATTTGGGGAGGGGGGCGGCAGGAAAGCGGTGGTGTGAAGTGAGGTTGCTTGGACCCAGGACCCATTTTGTCTAAAAAATAATAAAATAAATCAGTGCACAGATTCCTTTGCAGGGAATTCTTGGTCTGCTGTGGGATGGAGAGGGGGTCATGGAAACTGGCATGGGGGGAGCACAGAAACAAACCCTGATTTGCCCAGCATTAAAAAGACCCTGTTATTAATCTAAGGTCTGTGCGTGGCTGTTAAAATCAGACCGGGGAGTGTGCAAAAAGAAATTAAAATGCTCACAAAAGCATCAGGACATGCTTAAAAAGTACAGCATCCTTGTTCAAAGAGGTGTCTCTGTTTGGGGGTATGGGGGTACCAGGGCCGATTCAGAGCTTTTATGATGGTGGATCAACAGAAGGTTTGTAAGAGGGGCATCAGTGAGGTGGGGGGGGGACGGTGGCAGAAATATGGTATAATATGGGCAGGGAGCTAAAAGCGATGCTAAGCCAGCTCGATTGATAGAGGAAATAATACAGTGGAAGGCAGAATATGGGGGGGGGGGCTTTATAACTACCCACTCAGATGTTACGCACAAATATGTGTACATTTTGGGTTCTGTGGCTATTACACACCCATCATGGAGGGAGTGGGGGGGCCGACAGACAGACCCCCATCTGGCAAGAACTGCAGAGGAGTGAGATGGTGGGTGCAAACTTGCCCTTTGCCCCTTAGGGCCAGGAGGGTGAAATTTACCCACACTCCCCCCGCCCCCCCCAACAAAACCTGTTCTGTGGAATTTGCAATGGCTAAAATACACCGCAGGGATCCTTGGGTGAGAATTGGCAGGATTTGCTTTAAAGGAACGGAGAATGACGCTTTGGTTTTGCCGCACGATATGATAAGTAAGCCAAAGTGGATGTTGTATAGCTGGCAGAAAACGTGATTAGACCGGCTGTAAGCTGAGGGTCAATATCTGATGATGAGGATGATTTTGGATTCATTAAACATGAAGCTCAGTCAACTGAATATTTAAAAATATCATAAATACCATTGATGGGTACTAATGGTTGATGCGGTTTGCTGACAGCATCCTAGGGATCAACCAAGGACCTTCTTAAATTATTATTATTAGTATTAGTGTTATTAGTATTATTGATAATAATAACAATAATAATAATAACAATAGCAGCAACAAAAATAATAACAGCAGCAGCAGCAACAACAACAACAACAACAACAACAATAATAATAATATATTTTATTCATTAAACATGAAACTCAGCCAATTGGACGTTCAAAAATGCACCACAAGTACCAGGGACTGGTGCTAATGGTTGATACGGTTTGCTGCCAGCGTCCTAGGGATCAACCAAGGACCTTCTTAAAATATACGATGCTCCGACTAGCGCAGTTTTTTGCAGTTCCACTGGTGTTATTGCAGGAAGCTGCAATTTGTGGATGTAAAATTCTTGGATATGGTGCCAAGTGCCCCGATGACAATGGATATCCCTGTGACATGCTTCATCCATAGCCGTGTAGTTTCGATGGCCAGGTCGCGATATTTCATGATTTTTTCTAGTTCTTTTTCTTTGACTCTGGCATCTCCGGGAACAGCGATATCAATAAAACTGTACACTTCGGCCCTCTACAACCGTGATATCTGGCGTGTTGTGCTCCAAGTGACGATCCGTTTTTATTTGAAAGTCCCACAAGATCTTCACCTTCTCATTTTTGATAAGTTTTTCCATTTTATGTTCCACTTTATTATTATTATTATTATTATTATTATTATTATTACACAATTGTATCACAGCGGCCAGTTGTTTCGCCGGATTTGGCATTGATTGCTAGTCGGGCGCCACCTATTATTATTATTATTATTATTATTATTATTATTATTATTATTATTATTATTTCTTTTATTCATTAAACATGAAACTCAGCCAACTGAATATTTAAAAATGTGTCATAAATACCATTGACTGGTGTTATTGGTTCATACAGGTTGCTGCCAGCGTCCTAGGTATCAACCAAGTTCCTTTTTAAATTATTATTATTATTATTATTATTATTATTATTAATAATAATAATACTTTATTCATTAAACATGAAACTCAGCCAACTGAACATTCAAAAATGCATTACAAATACCAGTGACTGGTGCTAATTATTATTATTATCATTATCATTATTATTATTCACATCAACGATGCTGTGCTTCAGTGGTTAGATTTTCTAGTCTAGACATTGGCTTCTGAATACATACCTTTAAACCTTCATATTTTACGGTGTTCCCCCCCCCCCCCCCCCGTGTAGGATATGCCGTACGTGAAATAAATCAATAAATAAGAAGGATGCAAAATGCAGGACATGGTCTGAAAACGTTTTCCAAGGGCTGCTCTTTAAGCTGGGCAAGGAAAAAGGGTTTGGGGGCCGTGCAATTTTTAGTGGGTGGGTGGGTTGTGGACCGCCGTCACGGGGCTTCCTCCATTCGCTGGAATGCAAGAATGTGAATTTTTTAAAATGACTGCCAGTGGATGACTGAGGATGCCGTCCCCGTAAGCAGCCACAGTCGGGGAGCAGATCTAAGCCGAGCCCGATAAATATTCAGCGGCATTAATTTAATTAATTAATTAATTAAGTATGTCACGATCACAGAGAAACCGTGCAGAGAAAAGACACCCTTCCTGCAAACTCCCCCCCCCCTTCCAACATCTCATTTAAAACGGGATCTCTTTTTAAAGAGTCGGTTTATTGGGATTGCAATAATAAGGGTAATGAAGCTTCTCATGGCCGCCTGGATGAATGGTGCCGGAGTCAATCTGGTCCTGCGTAAGCAGAGGAGTCGGGAAATGCACAATTCTTTGGCAAAAGGTGTGTGTTTCCCCCCCCCTCCTCTGTTTTTTCTTCTTCTCCCTATTAGCTGTTCGCTCTGCTTCCCTCCCTGCCTTTTGGCGATAAGCCTTCGGGTTGCGGCTCATATATCCTGTTGATTGAATTTCACCCAAAGCGTCAAAGGGGGGAAAACAAGCAGGTTTTTTCCCCTTCTCTTCCCTTCAGACAAAGGCAGGTTGTGTTAAGGAAAGAAAAGGGAAGGCAGTCCGCCCCCCATGCTGTGCCTTAAGCAGAATATGGTCTTCGGAGGTGGGTGCTGTGTGTGTGTGTGTGTCTCCTATCCCCGCCCCCCTTCTTTCTGGGAAATTCTGATGGAGAATAAAAGGATGGGCAGTTTCAGGGGCAGCTTTGAGGAGGGGGAGCGGCTTGCTGGTTGCAATTGTCTCCACTGGCGGGGGGGGGGGGGGGGGCTGGGGGAATGGTGAAGTTGGCTGCTGATTAAAGGAGGGTCTGGATCGAAGTGGGGTTAGAGAGAGACGGGGGGGGGGGCATTCTGCCGGAATCCCTTCTGCCCCTAAAATGTGTCTTGTCCTGTTCGTCTAATTTTGTTTGTTTTTAAGGTTTTGGTGGTGTTAATGTTGTGAGCTCGGCTGGAGCGGCCCTGAAATGACATGGGTGGCAAATAGATAGCTAGACAGATGGATGGATGGATGGTAGATATACCAGTAGAGGAGGATGGATGGATAAATGGATAAATAGATAGATATAGAGATGCATAAATGGATGGATGGATAGATAGATATGGATGGATGTATATATGTATATACCGGTATTGATATAGATGTTGATAGATGGATAGATGGCAGATAAATAGATATACCAGTAGATATGGAAGGATGGATGGATGGATGGATGGATGGATAAATAGATACGGATGGATGTATATATGTATATACCGGTATAGATATAGATATGGATGGATAGATGGTAGATAGATATACCAGTAGATAAGGATGGATGGATAAATAGATAGATATAGATATGGATGGATGGATGGATGATAGATATGGATATATGTATATGTATATACCGGTATATATATATATGCTGGTTTTGTTGTATTCGGGTCTTTTCCCGTGTAAGGTTGAGATTGTCTTTGCAACGTTTCGGCAGGATCTCACTGCCATCTTCAAGCTGCCATCTTCAAGCATTTTAAGCCCACAGCTTGAAGATGGCAGGTGAGATCCTGCCGAAACGTTGCAAAGACAATCTCAACCTTACACGGGAAAAGACCCGAATACAACAAAACCAGCATACCTACACCCGTGAAAATCTACGAAAACAAATATATATATATACATACATATATATACATACATACATACATACATACATACATACATATATATATATATATATATATATATATATATATATATACATATACATACATACATACATACATACATACATACATACATACATATATATGGATGGGTAGATAGATATAGATACAGATGGATGGATGGATGGATGGTAAATAGAAAGATACAGATATGTATATAGCAGTATAGATATAGATATGGATCGATGGGTAAATAGATATAGATATGGATGGATGGATTACAGAATAAATTGATTACAGAATAACAGTTGGAAGGGACCTTGTAGGTCATCTAGTCCAACCCCCACCGC
Source organism: Natrix natrix natrix (assembly GCA_029891615.1). NCBI lineage: Eukaryota > Metazoa > Chordata > Lepidosauria > Squamata > Natricidae > Natrix > Natrix natrix. Next base: position 197,776 of record JAKRSK010008246.1, read on the forward strand.
CCAAGCAGGAGACCCTACACCATTTCTGACGGATGGCAGTCCAATCTCTCCTTGAAAGCTTCCAGGGATGAAGGTTCCACAACTTCTGAAGGCAACTTCTGTTCCATGGGTTGATTGTTCTCCCTGTCAGAAAATTCCTCCTTATTTCCAGGTTGAATCTCTCCTGGATCAGTTTCCATCCATGATTCCTTGTCTGGACTTCAGGAAAACAGGTTGACCCTCTCTCTGTAGCAGCCTCTCAAATGGATATGTATATATGCATGTATATAAATGGGTGGATATGTGTATATATAAAAATATGGATGGTTGGTAGAGATAGACCGATAGATTGATAGAGTAGGTAGGTAATGAAAGTGTTGATAGATAGATGATGGATAGATAGATGATCCTTTGGTCCATTGTGTAAAATGGCTTGGGAATTCTATCTCTTTTTAGCAAAGTGCTCAAATTGGTATTTTAATTATGAACCATTTTTAAAACTATTTCCAGACAAGTGGTTTTATCAATTAACAACTTTAGATTAATACAGGTAAATATAATTAAATAACTTCTTATAATGGACTTCAGATTTCACTGTTTCCTTCCTTCCTTCCTCTTTCTCTTTGTTTATTCCTCCCTTTATTCTACATATGGAATGAATTCTCCATTCCTAGCTGCTCTAAGCTAATATTATTTTAATAGCTATCAGTTGCTCTGGGGTTGAGTTCCGAGACCTTCGTCTTTCCTGACTAACTTTTCATGTTTTTGCCCTACTGACTTACTCCTTTCAAATTGGAATATTCTTTATGGGCCAAGTGGGGTCGGTCACAGGAGGAATTTGTCTCCGGTGCAGAAGCTCTCAGACAAAAGAACAAAGTGATCAGTCGTAGACCATACATCATGAAATACAATCATAAATCGTAAGATGGAAACAACAAGGGATAAATCATAAGATACTAACAGGAGAATGTAGTAGGAAAGACGAGAAGATGACAAGGATAATGGTAGTAATACAATCCTACTACATGATGTGTAGTAGGCTGGGGACTACTGCATACTGTACATGGCTGGGGAATTCTGGGAGTTGAAGTTCACGCATCTGTAAGCTGCCAGAATTGAATTTCTCTGGGGTCTTTGGACTGACATTTGGGTGGGTGGTCCTACCCCTTGCTCAATTCCCCTCGCTTCTCTTTCTGATTCTTGCAAAGATCCCCGGAGCATTTAAAGAGCCCCCTTCAGGATGTCTCTTTCCATTAAACCGTTTTTAAGAGAGATTAATTCCACTTCCGATGTTTTAATCAACTTTAATTATTGCAGCTCCAGGGGAATACCCCAGGGCACCGGGCTCGGCTCTGCGGCGGCAAAGTCCTATCGCGTTATTAGTGTCACATTTGGGGACGTCGCCAAATTGAGCCCCAGGACACAGAAAAGAACGGGGGCCCTAAAACGGGGAACGTTGAGAGGCGCCTCTCCAGCCTTTTCGTCTCCGCGATGATCCGTCAAGATGCAAATTAGATAGATGCCTTTTTATTTTAATTGGGAGAAACCATGTAAAAGAAATCACGGAATAAAAGATGGAATTGTCTTGGGATATTGGCCTCTAAATCGGTCCCCAGGAGTGGTTTCACTTAAGAACGGGAAACGAACGCTATTAGATCAGAATCAGAATCGAGCTGGAAGTGACCTTGAGGTCTTCTAGTCCAGCCCCCTGCTCAAGCAGGAGTCCCTATACTACTGAGGGTGAACCTTTTCGGCACCGAGTGCCCAAAATGAAGCACACACTGGAGCGCCAGCTGGGCGGCCTATTTTGGGGGCCATTTTCAGGCCATTTTTTGTGCTGTTTTTGCCCCAAATACAGCCCGGAAAATGGCCTGGAAACAGCCTAGAAAAATGGCCTGTTTTGGGGCCGTTTTCCGTCCGTTTTCCAGCGCTTATGAAGACTAAAAGAGCAGCTGGAGATGGCACATGGGCTCACAGAGAGTGCTGTGTTTGCCACCTGTGGCACGAGTGCCATAGGATTGCAATCACGGCCCTATAACACACATCACTGCCCACACCCACAACGCAACGTGCCCTGCCTCCCCCCCCCCCCCCTGTTCATGCATGCCCATATTTTGGACTAGCAAACCTTCCTGAAGCCTCTTTTGAAACCAAAAATGGGCTGTGGGGGGTGGGGCGCTCCCTCCCTCCCCCCACTCACGCACACACCTCTCCTGCATGCGCGACAGAGACCCGAAAATCAGCTGGCTGGCGGGAGGCGGGTGCGCATTGACAGTGGAGCTGAGCGGCCGACGGCTCTGATAGTTAAAGAATCCTTTTCAAGTGTAATCCTTGAATTCTTAAACTGGGCTCAGGAACAGATGGGCAGCTGGTCGGTTTTCCTTAAATGCAGAAATATCTCCCCAATAAAAAACCCTGGCAACAAAAGAATAAAACGAGCCCTCGGCATGGCAAATACGGCAATATCAGGGAGACACCCTTTTGCCCTTGGAAGGGAGGTTGGTTTTTTTTTGCCCCCCCCCTCCTTGCACATCACAAAGGGAAGTAATAAGATGGAGGCCCGAGCTGCAATTTCCCAGCAATTCTGGTAAACGATCGCTCTCATCGCAACCTGTCGGCTGCAGCAGACGGCACAATAAATACAATCATGTTCTTTTTATCTTGCGAGAGCCGCTTAAATGGGTTGTTTGTTTTTTAACTGGCGGTGCTGCGATCCACGGGGCTCATAAACACCTCTGGATTTTACTCTCATGGAAATAGCGCCGCACGTTTTAACTCCGGGGAGGGGGGGCTGTGTCTCCTGTCGCGGTACATTTCTGGAGGATGCTAACCCCTGGAGCCTTTTCATTTCCAAGGGGGGGCGCAGGGCTTCCCAGGTGGCTGGGTAATTCCTTTCCCACCCGTGCCCTGGGCCTTGGCAGGGAGCTGCCAGGTGCTGCCAAGGTGCCTACCTGTGCATGAGTAGGTCTGGGATTAAAAGCTCCAGGCTGGTTTGGAAATCTTTGTCACTGTCGGTCTTGGGGGGCTCGATCCAAGGCCGCCAGCATCCAGCGGTTACATTGGATGGCTTCCCAAGCTTGGCATCGTCGAACGGCATGGCAGTTGCCAATTGTAGCGGTAGAAGAGAATATTTGTCTCTCGGAGTTGAATGATGGGGTCCTTGGTGCTCTCTGAGGTTGGTTGTTTTATCGCAGACGTTTCATGACCCAGCTAGGTAACACCCTCAGTGCTAGAAGGGAGAAGGGTTTGTGGACTGGAGGAGGAGGAGGAGGACAACTGTGGATTCTGTAGTATTCTCTGGGCTTGCTGGTTTTCTTGCAGATATTTGATCAACCAGCTAAGAAGCTTCATCAATGGTAGAAGGAAATGAGGTTGGTGATGAAGGACAAATGGAGGAGGAGGAGGAGGAAGAGGAGGAGGAAGATGACGACTGTGGGATCCTTGGTGCTCTTTGAGTTTGGTGGTTTTGTTGGAGATGTTTCATTCCCCAACTAGGTAACATCGTCAGTGCTAGAAGGAGGGTGGGGCTTGTCATCTCTTTATATACAGTCTCTTGCCCTGGCAATGTTGGTGAGCGTGTTTTTGGTGGCACCTTGTTTAAGCTGTTGCTTACTGCTGGGCTGTTTGTCTGAGCCTGTTATCTCCTTGATTTGGGTATTATTTATTGCTTAATCTTGGATTATCTTGGTCTTTGTCGCTGGCATGGAGGTCTTTTTGTCTTCTTTTCGCTTATCTCTTTTGAATGGTGGTGTAAATGTTGTTTATCTCTATGTGCCTGTTGTCTTATTTGGTTTTGGGGGTTTTTTTGTTTTGCTTTTTAGCACATTATTGAGACATGTACAGTGTTTCCCCGAAAATAAGACAGGGTCTTATTTTCTTTCAACCCCCCCGAAATAAGCGCTTGGCCTTATTTTCGGGGAGGTCTTATTATTTTTGAGGTGCAGGAAGCTGTGAGCGTGGTCACTCATGGCGGCTGCTGTGTTGCAATATTTTCAGGGGAGGGCTTATTTGAGCGCATGCATTCAAAAGCCCCAATTGGGCTTATTATCCAGGGAGGTCTTATTTTCAGGGGCAACAGGGCAGGACTGGGGAAAAAGCTTGCTTCCTAGACCTTGAATTATTTAGAGCATGCCTAGGATCAAACAAATAAGCTTGAATCGGGAAGTGTTTCTCATGAAGATGAAATTGAAGGTTGGTCGCGCAAGGCAGCCACAGCGGGATGCGATGGCAATACATCACAGGGAAATGAAATTGAGTGGGTTCAGGATATAGCGGGAGAGATCCGAAGGTAACAGGATGTACTGTCAACCACAATTGACCCCAGCATTTCTGCGACTAAGTGAGACATTTGTTACGTGAGTTCCCCCCCCCCATTTTACGACCTTTCTTGCCACTGGTTGTTAAGTGAATCCCTGCAGTCGATAAGTTAGCAACATGGTTATTAAGCGAATCTGGCTTCTCCCTTCAATTTGCTCACTGGAAGGTTGCAAAAGGGGAATCACCCTAGAGCAGGGGTGTCCAAACTTGGCAACTTTAAGACTTGTGGACTTCAACTCCCAGAATTCCCCAGCCAGCAGAGCTGGCTGGGGAATTCTGGGAGTTAAAGTCCACAAGTCTTAAAGTTGCCATGTTTGGACACCCCTGCCCTAGAAACACAACAGCGGTCATAAGTATGAGTCGGTTGCCAAGTGGCGGAATCACGGGGATCCCACAAAGGTTGTCCAAGTGTGAAAAATGGTCCTGAGTCACTTTTTCCCCCCGGTGCCGTTGCAGCTTTGAACAGTCGCTAAATGAACCGTTGTAAATGACCATGTGGGCACGAGGATGCTGCAAAGGGTCTTAGGTGGTGAAAAACGGTCATAAGACATGTAACTTTAAATAGTCGCTAAATGAATTGTTGTAAGTCGAGGACTGCCTGTACACTTAGATAGGTAAAGGTTCCCCTCGCACATATGTGCTAGTCGTTCTCAACTCTAGGGGGCGCTGCTCATCTCCTTTTCAAAGCCAAAGAGCCAGCGCTGTCCAAAGACGTCTCCGTGGTCATGTGGCCGGCATAACTCAATGCTGAAGGCGCATGGAACGCTGTTTCCTTCCCACCAAAGGTGGTTCCTATTTTTCTACTTGCATTTTTTTTACGTGCTTTCAAACTGCTAGGTTGGCAGAAGCTGGGACAAGTCATGGGAGCTCACTCCGTTACGCGACGCTAGGGATTTGAACCGCCGAACTACCAACCTTTCTGATTGACAAGCTCAGTGTCTTAGCCACTGAGCCACCGTGTCCCATGTACACTTCCATATTGGGGGTCAAATCTCTACATTCTCATGTTTGTAGCATCCGATTTTAATGAGCTCTTTTCCTGAGTTTTGATCTTTCGCTTCTCATTATTTTTTTCTCCTCACTTGCTGATATTTTTATCTGTATTTTTTGCAGGAGCAGATAGACTTGACTTTCTCTTCCTGGGGGAAAAAAAAACATACTAACGGCAGATCGGTTGAATTATCCTCCAGCTTTTTCTTGGCCTTGTCACATCCGCATTTATCGCTCTGTTTACTTCCCCCCACACACACACTTTTCGGAGCGAAATCTGAATTATATCCAGAAGGCGAACGAACGTAAGCAGAAATCATTAGTTTTTCGGGTAAAGGATGCTCCAATTAAGAGCAGCTTGAATCTTTTTCCTGCTGATTGGAAAGGTGAACTTTACGATTGGTGCAAAGCTAAAACCAGACCGAGCGATTTTTATTTATTTTTGCACTTTGCTGAAAAATGGGTGGGGTTTTTTTTGGTTTCTGTTTTATTCTGGCAGGTGTTTTTGCGATAAATTATTTTTTTAACTGCCAAACACAATACAATACAATAGCAGAATTGGAAGGGACCTTGGAGGTCTTCTAGTCCAACCCCCTGCCTAGGCAGGAAACCCTATACCGTTCCAGACAAATGGCTATCCATCATCTTCTTAAACACCCAAAAGACAGCAGAATTTAACTCTCTGGGGGAAATAATTCTTCCCAGGTTAGTGTGTTAGCTGGCCCATCATGCCTTTCCTCTTTAATTAGGAATACAGGAAATTCCCCAACTTAACAACCACAATTGAGAAAATGTATGTTTCTAAGCGAGAAATTTGTTTTAAGTGAGTTTTGCCCCGTTTTGAGACTTTTCCTGGCCACGTTTGTTAAGTGAATCGCTGCAGTTGTTAAATTAGTAACACGGCCATTAAGTGAATCTGGCTTCCCCAATGACTTCGCTTGTCCGAAGGTCGTAAGAAAGAGGTGGGGTCACGTGACCCCGGCACACTGCGACCGTCATAAATATGAACCAGCTGCCAAGCATCTGAATTTTGATCACGTGACCCTGGGACATGGCGACCGTCATAAATATGAGTCAGTTGCTAAGTGGCCAAAATTTCTTTCAAGCAAAGTTTTTTTAAAAATTTTTGTTACATACTTAAAACTTCTTTATAAACAAAATGTTGTGCAGTTTTCTCTTCTTTACATCTTCTAATTATACATAGTACATTTTACATCTTTTTTCCATTTCAGTCACCTTATCTTCATTCCACAATCTCCCACTTAATTTGAATTCCTTCTTAATCTATTGACAATACCGTTATTTGCCTCTCCAAGTTAATCACATTTAACATATCATTTCCATCTACTATTCTGTTTTACTGTTCATAACATATATCCTCAAATTTAATTGGAAATCTTTAAGAAGATGTTGGATACCATTTGTCTGAAACGGTATAGGGTTTCCTGCCTAGGCAGGGGGTTGGACTAGAAGACCTCCAAGGTCCCTTCCAACTCTGCTATTGTATTGTATTGTATTAATTTAGTATATTAAACATTTCATTTGATTAGTTGTCCACAAGTTTTAATCTATTTCCCCCACATTGTATTCAGCATAAACCTTTGGCTATATTCACTACATTTCATTCTATTCCGTTAACAAATCCTTCTCTTTCTTTCCTCCTCTTAACCATTTTCTCTTTTGTCTCTCGGGAACTTCATTTCTCTTTTGGTCGTTTCTCTCCCTCCATTTACTTGCCTTTTTCTTTTTCTTGATCTTGAAATTTTTATAAGCGGCCGAATTTTGATCACGTGGCCACGGGGAATGCTGCAACGGTCATAAGTGTGAAAAGCAGTCACAAGTCCCATTTCTCAGTGCCGCTGTAGCGTTGAACAGTCACTGAACCAGCTGTCGTATGTCTGGACCACCTGTAATTAACAGTGTTTTATCATCCTTGCCCCTTTCTAAACTTTTTCAACTTCTACATAACATAAGTTTTTACTCAGTTGTATACCACCAAGAATCTCTTTCTAAGGGAAATTCCAGCCAATTTGTCTAAAATGGTGTAGGGCCGTCCCTTCCACTTCTGTTATTTCTGAAATCAGCAGTTGAGACAGGTGAATAATAAAGGAAAAAGTGTTGGGAGAAATGATAGCAGTTGGGAAAGACAGAATAAGGCCAGGAATGCGGTAAAAGCAATGGCTCCTTATGTAAGAATCTCCATGGAATTATTAATGTGTGTCGTTATATTCATTTTTAAAAAATGTTTTCTGTTTGTGAATAAAAGACCAGCCGTTCATTTCTTCTCGGGTTGCTCACGCTTTCAAATTGTGCAGTTAAAATTTAAAATGCGACGGTTTGAAGGGCTAAAAAAATAAATAAATCAAGCATCAATAGGATGCATAGCAATAATCCCACTGGCGGATTATGTAAAAAGATACCATGAAACGCTTAGGAAGGGAAACAAACAGCCTCCAACTCATCCTCCCAGCAGCCAAAAATAAATTTAAATAAACAAATTTAATAAACAAGACTTGGATAAGCAGGGATCAGCACCAGACAAACAAGCAGAAAACAATACCCTAATCAAGAAACTCTCAAAGGGAAAAAAACTACAATCCTACCAACACTGCCAGGGCAAATTACTGTACAGTATATAAACAGAGGGCAAACATCACACTCCCTGATGATGTTACCTAGTTGGGTAATGAAATGTCTGCGAGAAAAACTACCAAGCTCATATAGAGTCCATCTCGTTGCGTGCAGAAGTATGGAATGTTGCAAAGACCTATTTATATTCTCAATTCTTCCCTGTTCTGAGTATTTATGAGCAATCTAATAATAGGGAGCTGTGTTTCTCAGACTTTAAGTTGAGTGGACTCTCAGCATTGTTCAACCAGCTTCCAGCTGGGGAATTCTGGGAGTTGACGTCCACACATCTTAACGTTGTCCAGGTCGAGAAACATTGGATTATACAACTTCTTTTCCCCCCAATAAAGAAATATTTGTAGCTCAGGGCTAAAATGAAGAGTCCTTAACGCTCTCTGAGCTTGGTTGTTTTCTTGCAGATGTTTCATGACCCAACTAGGTAACACCATCAGTGCTAGTAGGGAGTGGGGTTTGCTCTCAATTTATATTCTAATGCAGTGTTTCTCAACCTTGGCGACTTTAAGTCCTGTGGACTTCAACTCCCAGAATCCCCCAGCCAGCATAGCTGGCTGGGGGATTCTGGGAGTTGAAGTCCACAGGACTTAAAGTCGCCAAGGTTGAGAAACACTGTTTTGGTCTTTTCGTTCTCGTTTTGGCTTGTTGATTGTCTCTTTCGAACGGTGTGTAAATATTGTTTACCTCTACGTGCCTATCGATGGCTGATTGGTCTGAATGCTAGACTTCTAGGAATTCTCCCGCGTAGTTCGAGTTGGCTTGGTCTACGATGGTTACCATCTCCAATAGAAACTATGGTGAGGTCTATCCATGATCCGATGTTAATCTTGGAATGAATCTATGCTCATTTGGGAGCTGATTGCTGGCGGGGAGCTGTTTTGGTGTTTTTCTTCTCCTTTTTGGCTTGTTAATTGTCTCTTTCGAACGGTGTGTAAATATTGTTTACCTCTACGTGCCTATCGATGGCTGATTGGTCTGAGTGCCAGGCTTCTAGGGATTTTCTTAGCGCTTCTGGACTTGGCTTGGTCTACGATGGTCACCATCTCCAGGTTGAAACTTTGATGAGGTTTTTCCGTGATCTAATGTTAATCTTGTAATTAATCTATGCTCATTTGGATGCTGATTGTTTTGTTCTTTCTGTTCCGTTTCGGACGTGTTGATTGTCTCTTTTGCACAGTGTGTTCCTCTTGAAAATTCTGTGTGATGAGGTGCATTATTACTCAATGCCTTGTTGATATATTTTCGGTGTGTTATCAATTGTGGACTAGAAACCTTGGGCTTTTTTTACTTCTACACGGCATAGAGACAACTGTGCTGGCACATGAAAATACTCGAACCTAGCAAATCTGCATTTGATCCTCTAGTGGAGGATCTAATTAAGCAACTCAATATCAAAATTTTGGTCTGATATTTATAGTGGCAAATGATTAGCAAGGTAGGGAAATCTTTGGAGAATCGAGCCTTCAACGGAAGAATAGGAATCGGGGATATTAAAATCGACAAATGTTTTGGGAAATGCCCGGTTCTTTTATTTTAAGTGAGATTTGTTTATCAACAAAGGATAGAGACTAAATTATATGTGCATCATTTCTTCTCAAAAGCAAAACGAGCAAACACTTTTGCTGGTCTACTGTACAGGTAAAGCCCTCAATTTACGACCACAGTTAAGCCTAAAATTTTCGTTGCTAAGTGAGGCAGTCGTTCAGTGAGTTTCACTCCATTTCACAACCTCTTTTGAGGCAGTTGTTAACAGAACTGCTGCAGTTTTCACATTAGTAACTTGGTGGTTAAGTGAATCACTCCAGTTGTTAAGAATACAACCCATTGTTTAGTGACCGAAGTTACCACGGCCCTGAAAAAAGTGAGTTATGGCCGGTTTTCCCCACTTATGACCGTTGCCCATGGTCACGTGATCAAACTTGAACATTGGGCACTATCTATTAAAATGAAATTCAATGGTGAAAAGAGTAAAAGGTTCTACATTTAGGCAAGAAAAACGAAATGCACAGGTTTAGGTTTAGGTTTTATTAAATTTATAGACCGCCCCCTCTCCCCGCAGGGACTCGGGGCGGTGTACAGACCGTTCATATATAAAAACAACAAAACATGACATAAAACACCAGACAGAACCACACAAACATACAGTCTGTGTATATAACCCAAACTAATTAAATAATTAAAACAATTCTAAAACCAATTTAAAACCCCAGAATTTAAAATTTAAAAAGCCATCCAGGAAGGTCAGTAGTGAGTGTTACTTGTAATTACAATTAGGCCAGGCTGGCTAGTCGAAACAGGTGGGTCTTGAGTTTCTTATGGAAGGAGCGGAGGTCCAAGGTAATTCTAATATCGGGGGGGAGGTCGTTCCAGAGGGTTGGGCCCATCACAGAGAAGGCCCTACTCCTTGGCGCCGCACTGCTTAGCGGAAGGTACCCGGAGGAGTCCCTCTCTGTGAGAGCGGATTGGTCGCAGGGATGTGTGGGGTAGAATGCGATCCCGCAGGTAACTAGGTCCCGAGCCATGGAACGCTTTAAAGATGACAATCAGCACCTTGAAACGCACCCGAAAAGCCACAGGCAGCCAGTGCAGCTCGCACAGGAACGGTGTTACATGGGAGTACCTAGTACTCCCCATAATAACCCGCATGGCTGCATTCTGAACCAGCTGGAGCCTTCGGGTGCATCTCAAGGGGAGCCCCATGTAGAGAGCATTGCAGTAATCAAGACAGGAAGTCACCAGGGCCTGAGTGACTGTGCGAAGGGCGTCCCGCTCTAGTAGGGGGTGCAATTGGCGCACCAGGCGAACCTGGTGGAACGCCCCCCTAGCCACGGCTGTCACATGATCATCTAGCGCCAGCCGGGAATCTAGGAGGACGCCCAAATTGCGTGCCCTATCCACCGGGGGCAGTTGTACCCCCCCGATGGCCAGAGATGGCACACACTGGCTAAAGCGGGGCGCCGGTAGCCACAGCCACTCCGTCTTGGAAGGGTTGAGCCTGAGTCTGTTGTCACCCATCCAGACCCGGACGGCTTCCAGACACCGGGACATCACCTCGACGGCTTCGTTGGGGTGGTTCGGGGTAGAGATATATAGCTGAGTGTCATCTGCATACAGATGGCACTCAACCCCGAATCCTCGAATGATCTCGCCCAGCGGTTTCATGTATGTGTTGAACAGGAGAGGTGAGAGGACCGACCCCTGTGGCACTCCACACGTGAGCGGCCTCAGGGTCGACCTCTGCTCCCCTGCCAACACGCATTGCGTCCGACCGGAGAGGAAGGAGGAGAACCACCGCAGTACGGTGCCCCTCACCCCCATCCCCTCCAGCCGACGCAGTAAGATACCATGGTCAATGGTATCGAAAGCCGCTGAGAGATCTAATAGGACTAGGATGGAGGAACAACCCCCATCCTTCGCCCTCCAGAGATCATCCACCAACGCGACCAAAGCCGTCTCAGTGCTGTGGCCGGGCCGAAAACCGGACTGGTGCGGGTCTAGATAAATAATTTCCTCCAGGTGTCGAGGGAACTGTTGCGCCACCACACTCTCAACAACCTTCACTAAGAAGGGAAGGTTGGAGACAGGACGATAATTGGCTAACTCTACTGGGTCCAGAGAAGGCCTCTTAAGTAGGGGCCTCACCACCGCCTCTTTCAAGACGGCTGGTAGGAACCCCTCCCTCAGCGAGGCGTTCACCAGTCCCAGGAGCCAGTCTCGTGTGGCCTCCCAGGCTGCCAGTACAAGCCAGGAGGGACACGGGTCCAATAAACATGTGGTGGCCCGCAGTCGCCCACATAGCCTGTCCATATCCTCGGCGGCAACAGAGTCAAACTCCTCCCAGAGTGGTACCTCAAGACTCTCCTCCGGTGTCTCCCCAGGATCACTGAAGGGGACCCATTCACTCCGGATCTGAGCGATTTTGTCCTGCAGATATTCCCCAAATTCCAGTATAGATGGTACCTTGCTCAATAGTAGTAACTGTGAAAGGGATCTTGGAGTCCGAGTGGATAACCGTTTAAACAGGAGCCAGACATGGGCAGCAGCTGCCAAAAAAGCCAACACAGTTCTAGGCTGCATCAACAGAGGGATAGAATCAAGATCATGTGAAGGGTTAATACCACTTTATAATGCTTTGGTAAGGCCACACTTGGAATACTGCATTCAGTTCTGGTCGCCACGATGTAAAAAAGATGTGGAGACTCTAGAAAGAGTGCAGAGAAGAGCAACAAAGATGATTAGGGGACTGGAGGCTAAAACATATGAAGAACGGTTGCAGGAACTGGGTATGTCTAGCTTAAGAGAAAGAAGGACTAGGGGAGACATGATAGCAGCCTTCCGATATCTCAGGGGTTGCCACAAAGAAGAGGGAGTCAAACTGTTCTCCAAAGCACCTGAGGGTAGAACAAGAAGCAATGGGTGGAAACTAATCAAGGAGAGAAGCAACTTAGAACTGAGGAAAAATTTCCTGACAGTTAGAACAATTAATCAGTGGAACAGAAGTTGCCTCCAGAAGTTGTGAATGCTCCAACACTGGAAGTCTTTACAATTTAAATCACTAGTAAAAAAAGCTTGATTTAAATCAACTCGATTTAGACCATAATTTTTAAAGAGCAGCTGTCATCTCCGTCCCGCATCCTCCTCTGACCCGTTGGTGACTCAGTCCCAATATTTCAGATTATACATAGCCTCCTCATGCTACATAACTAGGCTCCATTTCAGGCTGAATAAACTCAATTGTGAATGTATCTTAAATAGAAAACTACCTTTAGATAGATTTTTTTTTTACTCCCAAAGCATTTTATTAAAACAAATTCGATAAAAATAAAGTCCGATTTAAATTAAAAAAATCAGATTTCTTTTTTTTTTAATCATCAATTTTTATCCCCCCTGAAATATAGGGCTACGAGGCATCTGAATATTTACAATACATTTTTTTTCCTGTTGGAGGAGGAGGAGGAGGAGGGGACCGGGAGTAGAAAAAGATTGATTTTGTGTATGTTTGAGATTTATTAAAATGTCAGTGAGTCAAGATAATTCAATGGTCTTGTCCGCACAGTAAACCTGCAATAAATTGACTTCATGTGCAAAAAAAAAAAAACCCTGCCGCGTGAGAGTTGATGAAAAGCTTGCCTCGTGCTTCAAAATGTCCTTTTCTTAAGATGGAAGAAATGTTACGTAGCCAGAGGGATAAAATGATTAAGATTTCCCCCCCCCCTCCAAATGTATGTATTTATGTCTAAGTATATTACCCCCATGTCGCATGGCTATATTACTTTTTATCCTTTTCATCTGTTCCACTACCTTCTCTGTTGCTTTCATTATTATGATTATTATTCTTTGTGATTATGATGATATCACTTCGTTAGTTGTATGTACAATAAGAGCTTCTTTCTATACCAGAAATAAGTTCCTTGTGTGTCCATTCACACACGGCCAATAAAATATTTTGTTTTGTTCTGATCTGTTACCTAGTTTATATTCTGTTCTGTTCTATAATCTATTCTACTTTATTCTACATTCTACATTCTGTTCTATAATCTGTTCCATTCCCTATTCTACATTCTACAGTCTTCTATTCTGTCCCATAATCTATCCAATTCCCAATTCTATATTCTACATTCTATATACAATAATACAATATATATTCTATATTCTGTTCTATAATCTTTGGTGGGAAGGGAACAGCGTTCCGTGAGCCTTCAGCATTGAGTCATGCCGGCCACATGACCACAGAGACGTCTTCAGACAGCGCTGGCTGTTTGGCTTTGAAAGGGAGATGAGCACCGCCCCCTAGAGTCGGGAACAACTAGCACATTTGTGCGAGGGGAACTTTTACCTTTTACCTATCATAACCCTCCAGCATTACACCCAACAAAAATATTTCTGGTTTCAGATCTGCGTGTCGCTTAATTATCTTTTCCAACCAGCATGTATTTTCTTCCAATATTTTCTTGCTTTCATACAAATCCACTACATACGATAAAGGCAAGAATTCCTTTTTTCTTGCAAGGAATAATAAACATAAATAAAGTCCCTTAAATATATTTCCATCCTCCCCTCAAGGACCAGCCTGCTGTTCCAGGGTATGAAATTAGCCAGAGAGTTTCGGTGGGAAAAGTACACACCTCTCTGCCTGCCAAGGACTGAAGCCTGCATTTTAAGCAAAGGATTTAATTAAAATAGAAAGCCGGGGTTTTCCTCCCCCCGCTCCAAACAAACAAAAAAAAAAACCCACCGTTAAAAATAGCGCGATCCGAATTCAGGCGCTAGGTCATTCCATACCGCATACATTATTCCAGTAAGCCATGTTTACCAGGCGCGGCTGCATCGCTCACTGCATTGTGGGTTGTCTTAAAATGCAATTTCTCCCTATAAAGCAACCCTCTCGTTTCGAATTGGGACGTGCGCGCGGTGCAGAATACGCACAGCGGGTGGCCTGCATTCGAGGCTAATGGGCTCTGGTATGTAGGAAAACCACCTCTGCAATTTCGAAAGGGGGGGGGGAAGTTTGAAAAACCGAAAGGGAATCTGTTTCCTTCCCAAATAGCCAATAGGAAAAAATGACACTGTGGGGCCAGAATAGATTCGGCATCTTATTTAAAGGGTTGCCTTAGCATCACGCCGGCTTAAATCCCGGTATCTCTGATTTTGTGTTCCGCGATTAAATCTTTGCGTCTCCATTATGTTATTCCTTTTCTTTGTATAAGCACCGTTAATATGGAGTGCAGGAAAGGAGCAAGAAATGGCAAGTTAATGGAGATTATTCTCAGTCATCCAAAGTCCTGGTTGTCCCAAAGGTGTTTTTTTCAGGAGGCAACTGGACTTCATGGTTTTTCCTTTGAAGACATTTCGCTTCTCCTCCAAGGAGCATCTTCAGTTCTGGCTGAATGGTTGGGGAAGGGAAGGATTGACTCTCCTTGCAGACAGTTGGTCCTTTGCAGCCTTTGAGAGGGTCGTTGAGGCCACTTGGAGGTTTTATCTGTGTCCTCAGGGTCCCCTGAATGGTGCAAATGGGTGTGGAGCCTTCTTGGAACTGCTGAAAAATCCTGCAGAAAGCACAGCTCCACAACAACAGTCCAAGAAGCCTCCGCGCCCATTTGCACCACTCAGGGGACCCTGAGGACACAGATAAAACCTCCAAGTGGCCTCAACGACCCTCTAAAAAGGATGCAAATGACCAGCTGTCTGCAAGGAGTATCAATCCCTCCCTTCCCCACAATCCGGTTAGACAAGAAACAGCAAGCTAAAGAAATTAAAAGCATGAGATAAAGGAATGGAAATAGGGCTGGAGAAAGGGTACAGCTGGTCCTTGACTTCACAACAGTCCATTTAGTGACTGTTCAAAATTAAGTCACTGGAAAAAAAGTGACTTGTGACCGTTTTTCACGCCTATGACTGTTTGCCGCATCCCCAGAGTCACGTGATCAAAACTCGGACGCTCGGCAGCTGACTCATACTTATGACGGTCGCAGGGTCCTGGGGGTCGCAGTGATCCACTTTTGCCACCTTCCGACGAGCAACGTCAATGGATTCACTTTAACGACCGTGTTACTGACTTGAAAAACTGCAGTGATTCACTTAGCAAATCTGGCCAGAAAGGTGGCAAAATGGGACGAAACTCGCTTAACTACTGTCTCGCTTAGCAACAGAAACCTTGGGCTCAATTGTGGCCGTAAGTCGAGGACTACCTGTATGTTGATTGCATTCTGGCAAATAGTTCACTGTCTGGTTGCGTTGCTCTACTGTAACACACAACGCTTGTTGGCGGAGGGAAAAAAATTAGAAAACCTTAGTTGATATTATTTTTATATTCTTGTTTGTCATACGGTCAGCCAGATGTTTAGACTGAATTTGGCATTTTTGACCGCCCTATCAAGTCCTTCCCAACGGCCTGGGAGAGCCAGATATGGAGGTTTGATGGCAATTAGACATACCGTCACAAGATCTAAGTTGTTTGGCTCAAAGCCGTCTTTGGCAATGGACTGATGGGGATTATTGTCAATGCCAGCAGTGTATAAGGGATGTCCCAAATGTTCTGGGATTGCACTCAAGGCGCCTTACGGCTGTTACTGCTGCCTTTGCTTTCTTTCACCCCAGTCCTTCTATTTCTATTTGCAGGTCTTTGTATTATTAACGGTTGCAGGAACTGAGTATGTTTAGCTTAAGAGAAAGAAGGACCAGGGGAGACAGAATAGCATTGTTCCAATATCTCAGAGGTTGCCACAAAGAAGAGGGAGTCAAGCTATTATCCAGGGCACCTGAGGGTAGAACAAGAAGCAATGGGTGGAAACTAATCAAGGAGAGAAGCAACTTAGAACTGAGGAGAAACTTCCTGACAGTGAGAACAATTAACCAGTGGAACAGAAGTTGCCTCCAGAAGTTGTGAATGCCCCAACACTGGAAGCCTTTAAGAAGATGTTGGATAGCCATTTGTCTGGAACGGCATAGGGTTTCCTGCCTAGGCAGGGGGTTGGACTAGAAGACCTCCAAGGTCCCTTCCAACTCTGCTATTGTATTGTATTATTATTATTATTTGCTGCTGTCTCCAGCTACTGCCACATTCACTATCCAAGCGTATTTCTTATCAACAGTTGTTAAGTTTGGGGTGTTGGGGGGGCAGATGGCAGGCCTGAATCCCCGGAGCAATTTAGCTTCTTCGTTTTCTATTCCTTTTTCTGTTTTATGTCCCTACCGGTTGTTGCTTGACACCAAATGATATCTCTTGCCGCTCTTCCAATTCACCATCGTTGTTATTTCCCCCCATTATTAAATTTATTTGCCGACACTCATTTAAACAAGCAAACGAGATTTCCTATCCGTCGCCCTCCAGAAATTTTTCTTTCCTATCTGTTCCTTTACAGTTGTGATTTTGAGAACAGTTTTGAAAAAAAAATATTACGCATTCTTTTTGAATATTCTTTTGGCTACTCCAGCAGGCCGTAAAATGGCAGCCCATTGCTTGTCTAGACAG
The DNA here is from genome assembly GCA_029891615.1 of Natrix natrix natrix. NCBI lineage: Eukaryota > Metazoa > Chordata > Lepidosauria > Squamata > Natricidae > Natrix > Natrix natrix. The sequence goes on from JAKRSK010008246.1 coordinate 214,676, forward strand.
AATAACAGATGGATGCTGCAAATGGCAGCCTTTGTTTTCAGATTTAAAATCATATTTATCCTCCATGGGTAAATAGATGTTTTCTCTTCGAAGCCTTTGAAAATCTGTGCAAACGTAAACAAGTGCCGATATCAACTCGACGTAATTTCAAATCGTATTCCTGGCCCTGATCAGCATAAGGTATTTAATGAAAGGAACAGTGATCTCCAAAAGTGAGAATTGTGATTTTTATGTTCCTAAGGAGCTTCTTTGAACACGGACAAAGAGAAAGCAGAATCTCTCTTGCTTTCTAGTTAGGTTACAAAAAGGGACATGGAAAATAATTGGGTCTCAAGGGGGGCAGGAAGGGAGAAAAAGATTTGTCTATAAAATGTGTCTTGCTTTGAAAGAATTTGGACTAGAAAGGGCTATAAATTTAGCAGAGGGAAAAAAATAGAATAATTTTTTTTTAAACTACCTGCCTGCCACCCAAACCTGAGAGCCTCCTTTTGGTCTAGTGGTTAAGGAACCAGGCCTAAAACTGGGAGACAGTGAGTTCTAGTCCCACCTTAGGCAGGAAAGCTGGCTGGCTGGCTGGGTCAATCACCAGAAAATAGGGAGTTCTAGTTCCATCTCGGGCATTAAAGCCAACTGGTGACTGTGGGCAAATTATTAGGAGACGGTGACTTCTAGTTCTACTTAGGCATGAAAGCCAGCTGGGTGACTGTGGGCAAACCATTAGAAGACAGGGAGTTCTAGTCCTGCCTTAGGCATGAAAGCCAACTGGGTGACTGTGGGCCAGTGCTTCTCTCTCAGCTCAGCCCGCCTCACAGCGTGGTTGTGGGAAAATTAGATGGAAAGTATGTTGAATACATTTATCGCCTCGAGTCATTTGTGAAAAAAGGTGGGATATAAACTAATCAACCTCCCCTCTGAATTAGTGTTCATTATTTTTCTTTAAATTCAGGGCCCTTTTCTGCACCAGGAGAGTTAGATTCCTCCTCTCCATAAAGCCCCCCCCCCTTACAGCACTGATTTATAACGGGATGCTACAACCGTCATAGATGTGAGTCCATCATAGGAGGGAAGGAAGGAAGGAAAAAGAAAGAAGGGAGGGAGGAAGAAAGGGAGGGAGAAAAGGGGGGAAGAAAGAAAAAAGGGGAAGGAAGGAAGGAAAACTAGACAGGAAGGAAGGAAGGAAAGGAAAAAAGGGGAAGGAAGGAAAACTAGAAAGGAAGGAAAAAGAAAGAAGGGAGGGAAGTAAGAAAGGGGGGAAAGGAAGGAAGTGAAGGAAGGAAAAAAGGGAGGGAGGGAAGGAAGAAGGGAGGGAAGGAAGGAAGTGAAGGAAAGAAAAAGGGGGAGAGAAGGAAGGAAAACTAGATAGGATGGAAGGAAAAAGGAAGGAGGGAGGGAAGGAAGAAAGGAAGGAGAGAAGCTAAGGAGCCATTTTTGGAAGTAGGGGGGGAGAGGAATCCATCCAGAAAATGTCGCCCCCCTGCTCCACCTTTGCAGATCAGATCCCCTCTATTGTTCCGTCAAATGCCTGAGCACTCAACCACGTAACCGAGTATTTGTGAGAATACAAAGGGCAGAAAGGCTTTGCCCTCCGGCTCAGCGGGCATAATGGCTTCGGCTGGGCTTCCGACCAAAACCAGGCCCTGCGTCCTTTGTGACGCCGTCCATTTCAGGCGGAAAGAGGAAAATTAAAAACACGGAAGGGAAGGAAGAAGGCCTTGCCCCTGCAGGATCACCCCCAAATTCTGCATAAAGGCTCTTCCCCCCCCCCCAAATCGGTTATAAAATAAATAACGAGGACGGATCTTGTTGAAGCCCTGTTTGAGCTCTGCCCTTCCCTCCAAAGAGGTAGTCCTCGACTTAGGACCACAACGGAGCCCAAAAGTTCTGTTCCTAAGCCAGACGAAGTTGTGAAGTGAATTTTGCTCCGTTTTATGACCGTTCTTGCCACCGTTGTTAAGTGACTCACTGCACTTGTTAAAATTAGTATCAGATTCTGAACACCTGCAATGGTTCACTTTAACCAACTGTGGCAAGAAAGGCCATAAAACGGGGCAAAATTCACTCCGCGGCCGTCTGGCTTAGGAACGGAAATTTAGGGTCATATGTCGAGGACTGCCAGTATTTAGAAATTGCCATTTAATCCAGCTTTGGAGCTTTCCCACCCCTCCAGGTGTGGCATCGTTGTCGTTTGTAACACCACACTGTTGTGGGAGCTGAACGTTGAAAAGCTGCTGAAAATTATTGTGATTAAATCCCATTTTCAGGCCTGCCTTATGAATGTTGCGAGTCAAGGGTCACGGTTGACTCGGGAGGCAAATTAAGACTTTGGCTTTCCTGACAAGCTTTAATTTAAACTTTAGAGCCGGTATGTGGGGGAACCTGCTGAAATTTAGTGCTTGAGGAAGCCAGTCAGATGCTGAAGCCGGAGAAAATGGAATGTTAAATCACATTCGGTGTCATTTTGAAATTCTTAGGCCGTCTTGAAAGGGCCATAGTGGCTCAGGAATTCTGGGAGTTGTAGTCCAGAAATCATGAAAGGGTCATAGTTCCCCATGCTGGCTGAGGGATTCTGGGAGTTGAAGTCCACGAGTCATGAAAGGGCCATAGATCCCCATGCTGGTTCAGGGATTCTGGGAGTTGTAGTCCAGAAATCATGAAAGGGTCATAGTTCCCCATGCTGGCTGAAGAATTCTGGGAGTTGAAGTCCACGGGTCATGAAAGGGCCATCAATCCCCACCTCTGGTGTAAAAGGAGAATTGCTGGATGCCAGCTCCTTCAAGCAGTAAAGTAACCTTGTGACTGACAGTCCCAGCCAGAAAATTATCCGGAGACGAAGACGTTTGTCCCATTCCAATTTAAGTGATTTCCCTCTTCTTCTTTTTTTTACATATTTTTTTTTACTTTTAATTTTCAAAACAAACACAACACATCCTTCTTTACATACTGTGTAAAGTGTATCAGTTGGTTACAAAAAGGCTTTCGTGCATCTCTTCCACAGTCAACAAACATAATTCATATTAACTCAAGTATTTTAACTCAGATATTTATACATGTTACCATCATCATACCTCCATTTTCATTTGATTATAATTGTTTAAACGCCCATCATCATAAAATATACCAAGATTTAATACATAACCACATACTGGCATTTCATCTACTATTTCTAAAATCTTCCAATAACACTTATGACCTATTCTAGCTAAATATCCATATTATTTAGTAACAACGTTTTCTAATCCTCCTTTCCAAATCACTATTTACAATTTACATCCAGTTTCCTTATGTTGTACCCATACATATATATATACGTTGTTATCATTATCCCTCCTTTATTTGACTATATCCTGTATCATAACATTTCCCCCCTAATAATCAAGACTTAATTGAATCTAACTTATTCTTTTTTATTAACCTTTATATATAATCAAAAAGATTTCTAATCTTCCTTTCATGGGTACCATTCAATATTCATATCCAATTATTACTTATCATAACATTACACATTGTATACATTATTATCATTATCAATTATTTATTTAACTATATCTATTGTCACTAAATTTCACTAAGTTTAACTAGTTTTAAATTATACACTTCCATCTATCAACCTGTATCTTTCCAGTAGCAAAACAGTCTCATGTCTTCTGCCATTTGTGGTATCAGTCCTCTAATCATCTCCTTCATCAAATTTGTATGGACTCCTCTTAGCAACTCATTGCTTATAAAATCTCTCATGTAATTTCGATGCCCTTCTTCTGTTTCCTTAATCAGCTTATCTTTGAATTGTCAGTAATGTTATCAATGATGTTGCTAATAAAATTTCTCTCTTTAAATCCATAAATTATTTTGTTTTTTCTTCTTCTGTATCTTGCCATCTGGGGTAGAGTTCCCCTCCATTTAATTCCTCTTTCAGTATTCCACTCTTTCCATCACCAGACACAAACCAATCACCATAAATATCAGCAGATTTAATTTCTTTATGGTCATTTTCCTCTTCGGTTTTTAGGACTCTAACCTCCACTTTTTCTACTTGATAAACATCTCCAACTTCTTCATCATATTTTACTGTTAGATGCTCTAAGTCTTCCAACTTCTTCTCTGTCCTCTCAAATGTGTTTGATAATTTCTGAATTTCTAAGAATATCTTTTGCAGGCTTTTTTCCGATTCTTGAATGAGTTAGAAAAACACCCACAGTAACGAAAGAGGAGAATTTTAGTCCATAGGTTACAAAGAATAATAAAAGAAAAAAAATAGAAGAAGAAAACTTAACCCATTCGTTTTCAAAAGGCTTGCATAAATTCCATCCATGAACATAGCATTTAAAAAGTAAGATAACCCACTGTCCAAAACCATTCAAAGCTTAATTCCGCCGCTTATTTCTTCTGTTCTCCAATTTAAATTAATTTGAAGTTTTTTTATAGGCAGTCTCTTTTAAAATGGTAAAAATTCCTCACCAGCTGGAAACACTTTCTCTTTCCGTATCCTTCCGTTTTGGAGCCGCCCCGACTTCATCAGCCTAATGGCTGGATTTTTTGTTGCCGGCTTGAAGAACTTCTCTTGCATCGATCAGGGACTTTGCGATGTCCCTGAGATCAGCAAGACGTGTTCTTCCTGTTCACCGTCTCTGTGGGACGGTTTAGGTCCAATTGGACCACCCAGCGGCAAAAGTATCGGCTGCGGTCTCGGAGCATTGAGACCGCATGTCCTCCCAAACATTTTGTGGGGGGTGTTGATTTCCTGCTTGGCCCCTCCGGCTTTTGCAAAGCGTTTTCAGGGGAGCATTTTTCCTCCCATTTCAGCGACATCCTCTGGATCACCAAAACACCAAAGACTCTTAGGAGGGGCGTCCTGAGACCTCAATAACTGAGTTACTGTAGGAATGGCCGAGAAGCCTCCTCAGCCACACGGCCGTCGCCTTTCAGGGACTTCCCCATAATTCGGTTTATGAATCATTGCTTTTGCTCTGGTGTCAAGCACACAGGAGGACCTTAAGTGCTTGTAATTGACAGCAATTCGAGGCCCTTTGCTGAGACAGCAGCCCTCCCTTCTGATTCCCAGTGAGTTGGGGGGCTGCCGGAGTTTTTCTTGTTTTCCTGGGGGTGCTAATGAAGAGCAGTGGTGGGTTGCTGCGGGTACAGCCCAGTACGGCCATACCGGTAATGGTCGGGAGCAGCAGAGAGCGTACTGGTACAGTGGCTCGTTTGACCTGCCCGCATGCCCACTCTCTGTAGCTGTTTTTATGAGAAATGGCAAAGTGCGCACGGGCGTACAGCATGCGGTGCCTGCATGAGCCCCAAAAAGCAGCTGGTTGTCGCAGGGGCAGTGGATTGCGCATGCGTGCACAGCGCATGTCCGGCCATGCACAAACAGACCGCGATCAGTGTACCGATAGCGACGGTTGGAGCAACCCACCATTGATTAAGAGGTATATGAATTGGGGCGGGGGCGTATTGTCCTCAACGTATGGCTGTGAAAGTTGGACCATAAGGAAGGCTGAGGGCCAAAGAATGGAGGCCTTTGAACTCTGGTGCTGGAGAAGACTCCTGCATTGAGTCCCTTGGACTGCAAGGCCATCCGACCGGTCAGTCCTAGAGGAGATCAACCCTGACTGCTCTTTAGAAGGCCAGATCCTGAAGAGGAAACTCAAATACTTTGGCCACCTAATGAGAAGGAAGGACTCCCTGGAGAAGAGGCTCATGCTGGGAACGATGGAGGGCAGAAGAAGAAGAAGGGAGCGACAGAGAAGGAGGTGGCTGGCTGGCGCTACCGAAGTAGTCGGTGTGAGATTAAATGGACTCCAGAGGATGGTAGAGGACAGGAAGGCCTGGAGGGAACGTGGTTCAGGGGATCACGATGGGTCAGACACAACTTCGCAACTAACTACAACATTGTCCTCAAGGAATGGAGCAGGGTTGGGGACCACCCTTGGGACAGGATGCTTACAAGACCATCGTCTCCGAAATAGGAGAATTAAAAAAATGATTTTCCCGTAGTGTTCTCTCCCCATATCGCCGTGTCCTCAAGAAAGATCAAAGAGACACTTTTCAATTATTACTTCTTTTAAGATAAGGAAGCTGCTCCAGAAAGTGGCTGAAGAAGATCTCATCTTGGGGGTAGAAGAACTGCCCCCCCCCTTGCAGTCTTTGGTTAAGGGCATCTTTCTGCTTGTAAGAGCCCTGGTGGCGCAGTGGCTTTTGCAGGCTGACTCTGCCCACTGCCAGCAGTTCGATCCTTATGGGCTCAAGGTTGACTCAGAATTCCATCCTTCCGAGATCAGTAAAATGAGGACCCAGATTGTTGGGGGCAAGAGGCTGACTCTGTAAACTGCTTAGAGAGGGCTGGGAAGCACTGGGAAGCGGTATATAAGTCTAAGCGCTATTGCTCTTCCTATTCTCTCTTTCTTCCTTCCATCCATCCATCCATGGTGCACAGTGGTTAGAATGTAGTATTGCAGGCTAACTCTGCCCACTGCCAACAGTTTGATCTTAACCAGCTCAGAGTTAACTGAGCCTTCCATCCTTCCAAGGTGGGTAAAATGAGGACCCAGATAGTTGGGGGAAAGAGGCTGACTCCATAAACCACTTAGAGAGGACTGGAAAACACTTTGAAGCGGTATATAAGTCTAAGTGCTGTTGCTATGGCCCTTCCTTCCTTCCTTCCTTCCTTCCTTCCTTCCTTCCTTCCTTCCTTCCTTCCTTCCTTCCTTCCTCTTCCCCCATTCTCTCTCCTTCCTCCCTCTGCACTCTTTCTAAAGTCTCAACATATTTTTTATGGTGTGGTGACCAAAACCGAATGCAGTACTCTAGGTGTGGTCTTACTAAGGCTTTATTGAGTGATATTAGTACCTCCCTTGATCTTGATTGTATCCCTCTGTTAATTCAATTTAGGATTGCATTGGCTTTTTTGGCTGCTGCTGCACACGGCTGGCTCCTATTTAACTGTTGTCCACTAAGACTCCAAGATCCCTCTCCCACAGTCGCTGCTATTAAGCCTGGTTTCTCCCAATCTATATCTGTACTTTTGATTTTTCTTACCTAAGTGTAAGATTTCGGTTTAACTGACCTTCTCAGAATTTTCAGATGCTGCAACGATCATAAATATATTCCAGTTGCCAATTATTCCAAATTAGATCACGTGACCCTGGAGATACTGCAACGGTCGTAGGTGTGAAACCTGGGCACAAGACCCATTCTTTTCAGCGCTGTTGTAACTTTAACGTCGCTAAATGAATGGTTGCAAGTGGAGGCCTTGTTGTATTGATTATTCCTTATTTGTACTTGAGTTTTTAACCCAGTGTAAATGACCCGGAGCCTTTAGGGTTTGAGATAAAGAACTAGATTTGATTGATTTAATAAGTAACAAGGGAGATGGGTTTGAGTAATAATAATAATAATAATAATAATAATAATAATAAATATTTATTTCTTAGCCGCACCCTCTCCCGAAGGACTCGGGGCGGCGTACAATGGAACATATGAAATAAATATGTGGACGAAACAAACATATAGCAGAGACATATATCGAGACATACACAAGGAGGAGGTTAGCTGATAAATAAAACAATTAAAATACAGTATTTAAAAACCCCTAGATAATTAAATATAATTAAAATACCCAGTAAAAACCTGTCAGGAGCGATATGGTTAGATCAAAGTTGAGCCAGGCCAGCTGCTTGGAATAGGTGGGTCTTAAGCTTAATACGAAAGGAGCGGAGGTCAGAGGTATTCCTAATATCCGGAGGGAGGTCATTCCACAGGGCTGGGCCCGCCACAGAGAAGGCTCTACTCCTAGGCGCCGCCCCACGACACTGTCTAGTGGACGGCACCTGGAGGAGGCCCTCTCTGTGCGAGCGAATTGGTCGCAGGGATGTATGGGGCAGAATACGATCCCGCAAGTAACTAGGTCCTGAGCCATGGAGCGCTTTAAAGATTATTATCAAAACCTTGAAACGCACCCGATAGACCACAGGAAGCCAGTGCAGCTCGCGCAGGAGAGGTGTCACATGGGAGTACCTAGTACTCCCCATAATTACCCGAGCGGCTGCGTTCTGGACCAACTGTAGCCTCCGGGTGCATTTCAAGGGAAGCCCCATGTAGAGAGCGTTACAGTAGTCCAAGCGGGACGTCACCAGCGCATGAGTGACTGTGCGTAAGGCGTCCCGGTCCAGTAGGGGGCGCAATTGGCGCACCAGGCGAACCTGGTGGAACGCCCCCCTTGCCACGGCTGTCACATGGTCATCCATGGACAGCCGGGCATCCAGGAGGACGCCCAAATTGCGCGCCCGCTCCACGGGGGCAAGTTGAATGCCCCCAATGGCCAATGATGGAATTAATTGGCTGAACCGGGGAGCTGGTACCCACAGCCACTCCGTCTTGGAGGGGTTGAGCTTGAGTCGGTTGTCATCCATCCAGATCCGTACGGCTTCCACACACCGGGACATCACTTCGATGGCCTCGTTGGGGTGGTTCGGGGTGGAAAAGTACAGCTGAGTATCATCAGCGTACAGATGGTATCCCACCCCGAAACCACGGATGATCTCACCCAGCGGCTTCATATATGTGTTGAAGAGGAGTGGCGAGAGGACCGACCCCTGTGGCACCCCACAAGTAAGGGGGCGTAGGGTCGACCTCTCTTCTCCTGCCAACACACGCTGCGTCCGGTCAGAAAGGTAGGAGCCGAACCACCAACGCGACCAAGGCCGTCTCCGTGCTGTGACCGGGGCGGAAGCCGGACTGGCGCGGGTCTAGATAATCATTTTCCTCCAGATGTCGTGGAAACTGGTAAGCCACCACACTCTCTACAACCTTCGCCAAAAAGGGAAGGTTGGAGACAGGACGATAATTGGCCAGCTCCAAAGGGTCCAGGGAAGGCTTCTTGAGCAAGGGTCTCACCACCGCCTCTTTCAAGGCGGCCGGGAGAGACCCCTCGCTCAGCGAAGCATTCACTAGGCCCAGGAGCCAGTCTCGTGTAACCTCCCAGGATGCCAGTACAAGCCAGGAGGGGCACGGGTCCAATAAACATGTGGTGGGTCGCAGTCGTCCACGCAATCTGTCCAAATCCTCGATGGCAACCAAGTCAAACTCCTCCCAGATCGATACCTCAAGACTCGCCATGGACGTCTCCATTGGATCACTGACAGGAACCCAATCTTTCCGGATTTGAGCGATTTTATCCTGCAGATATTTTCCAAATTCCTCTGCCCTGCCCTGTAGGGGGGCCTCCCGCGGCCTCTGAAACAAGAGGGAGCGGGACACCCGAAACAGGGCGGCAGGGCGGTTCTCCGCGGATGCAATGAGAGTGGCACAATATTGGCGTTTGGCCACTCTCAATGCCACAAGGTACGTCCTTAAATGGGCTCGTGCCTGTGTTCGATCAAATTCGGAGCGAGAGGATCTCCAACGACTCTCTAGACGTCTCTTGCGGCACTTCATCACCCTTAGCTCCTTGGTAAACCAAGGGGCTAGGGTGGATCGTTGCCGCCGGAGAGGTCGCAAAGGCGCCACCCGGTTCAAGGCCCCGGTAGTTGCATTATTCCACGCAACTACCAGGTCCTCTACCCGGGGGCGGGTCAAGGTTACAGGAGGTGGCCCAAGCTCCGTCTGGAACCTATCAGGTTCCATCAGGCGCCTGGGGCGGAACCATCTGGAACTTTCCGGTTCTGCCTCCCCGCAGCGGGAGGTAGCACCAGGGAAGTCAAGACGAAGGAGTGAGTGATCTGACCATGACAGGGGAGTGATGGTTAAATCCCCTCCTCCCAGATCACTCAGCCACTGGCCAGAGACAAAAACAAGGTCCAGAGTGTGTCCTCCCTCGTGTGTTGGGCCCTGAATCATTTGAGTCAGGTCCATGGCTGTCATGGAAGCCATGAACTCCCGAACCCCCTCTGATGCTTCTCCCATCGATGGCAGGTTACAATCCCCCATCACTAAAAGTTTGGGGGTCTCAACCGCCACCGATGCGATCAGCTCGAGGAGTTCGGGCAGGGCCGCTGATGTATAGCGAGGAGCCAGGTATACTATCAGCAGGCCCAACTGTCTCCCAGGGCCCCATTTCACAACAAGGGATTCACATCCGGATGTCTGTGGCACAGTAGACTCCCTCGGCTCTAAGTCCTCCCGAATAATTGCTGCCACCCCACCGCCCCTTCCCTGGGCCCGGGGCTGGTGAAATGCTCGGTAGCCTGGTGGGCACATTTCGACGAGGGGAAGACCTCCCTCGTGGCCCAACCAGGTCGATGCCCGCGTCCATCGTCCTGGGCCATTCGGCCTTATTAAAATTTGTTTGTGCTTTTCCTGGCCAAGCCCTATTATTGCAAAGGAGAATCCACGTTTCTAAAATGTCATTAGTTTAATTCAGAAAACTGCCAGTCATTCCCTGAAGGTTTCTAAGCTGCTCCAGGCCTAATAATAAGAATATGAAGTTCAGTTCAAAAAATAGAAGGTATTCACACTGGGATATTGCCAGCTTTATGGTTATTCAAGAGAAATTTAGTTCTAATCCGGCCTTAGGCATTAAAGCCAGCTAGGTAGCTTTGAGCCAATCACCAGGAGCCAATGCATTCTAGTTCCGCCCTAGGAATGAAAACCGGTTGGGTGACTTTGGGCCAATCACCAGGAGACAGTGAATTCTAGTTCTGTCCTAGGCATGAATGCCAGCTAGGTGACTTTGAGCCAATCACCAAGAGATGGTGAATTCTAGTCCTGCCTTATGCACGAAAGCCAGCTAGGTGACTTTGAGCCATTCACCAGGAGATGGGGAGTTCTAGTTCCACCTTAGGCATGAACGTCCAACTGGGTGACTTTGGGAAAATCAGCAGGAGACTCTGGGTTCAAGTCATACCTTAGGCCAGAAAACTAACCAGGTGACTTTGGGCCAATCACTAGGAGATGGTGAATTCTAGTCCTGCCTTAGACATGAAAGCCAGATGGGGCAAAATAAGAATAGAAATTTTGGGCTCCGTGGTGGTTGTAACTCAAGAACTACCTTTACTTTAAAAAAGAAGTGTTACTTTTGGAAAACGAGAGACTCCAGGAAAAGACTACAATCTTTAAATTTATCAGATGTCTTCAAGGCAGGTCTCTATTCTTTTTTGATTTTGGGGCAAGGCCCGGATTTGAAAAATTGACAACGGATTATTATTTTCTATTCACTGCTGGCTTTCCAGAGGGGATAGGGGAAAAAAAAGAATAATAAAAGGGAAGAACTGAACAAGTTTAGCCTACAGCATTCTGTTTGCTGCAGGGAAATAATTAACTGGATATATATACCTTTAGGCCCTCCCCTCCCCTGGAGAGGGAATATTTTTGTTTTGCCCAGAGGTAAACCCCAAACTTATGAATTTAGCCCACTCACTTCAAATTAGCAACGTAAAATATAGAAAGTTCATTTTCTGTGTTTTATGACGGTCACAGTGTCCCACTTTTGCAACCTTCTGACCAGGAAAATCAAGGGGGAAGCCATATTGTCCCAGATTCAGTTCTGGGCGTAGAAGTCCACTGGTCGTAAATGGAGCCATAGTAGCTACTCTGCTCCAGCTACTCCTTCTCTCCCAGGGAGCGGCCTTTCCCAGCCAGCCACCACCCCTTGGTAAGCTTGAAGTAGAAAGCCACAGGTGGCAAATTAAAAGAAAGCTAATTGCCATCCTTAATTACAGTTGCAAATCAAGGATTAATACCTTTTAATTCTTCATTAACTCTTTCCGTAGCTTTGTGACTGATACAGCAGCTTTCCATGTCGCCCTATGAAATGGTCGTCTGTTTTCTTGCAGATGTTTCATTACCCAACTAGGTAACATCATGGGGCTAGAAGGGGAGGGAGGTGGAGGAGAGAATGGGGTTTGAGGAGGTGGAAGAGGAGGATGAGAGGGAAGGAGAAACCAACATTAGGGCTGGAAGGGAGAGGGATTTGTGGAGAAGGAAGAGGGGAGAGGAGGAGGATGAGAGGGGAGGAGGAAGTCACATCAGGGCTAGAGGGGAGAGGGGTTTATGGAGAAGAAAGTGAGGAGCGGGGGAGGAGGATGAGGATGGAAAGGACTGCGGGGGTCCTGTGTGCTTTCTGAGCTGGGTTTTCTTGCAGACGTTTCATGACCCAACTAGGTAACATCATCAGGGCTAGAAGGGAGAGGGGTGGAGGAGGGGGGGCAAGAGGAGGAGGAGGAGAATTGGGGGGTCCTTGGTGCGCTCATCCGTGCTAGAAGGGAGTGGGGTTTGCAGAGAGTAGGAGGAGGAAAAAACCTGTGGTGTCCTTGGTACTCTTGGAGCTTGGTGGTTTGCTTGTAGACGTTTCATGACCCAGCTGGGTAACATCATCAGGACTAGAAGGGAGAGGAGGAGGAGGATTATTATGGAGTTCTTGGTACTCTCTGAGTTTGGTTGTTTTCTTGCAGACCTTTCATGACCCAACTAGGTAACATCATCAGTGCTAGAAGGGAGGGGGTTTGAGGAGGAGGGTAACCCTAACCCTCACCACTCTTTGTTGTGGTGACTTTGTGGTATCGTTTGTGACTTTCCCAGCCGGCTTCTGACAAACAAAGCCAGCAGGGGAAGCCAGATTCACTTAATGTAAGATTCAACTGCAGAGATTTTTCTGACAGGCGTGGCAGAAAAGGTAGTAAGAATAGGTTTGTCTTGCTTAACGACCGCCTTGCTTATTGTCCCAGGGTCATGTGATCGCCATATGCAGCCTTGCCAGCTGGCTTTCAACAAGCCAAGTCAATGGAGGAAGCCAGGTTCGCTTATGGATGGTGTGATTCACTTAACAGCTGCAGTGATTCACTTAACAACCCTGGCAAAAGAAAATCATCACAGTCTTATGCTCAACTTCGCAATAACCAAGGAAACTCTGGTCCCAATTGCAGTCGTAAATCAGGGACTATCTCTTTTAAATTGGGGCTTAGATGGATAGTCTCAAGAATCCTTTCCATCTCTAAGATTGCCTTTGGATTCCTTTCCTACCTCCAATTCCTTCCTTCCTTCATTTCTTTCTCCATTCTTCCTTCCTTCCTCCTTTCCTCCTTCCTTCCCTTCCTTCTTCTCTTTTCCTTCCTTCCTTCCTTCCTTCCTTTATTTCTTTCTCCATTCTCCTTCCTTTGTTTTTTCCATTGTCCTTCCTTCCTTCCTTCCTTCCTTCCTTCCTTCCTTCCTTCCTTCCTTCCTTCCTTCCTTCCTTTATTTTTTCTCCATTCTCCTTCCTTTCTTTGCTTTTTTCCATTCTCCCTCCCTCCTTCCTTCCTCTCTTTTCCTTTCTTCCTTCATTTTTTCTCCATTCTTCTTCCTTTGTTTTTTTCATTCTCCCTCCCTCCCTCCTTCCTTCCTCTTTTTCTCCATTCTCCTCCCTTCCTTTTCCCTCCATTCTCCTTCCTTCCGCTTTTCATCCATCCACTTTCTCTCTTTTGAGAGAAAGTCCCCATAGCAGGTTGTTAACTTGCAAATGGCAGGAACTAATTAATTAAGGGCTAATTGGCAAGCCAGGCCTTGCTAGGTTTACCAGCTGACTCTTTTACCACCAGGAGGATAAAATGAAAGGGGTGGGGGGAATGTAACAAAATTACTCCACACTCATAATGTCCCAAATTTGAATTATTATGGGCTCTCCCAAATTGTCTAGGCAGCTGTGAAGATGAAGCCAAGTTGGGCTGGTAAAGATTTAAGGACTGATTTTGCATCACCCTCAGCACCACAAGGAAATGGGGGTTCCTTAAGATAAAGGACTTCATCACTACAATAACTACCGTATTTTTCGGATTATAAGATGGACTTAAATTTAGAAGAGGAAAATAAACACAAAAAGTTTTTTGGCCTCTGCGAGGCCCATTTTTGGGCCTTTTGGGGGCCTTTTTCTGCCCTTTTCCAGCCTTTTTTCTACCCATTTTCGAGGCTTTTTCCAGCCTGTTCTGGGGGCTTTTTCAGCCCGTTTTTGAGGCTTTCTTTAGCCCATTTTTTCGGCTTATTTTGGCCCGTTTTTGAGGTTTTTTTCAGCCTGTTTTTTAGGCTTTTTTCAGCCCTTTTGAGGCTTTTTTGGCCCATTTTTGAGGCTTTTCTTGTCCTGTTTTCATGCCTTTTTGGCTTGTTTTTGAGGAGTATTTTGCCTGTTTTTGAGCCTTTTTTCGACCTGCTTTTGAGGCTTTTTCGAGCCGTTTTCGAAGCTTTTATTGGCCCATTTTCAAGGCTTTTGGGGGCCATTTTTAAGGCTTAAAAAGCCTCAAAAACGGGCCCCAAAAACCTCAAAAATGGAATGAAAAAAAGCCCTGGAAAAGGAAAAAAGGAAAAAAACACTTTAGTCTCTCTTATTAATGAGATAAGGCACCGGAGGTTGTGTTTGTGTGTCTGTGTGTGTTTGTGCATTGTCTTCCCTGCCCTATTCAGTAGAGTAGACTATTTCCTCTTTGTGATAATGGCTGAGGCCTCCAAACTTGACCACTTAATGGCACCTGGACTTCAACTCCCAGAATTCCTCAGCCAGCCAGGATTCCCATAATTCTCTCGGTGTTTGACAAATGATTTAATAACAATACATTTAATAACTTCATAACAAATGACAATAAAGTACCCCAAGGCTGACTGGGCAATTCTGGGAAGTTGAAATCCATAGACTTTAAAATGACAAAAATTGAAATATATTGCTCTATTTTATCTCCTGTAGGTCGTCCTCGATTTACAACCACAATTGAGCCCAAAATTCCTGTTGTTAAGTGAGACATTTGTTAAGTTCGAGCGTTGCTCCAATTTACAACCTTTCTTGCCACAGTCGTTAAGTGAACCATTGCGGTGGATAAGTTAGTAATCTGGTTGTTAAGTGAATCCGGCGTCCCCATTGACTTTGCTTGTCAAAAGGTCGTAAAAGGGGATCAAAGACCTTGGGATGCTGCAATGGTCATAAGTATGAGTCAGTTTGCCAAGCAGCTGAATTATGATCACGCGACCACGGGGATACTGCAGCGGTCGTAAGCGTGAAAAAAAGTCCTAAGTCACTTTTTTCACTGCCGTTGTAACTTTTGAACGGTCACTAAATGAACTGTTGTAAGTTGAGGACTACCTGTTACAAGAATTTGTTTAGTGACCATTCAAAAGGTACTTACAAGCACTTTTCACATTTAACAACTGTTACAGCATCCCTCGGGTTACGCGATCCGAATCTGAAGGCTCGGCAACTGGCATGTACTTATGACGGTTGCCGTATCCCTGGGTCATGTTATCCCCTTTTGCGACCTTCTGGCAAATAACATCCATGGGGGAGTCAGATTCACTTAACAACTGGGTTACTAACTTCACACCTGCTGTAATTCACTTAACAACTGGGAGGCAAAACTCCCTTGACAACTTGTCTTGCTTAGTGACAGAAGTTTGGGGCTCAATTGTGGTCGTAAGCCGAGGAGTACCTGAAGTATTTTTTCTCTGAAAAAACAAAAAACCTCCTGCATAATACAGGTGTGTGTGGACTCTTTAGAAAAAGAAGAATATTTGTTTTTTTTCTTTTTCGGCCTTGTTTTTGACCGCTTACAGCAGAATCCTTAATATACTCTGTTTAGTACTGAGATATTAATTCTATATTTATTTTAAAATTTCCCCTCAGTATTTGTCAATTGTTTTCCAAGCCTGCTTTCTGAAAACTCCCTTCTTCTATTTCAGTGTTTTCACATTTCCTACGATGAATCCTGTTTACAGCCCCGTTCAGCCTGGGGCTCCCTACGGAAATCCCAAGAATGTCGCCTATACAGGTAAAATCTATATATATAAAAACAGCCGTCTGTGTGTGTGTTTCTGTGTGTGTGTCCCAGCATAACTCTGGAGCGCCTCGAGCAATTTCAACCAAACTTGGTACACAGATGACTTACTCTCTGGAAAAAAAAATACTGTGAGGGTAAGACATCTTTAACGTGCCTCGGGGTATATGTTCTGTTAAGATACAGCCTGTTGTGCCTTAAAATGGCTTCTACTGTACTGGTGTAAAATGGCTTCTACTGTACAGCACAGTGGAGTTACCATGGTAACGGCTTCACAGTATTCCAGAAGGGGGCTCCTTCTGCTAAGGGGGAAAATCCCAACATTAGAAATTATGTTTCGTCCGGACATTGTCCCCCTATAAATAAACAGCCGGGCAACGCCGGGTTATCGGCTAGTGATATATAAAAATGATGCAAGGTAGGATGTTGGCCTGCTCCGAAGCCCATGGTACAGGAAAGATCCCCAGCAGGGTTTTTCCGCTTCTGACTCGGGGTGCTGAGTTGCACTAGGTGTTCAAGTCTTTTGTGAGAGTGCCGACAACAGCAAGAACATCACCAAGTTCAGAGGGCAATAAAGACCCCACAGTCCTCCTCCTCTCCGTCCTCCCCACCACCCTCATTCCTTTCCTGCACTGATGACGTTACCTACTTGGGTCATGAAACATCACCCAGCTCAGAGAGCACCAAGGACCCCACAGTCATCATCGTCATCCTCCTCCTCCAACCCTCCCTTCCTTCTAGCACTGATGATGTTACCTAGTTAGGTGACGAAACGCCTGCAAGAAAACAACCCAGCTCAGAGAGCACCAAGGACCCCGCAGTCCTCCTCCTCCTCCTTTTTTTCTTCTTCTTCCTCCTCCTCCTTACTTCTTCCCCTGACTCCTCCTCCTCTCCTCCTCCTT
The DNA here is from genome assembly GCA_029891615.1 of Natrix natrix natrix. Lineage (NCBI taxonomy): Eukaryota > Metazoa > Chordata > Lepidosauria > Squamata > Natricidae > Natrix > Natrix natrix. The sequence continues at coordinate 231,300 of JAKRSK010008246.1, forward strand.
TATAAACCCGATCCCCCTTCTAGCACTGATGATGTTCCTTAGTTGGGTCATGAAACGTCTGCAAGGGAACAGCTCGGAGAGCACCGAGGACCCCACAGCCCTTGATTAGGTCAATAAATGGTGTAAATCTTGGAAGGAATTCTTCCTGTGGGCTGCAGACCTGCAGGGGACTGTTTTTAGTTTGTAGTCCAGAGGAACTAGAGGGTGGAGGAGGAGGAGGAGTGTGATAGACTGGGGTAAGCAGAGAATGTTCCAGCAGCATCAGCAGCACATGAGAGTAAAAGAATAAAAGAGCAGAGGCCACCTGTTTTAATTTGTAACACAGCAAAGCTTCAACTTTTGTCTGTGGGTTTAGCAGACTTTGAATAGTATTCCAGTGTATATCCTCGACTTTTGCAATTGGAAAAAAAAACAACAAAGAATTTTCTCTAGCATATCGTGGCTCATTTTCTTGCATTTACTAATATTCATTGAATGCCCCACTGCAGGTAGTCCTTGAGTTAGAACCATTCATTTAGTGACCGTTCAAAGTCTACAGTTAGAAAGAAAAATAAGACAGGTAGATAATGAATAAACAAACAAATAAATAAATAAATAAATATGGATAGATATGGATACATGGATGTATAGATAGATAAAAAGACACACAGATACAGAGAGAGAGAGAGAGAGAGAGAGATACACACACACAGATACACATACATAGATAATGGATAGATTGATTGATGGATTTATAGATAGATGGATGGATAGATAGATACCATATTTTTCGGAGTATAAGATGCACCTTTTTCCCTCCTAAAAGAGCAAGGAAATGTTGGGGCGTCTTATACAACGAATAAGAACCACCCCCACATCCTTTTTTTTTTTTTTTTGCAAAAAACGAACTGTTTTCCGGAAAAATGGGGGCATTTTTGCCTCCCCTCAGCCTTGCTGAAGCCTGGGGGCCAGGGAGGACAAAAACTTTTTTTTCTTACTTACCTCTTTGAAATCTTGGTGCATCTTATACAACAGTGCGTCTTATAGTCTGAAAAATATGGTAGCTAGGTAGGTAGGTAATAGAGCTTGCTAGTTAGAAAAGGATGGATGGATGGATGGATAATAGATTGATCGATGATAGAAATATGAGATTGATTAAAACAGGGGTGTCCAAACTTGGGAACTTTAAGACTTGTGGACTTCAACTCCCAGAATTCTGGGAGTTGAAGTCCACAAGTCTTAAAAGTTCCCAAGTTTGGACACCCCTGGATTAAAAGATTAGGTAGGTAGGTAGGTAGGTAGGTAGGTAGGTAGGTAGGTAGTAGATAGGTAGTAGGTAGGTAGTAGATAGATGATAGATAGATAGATAGATAGATAGATAGATAGATAGATAGATGATAGATAGATAGATAGATAGATAGATAGATGATAGATAGATAGGAATAAATAGACATTGTATTATTTTTAAAAATAAGAGATGAGCCGTCAAAGATGAAAACTGAAAATGGGTTGAAAATGAATTGCCATATTTTTCAGAATATAAGATGCAGCAAGGTTCTGAAGAGGAAATTTAAAAAAAAAAAGGTTTTGCACTCTGCAAACCTCCCCAAAACGGCCTGTTTTTTGCGAAAATGGGCTCATTTTTTTTTAAAAAAAGGGAATGGATAGCCCTTAGGAGATTGGTAGAGTGCTCCTGGAGTTGGGGTGGGGGGCAAAAATGAGCAAAAAATGGCCCGTTTTTAAAGGGCATGGATGGCCTTTAGGAAGCTTATAGAGTGCTGCTGGGGGCTGGGGGAGGGCAAAAAATGGGCCGTTTTCCACTCATTTCTGCCCTCCCCAGCCCCCCAGGAGCCCTCTCTAAGCCTCCTAAAGGCTCTGCACGGCCATTTTGGTGAAAGTGGTGGTGGGGGCCCTTCGGGAGGCAAACAAATGCTTATTCAGTGTATAAGATGCACCCAGATTTTCAGCCTCTTTTTTGAGGGAAAAAGGTGTGTCTTATACTCCGAAGAATACGGTAGACCTTAGGGAAAATGTCGAGAACATTCACAAACATCAGAAATGTATATATGCCCGTATGTCATTCCTTAGTGACACAGATTTTCGTGCTTAGTTTTATATCAGCACCTGTTCCAAATGCAATGCCTGTCTTAAGAGTCTCTCGCTCTGCTAGTTTGAAGCTCAGCTCGGGGGGGTCTGGAGTATTAATCTCTCCCTCCCTCCCTCCTAGCTCTTTCAGCCAAGTCCCTGTGGAATATTAACCCGTTTTGTGCCCTAATCCTATTGCCATGGATTTGTGGAGGGCCAAAGTACAAACGTCACTCTAATAAACTCAAGAGCTGTTCCCTGGGGCCTCCGTGATATAATTTAGCTCTTCCAGCGACAGCTACAATTTGATCTCTTCTCCTTTACCGCCGAGTGGTGACATTAATTAAACGATTCTGAAAAATCAATGGAAGGAATTTGGAATAATTTACCCATAAATATCCTCCTATTGTTGAGAAAATATACATCCTTGATGCTCCTGAAAAAGCAAACTGCCACAGTTTGAAGGTAAACACTTTATAAAGTTTAGAGAAAGGCCAGTGTTAGATTGTTTATCTACCTGATAGACAGAAATGTTTTTATTTATTCTGAAATTTATTCGCTGCTCATCTCGCGTCAGAACCACTCTGGGCGGCTTACAGCAATGGGTGGAACCTTCTCAGCGCAAGATTCAACCTGGAAACAAGGAGGAATTTCTTGACGGGGAGAATGGTTAATGAATGAAACAGTTTGCCTTCAGAAATTGTGGTTGCTCCATCATTGGAAGCTTTCAAGACAAGATTGGATTACCATGTCTGGGATGGTATAAGGACTCTTGTCTTGGACAGGGGGTTGGACTAGAAGACCTCCAGGGCCCCTTTCCAGCCCTAGGATTCTGTCATTCACTGTACCTGGTATAAATCTATTTAAAAACCTGAGTTAAACTGAAAATAAAGGCTGGGAAAAGTGGAAGAAGAGAGAAGAAGACTAAAATTCAAATCCTTTATTGTCTTTATACATCATGTATACAACAAAATTGGTATAGCCTCTACTGGTGCAGCCCATACAAGAATACAAGACAACATGAATAATATAAAGAATAATCCTTACACAAGTAGTTAGGAGAGGAAAAAAGTAGTCATATGTTTCCACATGTACATCATATTCTGTACAACTTGTTTATTACTCTGGTGTATGATTTTATATCAGCTGCAATGCAAGGATGATGGGATTAGCCTTAGTAAGACCACACCTAGAGTACTGCATCCAGTTTTGGTCCCCACACAATGAAAAAGATCTTGAGACTCTAGAAAGAGTGTAGAGAAGAGCAAGGTTTCACACCTACGACCGTTGCAGTATCCCCATGGTCACATGATCAAATTTGGAATGATAGGCAACTGGAGTATATTTATGATGGTTGCAGCATCTGAAAGTTCTGAGAAGGTCATTTGAACCTAAGTCTTATACTTAGGTAAGAAAAACTAAAAGTACAAATATAGACTGGGTGAAACCAGGCTTAATAGCAGTGACTGTGAGGGGGATCTTGGAGTCTTAGTGGGCAACCAGCTAAACAGGAGCCAGCCGTGTCCAGCGGCAGCCAAAAAAAGCAACGCAATCCTAAAATGCATTAACAGAGGGATGCAATCCAGATCAAGGGAGGTACTAATACCGCTCTGTAAAGCCCTAGTAAGACCACACCTAGAGTCCTGCATCCAGTGTTGGTCACCACACTATAAAAAAGATGGTGAGACTCTTGAAAGAGTGCAGAGAAGAGCAACCAGGATGATGAGGGGACTGGAGGCTAAAACATATGAAGAACGGTTGCAGGAACTGGGCACGGCTGGTCTGGTGAAGAGAAGGACCAGAGGAGACATGAGAGCATCTTCCAATATTTGAGGGAGGGGCTGCCACAGAGAGGAGGGGGTCAAGCTATTTTCCAAAGCACCTGAAGGCTGGACAAGGAATAATGGATGGAAACTGACCAAGGAGAGATTCAACCTGGAAATAAGGAGAAATTTCCTGACAGTGAGAACAATTAATCAATGGAACAGAAGTTGCCTTCAGAAGTTGTGGAGGCTTCATCCCTGGAGGCTTTCAAGAAGAGACTGGACTGCCATCTGTCAGAAATGGTGTAGGGTCTCCTGCTTGGGCGGGGGGCTGGACTAGATGGCCTCCAAGGTCCCTTCCAACTCTGTTCATCTGTAAAGGATTCAGTCACAATCTGCGAGGGTTGTGTGGGGAGACCCGAAGGACTCAGCCAGAGAAAAGCGATCTATGTAGTCCAGGGGTGTCCAAACTTGGGAACTTTAAGACTTGTGGGCTTCAACTCCTAGAATTCCCCAGCCAGCAGAGCAGAGAATTCTGGGAGTTGAAGTCCACAAGTCTAAAAGTTTCCAAGTTTGGACACCCCTGATGTAGTCGCTAAGAGTGGCGAAGGCAACCGGACGGCACATAATCCATGAGACTGAAAACGAGACTTAGGGAGAACTACGTCCTTCTTGCACCCGCTTGAATTCCAAGGAGAATCTCTTGCAAGCAGTTGGGGGAGGATTAGTCTTGAATTCAACCCCTTGTAAGCTTGAGTGCTTCTGTTTCCATGTGACCCAAGAATTTATTCTCAGATGCTTGGCAACAGAGTCCACCCACCTGGCGGGGAGGAGGGGAAAGGCAAAACTCAAGGGGGAGAAAGGAAAAAAGAACAAGGGGGCCTTTAGAAGGGGGCGTTGGGGTAGGAAAGCCCCTTCCCCCCCCCACCTCTCCCCCAATTTCCATCTGCTGGTTTCAGTTCTTTATAATGAAGAGCATGTTATTTTCTTGAGCTACAAAGCAGGACGAGTTTTTGCTTGGTTTTCTCCCAAGCAAAATGAGAAGCGAAGAGGTTGATGAGGGATGGAGGGGAAGGGATGGTGGAATGGGTGGAAGAAGAAATGGGTGGATGGGTGAGTAAATGGATGGATGGATTGAGGCATAGGTAAATGGAGGGGCAGAGGAATGGGTGGAAGGAGGGATGGACAAGGGAAGAGAGCTGGATGAGTGAATGGTGGGGTGGATGGAGGGATGAGTGACTGGATGGATGGAAGAATGGGGGAGGGAGGAGAAGGAGTATGGAGAAATGGATGGAAGGATGGATGGAGAGTGAGGAGGAATGGAGGCACGGAGGGATGGATGGATGGAAGGACAGATGGACACGGAAGAGAGATGGAGGGATGTGAATGGATTGAGGGAAGAGGGATGGATGAGGGAATGGAGGGCAGATGGAGGTATGGATGGATGGAAGGATGGGGAGAGGGAAGAAGGATGGAGGAATGGATGGAAGGATGAATGCAGGGTGCAAGGAGGGATGGAGGCAGGGGTGAATGGAGGGATAGAAGGATGTGATGGAAGGAGGGAAGAAAGATGGAGAGATGGATGGATGAATGTATTGAGAGTTCAAGGAAGGAGGGAAGGATGGGGAGAGGGAGGAGGGATGGAGAAATGGTTGGAAGGATGTATGGAGAATGAGGAGGAATGGAAGGACGGAGGAAAGGGAAGAGAGATGGAGGAATGTGAGTGGAGGAAGGATGGGTGAATGGAATGATGGGGAGAGGGAGGGATGGAGGTATGGGTGAATGGAGGGATAGGGATGGAGGGTGGGGGAGATGGATAGATGAGTGAATAGAGGGAGAGAGGAGGGATGAAGGGATGGCTGAATAAGAGGATGGGACAGCCAGCCTACTTCATGGAACTAAGCGGCTTAGCAGAGCTTTCAACGCTGTTGAGTAGAGGACACTTAAAGACGAAGGTGCCCACAAGCTAAAGACTTCCTTCCTTCCTTCCTTTCCTCGCTTGGTGGTCTTGGGGAGCGACGGAAACCCTTGAAATGGAAATGTTGGAAGGCAAACTCAAACTCGGATACGGAAACGCTGAACAAGACCCCCACGAAGCGAGGGGGACCAGACAAAGGCAGAGAAACCCTTAGATGTTCCCCATAGGGGCCCATGGAACGTATCCCCAGCACGTTGATCGAATCGTCCCTTGTCCTCAGATTTTTTTCTCAGCGGCTAAGACACAAAGAATTGGAGAAATCCCAGAACAGAAAAGTTAAGGAGAGAATTGAAAGGCAGAGACGGGGAAAGAGAGAGAGAGAGATGAGAGAAAAGAGGGAGAAAGATAGAGAGAGAAAAGAGAGAGATGAGAGACAGAGAAAGAGATGAGAGAAAGAAAGATGAAAGAAAGCTATGAGAGAGAGAGATGAGAGAAAGAGAGAGATGACAGAAAGAGAGGGAGAGAAAATAGATGAGAGAAAGAAAGATGAAAGATGAGAGAGATGAGAGAAAAGAGATGAAAGAGATGAAAGAAAGAGATGAGAGAAAGATGAGAGACAGAGAGAGAAAGGGAGAGAAAAGAGATGAAAAAGATGAGAGAGAGAGAGAGAAAGAGATGAGAGAAAGAGAAAGATGAGAGTTTGAGAAAAAGAGAAGAGAGAAAGATGAGAGAGAGAAAAGAGAGATGAGAGAGAAAGGGAGAGAGATCTGAAGCTGTTCATATCCTCCTAGTCTTTTGTGAAGTGCCCCAAGGGAGATGAATCTGAGCGGGAAAAGAGAACAAAACATTTTTTCGTTAGCTGAAAGTCGCTCGGGGACTTTTATCCAAAGAGACGCACGCTTTGTTTGGAGCCCAAATACCGGCCTGTGTTTGCACACCTGTCAACCGTTTGATCATCGGAAAGGTCCCACTGGGCTGCTCCTACCATCCAGGTAACAAGGCAGATCAAAGAACGGCAGTATTTCTCCGCCGGCAGTCCTCGTCTTACGACCCACAGCCGAGCCCGACATTTCTGCGTCTGAGTGAGACCGCCATTCAGGAGTTCTGCCCCATTTTTAACGACCTTTCTTGCCACCGTTGTTAAGCGAATTGCAGCAGTGATGGAGCGAATAACACGATTGTTGAGCGAATTCCGGCTTTCCCCGTTGATATGGCTCATTAGAAGGTCGCAAAAGGGGATCGCGTGACCCCCCCCAAGGACACGGCGACCGTCATAAATATGAGTCAGTTGCCATGGGTCTGGATTTAAATCCCATGGCCACTGGGGATGCTGCAATGGTGGAACTCTGAAAAACCAATAAAACACCACGAAACCAGCAAAAATCATCCTTCCATTTCCTTTCTTCATTTGTTAAGAAGCACAGAATCCTAGGGCTGGAAGTGACCTTGGAGGTCTTCTAGTCCAGCCCCCTGCTCAAGCAGGAGATCCTATACCACCTCAGACAAATGGCTGTCCAGTCGCTTCTTTAAAACTTCCAGTGTTTGGGGCATTCACAACTTCTGGAGGCAAATTCTGTTCCACTGGTTAATTGTCCTCACTGTCAGGAAATTTCTCCGTGCTTCCAGATTGCTGCTTCTCTCCTTGATTAGTTTCCATCTGTTGCTTCTTGTCCTGCCTTTTGCTTTGGAGAATAGCTTGACCCCCTCTTCTTCTTTGGGGCAGCCCCTCAAATGTTGGAGCATCCACAACTTCTGGTGGCAAGCTGTTCCACCGGTTAATTCATTTCACTTTCAGGAATTTTCTCCTTAGTCCTAGGCTTCTCTCCTTGATCAGTTTCCACCCATTGCTTCTTTTCCTGCCTTCAGGTGTTTCGAAGTACAGGTAGTCCTCGACTTACAACAGTTCACTTAGTGACTGGTTGAAGTTACAGCAGCACTGAAAGGAGGGACTTACGACCAATTTTCAGTTACGACTGTTGCAGCACCCCCAGGGTCAACGTTCAAATGTTTGACCACTGGTTCGTACTTATGATGGTAGCAATGCCCCGGGGTCATGCGATCTCCTTTTGTGACCTCCTGGGAAGCGATGTCATTGGGGAACCCAGATTCATTTTACAACCGTGTTACTTATTTAACAACTCCAGAGATTCACTTAACGAACGTGGCAAGAAAAAATGTAAACGAAAGTCAACATACATTTTGGGCTCAATTGTGTTCGTACGTTGAGGACTACGTGTGTAGATTGACACACTCCCTTCTTCGGGGCAGCCCCTGAGATATTGGAAGATGCTATCATGTCCCCCCCTAGTCCTTCTTTTCCTTAGACTAGACATTCCCAATTCCTGCAACTGTTCTTCGTATGTTTGAGCCTCCAGTCCCCTCATCCTCTCGGTTGCTCTTTTCTTCACTCTTTCTAGAGTCTCCACATCTTTTTTATTTTGTGGCGATCAGAATTGGCTTTATTAGTGATGTATAGGACAGTACTTTCACTTCTGGGGATCTTCATTCTGTCCCTCTTTTGTTGCAGCCCAGGATTGTGTTGGCTATTTTGGCCGCTGCAACACAACTGCTGGCTCTGGCCAACCAGAGGTGGTATTTGCCGGTTCTCCGAGCCACTCAAAATTTCCACTACCGGTTCGTCCAACTGAGTACCACCTCTGATGTGCAATAAAACAACCAAGCTCAGAGAGCACCAAAGACCTCACAGCAGGGATGAAATCCAGCAGGTTCTGGCAGGTTGTGGAGAACCAGTAGCAGAAATTTTTAGTACTTCAAAGAACCGGTAGCGGAAATTTTTAGTACTTCAAAGAACCGGTAGCGGAAATTTTGAGTAGTTCGGAGAACCGGTAGTGGAAATTTTTAGTACTTCGGAGAACCGGTAGCGGAAATTTTGAGTAGTTCGGAGAACGGGTAGCGGAAATTTTGAGTACTTCAGAGAACCGGTAGCGGAAATTTTGAGTAGTTCGGAGAACCGGTAGTGGAAATTTTTAGTACTTCGGAGAACCGGTAGCGGAAATTTTGAGTAGTTCGGAGAACCGGTAGCGGAAATCTTGAGTACTTCGGAGAACCGGTAGCGGAAATTTTGTGCAGTTCGGAGAACCGGTAGCGGAAATCTTGAGTACTTCGGAGAACCGGTAGCGGAAATTTTGTGCAGTTCGGAGAACCGGTAGCGGAAATTTTGAGTACTTTGGAGAACCGGTAGCGGAAATTTTGAGTACTTCGGAGAACTGGTAGTAGAAATTTTGAGTAGTTCGGAGAACCGGTAGCGGAAATTTTTAGTACTTCGGAGAACTGGTAGCGGAAATTTTGAGTAGTTCGGAGAACTGGTAGTAGAAATTTTGAGTAGTTCGGAGAACCGGTAGCGGAAATTTTGAGTAGTTCGGAGAACTGGTAGTAGAAATTTTTAGTACTTCGGAGAACCGGTAGCGGAAATTTTTAGTACTTCGGAGAACCGGTAGCGGAAATTTTTAGTACTTCGGAGAACCGGTAGCGGAAATTTTGAGTAGTTCGGAGAACTGGTAGTAGAAATTTTGAGTAGTTCGGAGAACCGGTAGCGGAAATTTTTAGTACTTCGGAGAACCGGTAGCGGAAATTTTGAGTACTTCAAAGAACCGGTAGCGGAAATTTTGAGTAGTTCGGAGAACTGGTAGTAGAAATTTTGAGTACTTCGGAGAACCGGTAGCGGAAATTTTGAGTAGTTCGGAGAACCGGTAGCGGAAATTTTGAGTAGTTCGGAGAACCGGTAGCGGAAATTTTGAGTAGTTCGGAGAACCGGTAGCGGAAATTTTTAGTACTTCGGAGAACCGGTAGCGGAAATTTTTAGTACTTCGGAGAACCGGTAGCGGAAATTTTGAGTAGTTCGGAGAATCAGCCACCTCTGACTGCCAGAGCGGGCAGGGAATGCAAATTTTGCAGTATCTTTCCCCTGCCACGCCCACAAAGCCATGTCCACAAAGCTACACCAGGTCCACAGAACCGGTAGTAAAAATATTTGAATTTCACCACTGCCCCTCAGTCATTCTCCTCCTCCTCCTCCTCCTCCTCCTCCTCCTCCTCCTCCTCCTCCTCCTCCTCCTCCTCCTTCCCTGCAATCCCCCCGCCCTGATCACTGATGATGTTCCCTAGTTGGGTCATGAGACATCTGCAAGAAAACAAGCAAGCTCAAAGAGCAACAAGGACCCCACAGTCATTCTCCTCATCTTCCTCTTCTTCTTCATCTTTTTCTCCTCCTCCTCTTCTCCTCCTCCTCTTCCTTCACAAATCCTGCTCCCTTCTAGCACTGATGATATTACCTTGTTGGGTAATGAATCATCTGCAAGAAAACAACCCAGCTCAAAGAGCACCAAGGACCCCACGGTTATTCTTCGCCTCCTCCTCCCAGCAATCCTCCCTCCCTTCTATCTCTGATGACGTTCCCTAGTTGGGCCATGAAACGTCTGCAGGAAAACAACTAAGATCAGAGAGCAGCAAGGAGCTCACAATTTTCACTGCTTTGATCTCATTAGGATAAGCTACTCATCCATATGTCTGAAGCTCTGAGCCCAAGAAGAACATCTGTGACTCCTTTAGCTTTTCAGTTATCCCCTGCCAGATGTTTACTCTGACAGCTGTACAAGGGTTTTGTTCCCAGAAGCTAGGAAATGCTCAGTTTGCAACGGGATTAGTGAAGGGAGAAGGACAAGAACACGCCGCAGAAGATAAATTCTGAAGGGTTGGCAGCCTCCGGGTGTGACAAAGCACCACTGCTTCTCCGTTGACGCTGAATGCACCTAGTCCTCGACTTACGGCCATTTGCTTAGTGACCGTTTGGAGTTACAACGGCCCTAAAAATAGTGACTTATGAACCGGTTTTCACACTTAAAACTATTGCAGCACGCTCATGGTTACGTGATCGAAATCCAGGCACTTGGCAACTCACATTTATGACGGTCGCAGTGTCCTGGGGTCACGTAGATCCCCTTTCGTGATTTTCTGGGCACGCAAGGTCAACGAGGGAAGCCGGATTCACTTAACAACCGCGTCAGCTAACTTAAACCACCACAGTGACTCCCTGTGGCGAGCAAGGTCTTAAAACGGAGCAAAGCTCACTCAGCAACGGGTCTTGCTTAGCAATGGATGTATCACTTGTAGTCGTAAGTCGAGGACTATTTAGCATTTGTCTCACAGCCAGATGTTCAGACTGGATTTGGCCTTTTTATCCCCCTATCGAGTCCTTCCCACGGACTCAATCCTTCCCTTCCCCACCATCCAGTCAGAGCTGAAGAAGCTGCCTGGATGAGAAGCGAAATGTCTTCAAAAGAAGAAAAAAACCCCAAGGAAGTCCAGTTGCCTCCTGAAAAAGCAACTTGAATCTTCTGACTGTGTCTCCCACCTCCTCCATTTCCATGACAATCCACGAATAGACAGAAATCTCTGCTTAGTTGATTTCCCCTGGAGACCTTTTTGGACTGGGCTCTAGGAAAGGCGCTAAGCTGATGACCTCTGCGTGTTGAGGGGTGGGGTGGGGTCTTAAGCTGCAGGGGTTGGTCCAGTGCAGGGGTGTTCGGGGTCTTTAAATGTTTTAGCAAGTGGAAAGAGAGCCACTTTGATCCAGTGGTTTAAGGCAGCAGGCTACAAACCAGGAGACGGTGAGTTCTAGTTCTGTCATAGGCATGAAATTTGTTTGGGTGACTTTGAACCGATCACCAGGAGACAGGGAATTCTAGTTGTGCCTTAGGTGTGAAAGATGGTGGGGTGACTTTGGGCCAATCACCAGCAGACGAGGAGTTCTAGTTCAGCCTTAGGCATGAAAGATGTTTGGGTGACTTTGGGCCAATCACCAGGAGACGGGAGGTCTAGTCCTGCCTTAGGCATGAAAGCCAACTGGGTGACTTTGGGCCAATCACCAGGAGAATGGGAGTTCTAGTCCTGCCTTAGGCATGAAACACAGTTGGGTGACTCTGGGCCAGTCACCAGGACACTGGAAGTTCTAGTTTTGCCTCAACCATGGGTGACTTTAGGCCAGTCCCTCTCTCTAAGTCAGGGGTGTCCAAACTTGGGAACTTTAAGACTTGTGGACTTCAACTCCCAGAATTCCCCAGCCAGAGCTGGCTGGGGAATTCTGGGAGTTGAAGTCCACAAGTCTTAAAGTTCCCAAGTTTGGACACCCCTGCTCTAAGTCGAGCCCACATCACAGGGTGGTTGTTGTGGGGAAAATCGGAGGTAGTAAGTGGGCTGGATATGTTTGCCACCTTGTATTATTTGTAAGCATAATAAGGAGGGTTAGAAATTGTCCAATAAAGAATAAAATCCCACTCACAGCGACTCACGCCTACATCAATGAAAGGTTTTGTAAGTGAGAACAAGCTACATTTTGGTATGTTCCCCTGCCCATCCAGGTCTCCTTTGTTCTATCTTCTGAACTCTCCTACTTGGAACCGAACTCTTGCACAGCTGCCCTTCAGATGACCATATCGGCAGTCCTCGACTTACAACCAGGTTTTTTTAGCGATCATTCCAACTTGCTAGGGGAGCACTGAGAAAAAAAAAAGACGTACAATCGGTTTTCACAATTAACGACCGTTCGCGGCATCCCCGTCCTCACATGATCAAAATCCAGACGCTCGTCCCTTGGCTCCTATTTACGACGGTTGCCAGGGTGTCCCAGGGTCACGATTGGCAATCGTTTCATCCGGTTTCCCTGCAGACCAACAAGAGTCTCAAAGTTGGCTAAACGTCCATCATCTCCCTGCCTACTTGCTCTCCCTATAAGTCAGGGGTGTCAAACTCGATTTCATTGAGGGCTGCATCAGGGTTGTGTTTGACCTCGCCGGGGGTGTGTGTGTGCGTGGCCAATGTGACTTGTGTCGAGGGCGCCTGTGGTGGCCCAAGCGCTCTGCCAGCGAAAAGAGGCTCCTGAGCTCCGTTTCCGGCTGCCGCCACAGCCTCCTACAACCCTCTGCCAGTGAACGCGGCCCTCCAGAGCTCCGTTTTCACTGGCGGAGGGTTGTAGGAGGCTGCGGCGGGAGCCGGAAATGGGAGCCTGTTTTTCCTTGGAAGAAGCGGCCCTCCCGAACTTTGTTTTCACTGGCGGAGGGTTGTAGGAGGCTACGGCGGCAGCCGGAAATGGGAGCCTGTTTTTCCTCGGAAGAAGCGGCCCTCCCGAACTTTGTTTTCACTGGCGGAGGGTTGTAGGAGGCTGCGGCGGCAGCCGGAAATGGGAGCCTGTTTTTCCTCGGAAGAAGCGGCCCTCCCGAACTTTGTTTTCACTGGCGGAGGGTTGTAGGAGGCTACGGCGGCAGCCGGAAATGGGAGCCTGTTTTTCCTCGGAAGAAGCGGCCCTCCCGAACTTTGTTTTCACTGGCGGAGGGTTGTAGGAGGCTACGGCGGCAGCCGGAAATGGGAGCCTGTTTTTCCTCGGAAGAAGCGGCCCTCCCGAACTTTGTTTTCACTGGCGGAGGGTTGTAGGAGGCTACGGCGGCAGCCGGAAACGGAGCTCGGGAGCCTGTTTCTGCTTGCAGAGCTGGCAGAAGTGGCCCTCCGGAGCTCCGTTTTCACTGGCGGAGGGTCGCAGGAGGCCACAGCAGCCGAAAACGGAGCTCGGCAGCCCGTTTTTGCTGGCAGAAGCACCCCGGGCCAGTCCTTCGCTCTGTTTCCAGGGGCAGATCTAAGTACCTTGCAGTCTGGATTTGGCCGGCGGGCCTTGAGTTTGACGCCCCTGCTATAGGTATACTCCCCTAAAAATCTGGTCGAACAAAGCTTGAGAAGGGTGGGAGGGATACGGAATCGACCTTTTGCAAAGGAAAGCTGGCACTAGCGATTTACGTTTGTAAGCGAAGGCGGTTGGATGGCGAATAGAAGTGGTTTCATGCTGTCTTTTACTTCCACCCACGCTGGATTTGCAACGCTAGCTTTTAAATGGGTGTGTGTGTCTTTTTCTCCACTCCAACAGCTCAGCTTTTACAGGTAGTCCTTGACTTAACAACCGTTCGTTTAGTGATGGTTAGAATTCGTGACGGCACCCAAAAAAGCGACTTGTGACCAGTTTTCACATTTAACGACCGTTACAGCATCTCCATGGTCACATGATTGAAATTCGGATGCTTGGGCAGCGGGCATGTATTTATGACGGTTGCAGTGTCCCGGGGTCATATGATCCCTTTTTCCGACCTTCTGATAAGCCTAATCAATAGGGAAGCGAGATTCACTTAACAACCGTGGCAAGAAAGGTCGAAAAAGGAGGCAAAATTGACTTCGAAAATGTCTCGCTTAGCAACGTAAGGCTCGGGCTCAATTGTGGTCGTAAGTCAAGGGCCAGCTGTAAAGAAAATAACATGTCCCATCCTCAGGGCGGTCAGTATTGTCCACACGGCTGCATTCTCTGTGCAGCTTCCGTGTACTCTTCAAGGGTGGCCCCATGTAGAACATATTGCAGTAGTCCAGACATGAGAGTACCAGGGGCTGAGTGACTTAATGGGCATTTCAGTGCAGCCCCATTGTGTTCACAAAAGAGATCACTTGCACAGAGAGATCAGTGGACTGGAGGCTAAAACATATGAAGAACGGTTGCACGAACTGGGGATGTCTAGCTTAAGAGAAAGAAGGACTAGGGGAGACATGATAGCAGTCTTCCAATATCTCAGGGGTTGCCCCAAAGAAGAGGGAGTCAAACTATTCTCCAAGGCACCTGAGGGTAGAACAAGAAGCAATGGATGGAAATTAATCAAGGAGAGAAGCAACTTAGAACTGAGGAGAAATTTCCTGACAGTGAGAACAATTAACCAGTGAAACAGAAGTTGCCTCCAGAAGTTGTGAATGCCCCAACACTGAAAGTCTTTAAGAAGACGTTGGATAGCATTTGTCTGAAACGGTATAGGGTTTCCTGCCAAGGCAGGGGGTTGGACTAGATGACCTCCAAGGTCCCTTCCAACTCTGCTATTGTGTTATTGTGTTGTGTTGTATTGTATTGTGTTGCATTGTATCAATTGCACAGAGAGACGGTTTGCATAAAATGATTACTCGTGCAAGACCGATCAAACGAGCTGCATTTGGGATGATAGTTGAACTGATTCTTATCTGGCTCTTTTTCTGAAAACAAGCTGGCTTCCTTTGCTGTTGAAGATCTCTCTCCGTAGCCTTCAAGGGCAGGTTTGTGTCTGTGTGTGTGTCTGTGTGTGTGTCTGTGTTAACGTTTTGCTCTTAATCAGCTTACATGAGACCATCTTTTCTCCCTCTTGAATATTCCCTTTTTCCCCGCATATATTAAACGGCAGAAACTCAACATGCCTCTCTCTCTCTCTCTTTCTCCCTCCCTCCCTCCCCATTCCCGCTTTGATCCGTAACCTTGAAACCCGCAGCCGGCTGCCGCCGTTGATTTGCGTTTCTCTTGTTGGGGGTCTTGTTTCATCTGTCAAAAGCAAGTGCCTACGAGGGGCGGATTTTAAACCGGCCTCTGAAGCTACCAGGATGCTTTTGCCGTGAGCAAGGAAGAGCAGAATTGGAACGAATCAAGGCCGTTTCCCTGTAAAAAGCTTCCTTTTCCCTCCCGCATCTCCCTCGGGAAGAAAATTAATATTTTCGCAGTACCGCAGAGAGATGCAGTGGCACTCCGTCGCGCGGGCAGAGAGAGGCAGGCGCCACAAAAAAGGACATCGGATACCCAACTTTGCTTTATAAAGGCCTAGATAAGACCCCACTTGGAATTAGATACATATGCAGATGGACAGAGTTCGAAGGGACCTTGTAGGTCATCTAGCCCAGCCCCCTGCTCAAACAGGAGATCTTGGCCTACACCATTCCTGGCAGATGGCAGTTCAGTCTCTATTTGAAAGCCTCCCACAATTTCTGAAGGCAACTTCTGTTCCGTTGAATATAGAATAACAGAGTTGGAAGGGACCTGGGAGGTCATCTAATCTAACCCCCCCCCCCCCCAAGCAGGAGACCCTACCCCATTTCAGACAGATTGCAGTCCAGTCTCTTCTTGAAAGCCTCCAGTGATGAAGCTCCCACAACCTCTGAAGGCAGCTTGTGTTCCGTGGGTTGATTGTTCTCCCTGTCAGGAAATTCCTCCTTATTTCCAGGTTGAATCTCTCCTGGATCAGTTTCCATCCATTGTTCCTTCTCTGGCCTTCAGGTGCTTTGGAAAACAGCTTGACCACCTTCCTCCTCTCTGCGGCAGCCCCTCAAATATGGGAAGGCTGCTATCCTGTCTCCCCTAGTCCTTCTCTTCCCTAGACTGGCTATGCCCAGTTCCTGCAACCGTCCATCGTATGTTTTAGCCTCCAGTCCCCTCATCATCATCCTGGTTGCTCTTCTAGCTGGATTATTGCATCCAGTTTTGGTCACCACGATGTAGAAAAGATGTGGAGATTCTGGAAAGAGTGCAGAGAAGAGCAACAAAGATGATTAGGGGACTGGAGGCTAAAACATATGAAGAACAGTTGCAGGAACTGGGTATGTCTAGCTTAAGAGAAAGAAGGACTAGGGGAGACATGATAGCAGTCTTCCAATATCTCAGGGGTTGCCCCGAAGAAGGGTGTGTGTCAATCTACAAAGGTAATAATAATAATAATAATAATAATAATAATTTTATTTGATTAGCCGCAACCCTCTCCCGAAGGACTCGGGGCGGCGTACAATCAAACAGATAAAAAATACACATAAGACAAACATATATACAAGAGAACAGAGACATATACATATGTGCATGGAGGAGGATGGTAGTCCTCAACTTACAAACACAATTGAGCCCAAAATGTTGCTAAGCGAGAAATTTGAGTTTTGACTCTCTTTTACAATTTTTCTTGCCACGTTCTTTAAGTGAATCTCTGGAGTTGTTAAATAAGTAACACGGTTGTAAAATGAATCCGGGTTCCCCATTGACATCGCTTCCCAGGAGGTCGCAAAAGGAGATCGCATGACCCTGGGGCATTGCAACTGTCATAAGTACGAACCAGTAGTCAAACATTTGACTGTTGACCCTGGGGATGCTGCAACAGTCGTAACTGAAAATTGGTCGTAAGTCCCTCTTTTCAGTGCTGCTGTAACTTCAACCGGTCACTAAGTGAACTGTTGTAAGTCGAGGACTACCTGTACTCCGAAACACCCGAAGGCAGGAAAAGAAGCAATGGATGGAAACTGATCAAGGAGAGAAGCAACCTAGGACTAAGGAGAAAGTTCCTGAAAGTGAAACGAATTAACCGGTGGAACAGCTTGCCACCAGAAGTTGTGGATGCTCCAACACTGGGGGTTTTTAAGAAGAGATTGGGCAGCCATTTGACTGGAATGGTATAGGATCTCCTGCTTAAACAGAGGGTCAGACTAGAGGACCTCCAAGGTCCCTACTAACTTTGGGTATGTCTAATTTAATGACAGGAAGGACTAGGGGCGATAGCATAGCAGTCTCGTGATATCTCGGGGGCTGCCCCAAAAGAGTGAAGGAGTTAAGCTTGCCTATCCACAGAAGTTTGGTGCTCGATTCTGGTCGTATGTTGAGGACTACCCGTCATAAAAAATTCCAATGCAGAACAGAAGGGAAAAAAGTAAAAATAAAATGGCAGTCATGAACAAACATCCAACTGAGAGAATTAGCTGATATCTAGAGCCGTGTTTTTCCCAACATAGTGACTTTAAGATGGTGGACTTCAACTCCCAGAATTCCCCAGCCAGCCATTTTTAAAATTGCCTAGAGAAGCAATTGGAGAATTGTACATCGAAGATAAGGATTAAAATACTCCGAGGAAGCCTTCCACTTACTAATACCAGGGCAAGCTGTGTGTTGATGCACCATGAAAATGAAAACGGTAATTAAAAATAGCGGGAGTTCTTGTTCGTTAATTGCCGTCTGTCCCAGTTTTAACGCACAATGTTTTGCTGCGAAAGGTAGACCAACAAAGAAAGCAGCAATCCGCAACAAGGGTTACTGTAAAAAAAAGTTTTTTTTAAAGACTTACGACCGTTTTTCACACTTATGGCTGTTGCATCATGTGACCAAAATTCAGACTTTTGGCAAACGGACTCACATTTATGACGGTTGCAGCCTTTTGGGATCATGTGATTCCCTTTTACGACCTTTGGAGAAGCAAAGTCGATGGGGAAGATGGATTCACTTAACAACCGTGTCACTAACTGAACAACTGCAGTGATTTACTTAGCAACTGGGCAGGAGAGGTCATAAAATAGGGCAAAACTCCCTTAAGAAATGTCTTGCATAGCAACAGAATTTTTGGCCCCGATAAGTCGGGGGCTAACATAATACAGGTAGTCCTCAAATTACGACCACAATGGAGCCCAAAATTTCTGTTGCTAAGCAAGACAGTTAAGTGAGGTACTATGCCCCCTTTATGACTTGTGGACTTCAACTCCCACAATTCCTGAGGCAGCTCTATGCTGACTGAGGGATTCTGGGAGTTGAAGTCCACAGGTAGTAAAGGGGCCATATTTGGCTGAGGAATTCTGGGAGTTGAAGTCCAGAAGTCATAAAGGGGCCATAATTGGCTCAAGCATTCTGGGAGTTGAAGTCCAGAAGTCATAAAGGGGCCATAATTGGCTCAAGCATTCTGGGAGTTGAAGTCCAGAAGTCATAAAGGGGCCATAATTGGCTCATGAATTCTGGGAGTTGAAGTCCACAGGTAGTAAAAGGGCCATATTTGGCTGAAGAATTCTGGGAGTTGAAGTCCAGAAGTCATAAAGGGGCCATAATTGGCTCAAGCATTCTGGGAGTTGAAGTCCAGAAGTCATAAAGGGGCCATAATTGGCTCATGAATTCTGGGAGTTGAAGTCCACAGGTCATTAAAGGGCCATTATTGGCTCAGGAATTCAGGGTATTGAAGTCCGCAGGGGCCATAGTTACAGATCCCGGTTTAATCTCTGATCTCACCTTTCTGAAGAGCAAGTTAGATGTCTTTCAGGATCTCTTCCCCCCCACCCCACCTTTGCTGATATTATCCCACTCTGAAATTCCCCTTCTGCCAAGTAATTATGTCAATATATAAAGACTCCTCGCAGAGACGTCTCCTCCGTCCAATTATTATTCTTTTTGACCGGCGTCAGCAAATTTAGTTCACACCGATGGTTTCTTCGTGCACCTCTGCATCATATACCACGAAAGCTCAGTTCCCAGGTGACAGCAGAGCTGCTGGCAGATTAAAAATTAGATTTGAGTCCTCCAAGGTGAGATTCTGCCCTCTGCCCGCTGATGCAGAATGCCCCCTGCCACCCTGCTGATCTGGGAGGGGGTTGCTAATTATGAAGTTACTGCCTCCTAGTGATTGGCCCAGAGTTTAAGGGCCTAATTTTTGCTGGCCACCCTGTCTTTTTAATACCAGACTAGACCAGACCAGACCAGAGTTGGAAGGGACCTTGGAGGTCTTCTCGTCCAACCCCTGCCTAGGCAGGAAACCCTATACCATTTCAGACAAATGGCTATCCAACATCATGTTAAAGACTTCCAGTGTTGGGGCTTTCACAACTTCTGGAGGCAACTTCTGTTCCACTGATTAATTGTTCTAACTCTAAGGGAATTTCTCCTAAGTTGCTTCTCTCCTTGATTAGTTTCCACCCATTGCTTCTGGTTCTACCCTTAGGTGCCTTGGAGAACAGCTTGACTCCCTCTTCTTTGTGGCAACCCCTGAGATATTGGAAGACTGCTATCATGTCTCCCCTAGTCCTTCTTTCTCTTAAGCTAAACATACCCAGTTCCTGCAACCGTTCTTCATATGTTTTAGTCTCCAGTCCCCTAATCCTCTTTGTTGCTCTTCTCTGCACTCTTTCTAGGGTCTCCACATCTTTTCTACATTGTGGAGACCAAAACTGGATGCCGTATTCCAAGTGTGGCCTTACCAAGGCCTTATAAAGTGGTATTAACCCTTCACGTGATCTTGATTCTATCCCTCTGTTGATGCAGCCTAGAACTGTGTTGGCTTTTTTGGCAGTTGCTGCACACGGCTGGCTCCTATTTCAATGGTTGTCCATTAGGACTCCAAGATCCCTCTCACAGTTACTACTACTGAGCAAGGTACCCCCTATACTGTAACTGTGCATTTTGTTTTTGTTGCCCTAATGTAGAACCTTACTCTTTTCTTTCTCGCCTCACTAATTTTTAACGAAGGGAAGCGACTGCAGTGCTCAAGCTCATATAGCAAAGCAATTTCATCCTTCCAATACAGATGTTAGATTTTTATTTTATATTTTGGACCAAGTGACTCATTCTAATTGGTTGACTAATGGATTCCCCCTCCCCTTCAATACCTGCTTACCTGCCAGTTTGTGATAAAGATTCACAAAATCCTTTCACGTCAACACGATATCTCGGATTTATCATCTGAAGAAGATTTTTCAAATGAATTTCGCTACAGAAATAGCATCTATTTGGATCTAAGCAATATATTTACCGTGCTTAGCAATTTCAGGATAATGGAGTACGAGGAAGGGGTCCTTGGAGGTCTTCTAGTCCAACCCTCCCCTCTTTCTTGTGGTTGCAAGTGCAGGATTATCTGTGTGTTGTTGGGCTCCCCACTGATTCATGCTGACGGAAAACAAAAACGAAAAGTCTTCCTGAAAACCGCAGAGCTTGCCATCAAACCGGCACGACAGGAGATTATAAATTTATTATAACTATCACATCCCTTAACCACATCCTGGCATCTCTCTTTAGGGCACCTGCCGCTGGTGGACTCTGGTCCCGTGATCATATGCCGTTATATCACAACATATTCTCTCCAGTGGTGAAATCTAAAAATATTTACTACGGGCCCAACGCAGAGCCCTCATCCGAGCCTTCCCCAGACTCCAGGACTGGCCCATGTTCCACCCCAACCTTCTCACTGCCTGAGTGTAGAACAAGAAGCAATGGGTGGAAACTAGTCAAGGAGAGAAGCAACTTAGAACTGAGGAGAAATTTCCTGACAGTTAGAACAATTAATCAATGGAACAGAAGTTGCCTCCAGAAGTTGTGAATGCCCCAACACTGGAAGTCTTTAAGAAGATGTTGGATAGCCATTTGTCTGAAATGGTATAGGGTTTCCTGCCTAGGCAGGGGGTTGGACTAGAAGACCTCCAAGGTCCCTTCCAACTCTGCTATTGTACTGCATTCTATTCTATTCTATTCTATTTCTTATTCTATTCTATTTCTTATTCTATTATTCTAATCTGTTCTTTCTTATTCTATGTCTTATTCTATTCTATTCTATTTCCTATTCTATTCTATTCTATTCTATTCTATATTCCATTCTGATTTCATTCTATTCTATTAATTATTGTGAATGCCCCAACACTGGAAGTCTTTAAGAAGATGTTGGATAGCCATTTGTCTGAAACGGTTTAGGGTTCCCTGCCTAGGCAGAGGGTTGGACTAGAAGACCTCCAAGGTCCCTTCCAACTCTGCTATTATATTGTATTGAGTCTGCCACCAGCTTTGCTGGCCACTGATGGGCCAAACACTCACTTTCCTTGTCAGCCTCTTGACACCTGCCCGTCTGTCTATCAAGACCAGAATTTCAAATCTCGCCTTCCTCAATTTAGAGGGCTTGCTAATCTTCAAGCCACGTTTTATTATTCCATCAATTTATATTCCTCCGAAGACTGGAAATGAGGAACGGTGCGGGGGGCCTCTCTTAAGTTGAACACGGAAGTTCATTTCTGATTTCCATATTAATAAAATACAGCTTTGTCTTTTTTTAAAAAAATGGCCATAATCCTTGCGACAACTGTGTGAGTGTGTGTGTGTGTGTGTGTGAGAGTGTGAGAGAGAGAGAGAGAGTTGGTGATATTAGGAAAGCAATTAAATGCTGCAGGAAAGAATTTAAAATTGGAGAGAAGAGACGTGAAATTAAATGCAGGCCTGTTGAACACCACTTATTACAGCCGCTGTTCTTAAAGTATCAGAAAAGCTTAGCCATATATACACACCATATAGATGTGTGTTGTTGTTGTTAGTTGTGAAGTCGTGTCTGACCCATCGCGACCCCACGGACCACGTTCCTCCAGGCCTTCCTGTCCTCTCCCATCCTCTGGAGTCCATTGAAGCTCACGCCGACTGCTTCAGTGACTCCATCCAGCCACCTCCTTCTCTGCGTCCCCTTCTTCTTCTTCTTTTGCCCTCCATCCTTCCCAGCATGAGGCTCTTCTCCAGGGAGTCCTTCCTTCTCATCAGGTGGCCAAAGCATTTGAGTTTCCTCTTCAGGATCTGGCCTTCTAAAGAGCAGTCAGGATTGATCTACTCTAGGACCGGTTGGATGGCCTTGCAGTCCAAGGGACTCAATGCAGGAGTCTCCTCCAGCACCAGAGTTCAAAGGCCTCCATTCTTTGGCCCTCAGCCTTCCTTATGGTCCAACACAGACATCCATTGCAACTGGGAAAACCGGAGCCTTGACCAGACACACTTTTGTTGGCAGAGTGATGTCTCTGCTTTTTAAGATGCTGTCTAGATTTGCAATACACACCCATAAATACACACACACACACACACACACACACACACAGACAGTATATTTGCCTGCTATTTTAACTCATCCAGGTTTCTATCTTGCATTCATAAATAATACAATCCAATACAATAGCAGAGTTGGAAGGGACCTTGGAGGTCTTCTCGTCCAACCCCCCGCCTCGGCAGGAAACCCTATACCATTCCAGACAAATGGCTATCCAACATCTTCTTAAAGACTTCCAGTGTTGGGGCATTCACAACTTCTGGAGGCAACTTCTGTTCCACTGATTAATTGTTCTAACTGTCAGGAAGTTTCTCCTCAGTTCTAAGTTGCTTCTCTCCTTGATTAGTTTCCACCCATTGCTTCTTCTCCTGCCCTCAGGTGCCATGGAGAATAGCTTGACTCCCTCTTCTTTGGGGCAGCCCCTGAGATATTGGAAGACTGCTGTCATGTCTCCCCTAGTCCTTCTTTCTATTAAACTAGACATACCCAGTTCCTGCAACCGTTCTTCATATGTTTTAGTCTCCAGTCCCCTAATCCTCTTTGTTGCTCTTCTCTGCACTCTTTCCAGAGTCTCCACATCTTTTCTACATCGTGGTGACCAAAACTGAATGCAGTATTCCAAGTGTGGCCTTACTAAGGCCTTGTAAAGTGTTAACCCTTCACCTGATCTTGATTCTGTCCCTCTGTTGATGCAGCCTAGAACTGTGTTGGCTTTTTTGGCAGCTGCTGCACATGGCTGGCTCTTATTTAAATGGTTGTCCACTCGGACTCCAAGATCCCTCTCACATATAAAAAGCTGCTTTAATGCTGCCATGATCAGGGCCTCAGAACTAAAGATGGTTTCACCAGTTGAAAAAGAAGCCATGATGGCCAAGAATGTGATTTTTTTCCCAGTTCTTTTTCTTCGACTCTGGCATTTGCTATCGTGAAATCAATAAATTGTATGTTTTGGCCTTCTACAACCGTGATATCTGGCATGTTGTGTTCCAAATGACAATCTGTCTGTATTAGAAAGTCCCACAAGATCTTCACCATCTCATTTTTGGTAACTTTTTCCACTTTGCACTCCCATGACTTTTTGGATACAGGTAAGTGGTATTTTTTACATAACGACCAGTGGATTAATTTAGCAACTCGGTCCTGTCTAGCTTTGTAATCAGTTTGTGTAATTCTGCTGCATTCCACATATTAAACCTGAAACAGTTTTGACTTTGGTGTTGCAAAGTCAGCAGTTTGGGTTGTCAATGGATTGTTCTCTCTTCGCTTTCATGGCGTTAGTTTCTAGTGCTTGTTCTTGAGCAGCCAGTATTAAACCTTCCGTTTCTTTCTTGATGGTTCCCATCTTAAGCCATGTCCATGTCAAGTTGTCATCACATTTCAAGTGCTGTCCATGCATAGCTTTGGTTTTCCATCTATTTAATCTATCATCCAGATGTTTTTCCTTATATTCTGCCTTTGTTTCTGTTGTTTTTATACTCTTCTCCGTTTCCACAGCCTGTAGCAATTTTTGTGTACTTTGGTTCACAGAATCATTCAAACTTCATTTTTCTTCTTCTACAGTTTGATGGATTTGCAATAGCCCCCTGCGCCCTATTTTTCATGGCAGGTACAACCTGTCGATGGAACTTCGTGGATGTAAAGCATAATACATATTCAAAAGTTTGTGCATTTTCCAGCCCAGGTTTTCCAGTTCAGCCAAAGTCCAGTTGATGATTCCAGCTGAGTAGCATATCATTGAAACTGCCCATATATTAATGGCTTTAGTTATGTTTCCAGCATTCAGCTTTGATTTTAATATTTTGCGGACCCTCCTGATGTATTCCTTTTGCGTTGACACTTTGACTTTTCCATTCAAGATGTTATGTGCTTCCAATATGACTAGGTATTTGAAACTATCATCCTTTGCTAATGCTTTCACTATGCTTCCATTTCCCAGTTCTATTCCTTCTATTTTTTCCATTTTCCCTCGCTATATGGATGATGATGATGATGATGATGATGATTATTGGTTAATCTTTGGTGAGATTCACAGCCTTTGGGGCTGGTTGGTAGCTCAACAGCTCGAGTCCTGACCAAGGACCTAGGAACTGTTAAGGTAACATCGGAGGATATAAGCTGTTCCAAGTAGGGAGGTTTTTTGTAGAGTCAGAATGTTCAAGTCAGGTAAATTTAGAATTTCCAAATAGCAAGGTATTATTATTATTATTATTATTATTATTATTATTATTATTATTATTATTATTATTATTATTATTATTATTATTATTATTATTATTATTCCAGAATTATTCCAAAGCCCATCTGGGCACCCTAGAATCAATTAAATTGTCATAATTAGGTAGCCCAAAATCAAGAGAAATGCGATTTTCCTCCCATCCTGCCTTTGATGCATGAAACCGTTTTAGTATCGTTTTGGCCTTCGTTTGCAGATTTTATTTTCTTGGCAGACAAAGAATTTCACAGCAACTTCCGTGCCAGATTCGCGAGATCTTTTCAGCTCCATGGAGTATGCGCCGTTTCCCCCAGTCCGCTGGCACGTTCCATCGCACAGCTAAATAGCGGTCGCATGACATTTTCACGGGAAGGGGCTATTAATGTTGCTACTGAGCCGTGTTGGAGGGAGGGAGGGAGGAGGTTGTTACCTTCCCCCAACCCAAATTTGATGTCTTCCCATCTCATCAACATCGGAGGCGTCTCCGTTCAAGACCCCTGAAATGTAATTGCCTCTCCTGGCAGGCTTTTAACCTCGGTTCGGGAGTCTTGGAATGCGGTTTGATCGAGGGTGTAACCACCCGTGAAATTAGACACGGAGCACACTCTTCGCAATGTCACACCGTGGGGGTCTTTCTCACCTCCCGAGCAAATACAGCTTTTATTTGGGGGCAGAGGAAAACGGCAGATGTTCGCACCGGTGAATCGAAGCGGAAAATGCAAATTGTTTTCCTGGAGTCGAGGAGGCATGTTCGACACACTGATGTTCCCAATTCC
The DNA here is from genome assembly GCA_029891615.1 of Natrix natrix natrix. Lineage (NCBI taxonomy): Eukaryota > Metazoa > Chordata > Lepidosauria > Squamata > Natricidae > Natrix > Natrix natrix. The sequence goes on from JAKRSK010008246.1 coordinate 256,439, forward strand.
TTACCCTGGAGTTACAGGTGGCCCTCGACTTAATGGCAGTTCGTTTAATGGCCATTTGAAGTTACAACGGCTCTGGAAAATGTGACATCGGACCATTTCTCGCACTTACGACGGTTGCAGCATAAATAGGAGTCTGTTGCTAAGCCTCCGAGTTTTGATCCCGTGGTCATGGGATCAAAACTCGGAGGCTTCTCAACGGAGTTCTATTTATGACGGTTGCAGCGTCCCGAGCTCATGTGATCCCTTTTTGTGATCTTCTGTCAACAGATTCACTTAAAAACCGTGTGAGTAATTTAACACCTGGCAGTGATTTCACTTAGCAGTTGTGGAAGGATCCCGGCGCTTCCTGGTCCTACATCTCCCAGAATCCCTCATTGTCATGGAATGTTGGGAATTGCAGTTCTTGATGTAAATGGTATGGATGATACGAACCCATCCGGGTCGCCATTTTACAAGCCAAACGCAAAGTATCCCGGATCTGCCACCCCGTTAGCAACTGTGCCTGGTTTTCAGAACTGGGCTGTTGCCGGTCGGACCAGTTCGGGTGAACTAGTAGTTTGGACGGCTGGGCCCGTTCACTCACCCCTGGCACTGATTCCGTCCTATATAATCGCCGTGTGTTTAATGCGTGCATGCGTTGAAGGCACGTTCATATTTTTGGTTCTGGATGAACCGATTGTTACTGTCAACTCATCAAGCATTTCCATGTCTGTTATTGAGTTGCCATGGTGAGGAAAGGGGGGAGCGCATTCCATGCATATCTTCGGCTAGAGTCCGATCTCAGATTACCACAGCAGGCTTGTTGAGGCGTGGAATTTTATAGCCTGCTGGAGCACATTGTTGGATAATGTGATTTATGACACAGACTGAGGGGACGAGGTGGGGAAACAGGAGCAAAGTTCAGCCTTAACTTACGTGAGGTCAGATCTGACTCCGCTGGGGTATTGCTGAAATATTGTTCCTAATAAATGACTGGATTTCTTTTGAAACTTGGCTCGAGGCTCATGAATTAATTAGGGCATCTTTCGGAAACCTGACAGTTACATTATGTGACGTCCACCTCTGCTGGTTTTCCTCTTGGCTCAAGTCCCTATTAGCATTCGGCATGGCCGGTTTCTATAAATACAACCCAAAGAGAGGCGCCGTTGCCAGAATCTTGTCCACTCCAGCGATGCCTTGGCGGTAACGCTTTCTCCGCGTTAGTCCTCAGCCTCTCCAGAACAAACCGCCGCCAATTTTTAATTAACCTGATTTAGTGGCTGAACACACAACCCTTGTAAAAATGGACAACTGGAACTAAGGGTTATTTATTCTGGCAAGGAGTGAGTCTCATTCACTCCACAGATCCGGCTTTCCATTGTCAACCCTGAAGTGAGCCTGGCCGAAGCCACCTTGGAGGCTTCAGGGTTGCCACACAGCCGTCTGAGGGGAGGAAATAGTTAGATGGGTTTTTAGAGCCAAAACAATAAAGTTCTCCTGTGGGAGCCAAGGACATTCTCACAGAGGAGGAGCCGGTAACCTAGCAACCAGCCGGCCCCTGGATTGGACAGTGTGACCAGTGACTTGCGGGGGAAGGGGAAAATGTGACTTTTAATTAGGTCCTCCTCTCCTTTACCTCTACAAACTCCACTCCTTTCTTGTACTGATGAGGTTATCTAGTTGGGTCATGAAACATCTGCAAGAAAACAACCAAGCTCAGAGAGCACCAAGGACCCCTGCTAACCAAGGAAGAAAGCAAAAACCTCTTTATGGACCTTTTGCACTCGCGGGGTGTCTGTCGGCCATGGTTACTCTGTCCTGAAATGCCACCCCTCTCTGAAGTTGCTATTTCTTCTCGAAGCCATAAAGCTGATTTTAGTAGCAGAAACTGCCTGGGGAATCCTTAGAGCTGAAGACGACAAGCCCTTACCTAAAATGAAATACAAAATAGGCCAGCTCTCTCTCTCTCTCTCTCTCGCTCTCGCTCTCGCTCTCATCTTTCGCTCTGTCTCTCTTTCTGTCTGTCTTTCTCTCTGTCTTTCTCTGTCTCTCTCTCTCTCTCTCTCTCTCTCTCTGTGTATGTTTCTCTCTTTCTGTCTCTTTCTCTTTCTGTCTGTCTCCCTCCCTCTCATTTCTCACATCTTTCTCCCTCTCATTTCTCTTTCTCTCTCATCCCTCTCTTTCTCATGTTTTTTTCTCTCTCTGTCTCTCATCTCACTTTCTCTCTCTTTCATCTCTCTCATCTCTCTTTCTTTCTCATCTCTCTCTTTCTCTCATCTCTTTCTCTCTCTCTCACTTCTCTCTTTCTCTGTCTCTCTTTTCTCTCCCCCCCCCCACACACACCAAAGGTACTCCAGAAGTGGCAGAGCATGATAAATTAAAATAAATAAATTAAGCCAGGGCTGGCATGACTCCTGATTCTATAGAGCTAATTGCTCTTTGTGGGAAACAAGTATGAATCGAGTTCAACGGCTATTATTTTGTGCAGAACTCGTGCATTACGGAGACCTGGTTGGGCCATGAGGGGGGTGTTCCCCTCATTGAATTATGCCCACCAGGCTTCTGGGCGTTTCACCAGCCGAGAGCCCAGGGCAGGGGCAGGGGGGGTGGCCGTGGTTATTAGGGAAAGTCTCGGACCTCAGGAGGTCACTGTGCCTCAGATAGGTGGGTGTGAGTCCCTTTTTGTGAAGTGGGACCTTGGAGTCCAGGTGGGCCTTTTTGTTACGTACCTGTCTCCTAAAAAGTTGGCTTTTCCAGCAAGCCGGCCTGGCCTGAATAAAATAAATTATTTATTTTAATTGTTATTTTTAATTTAATTTCTAAATCTCATTGTAAATGTCTGTTGAGTTTTTTTGGATATTCTATTTAATCTTTCTTTTAACTTTTGTAAACTGTGTTTTTATGTTGTACGCCACCCTGAGTCCTTTGGGAGAAAGGCGGCATATAAGTCCAATAAACCTAACCTAACAACAGCCGGTTGCCGTTTTGTGTTGCCGTGAAAAGTTGTGCCTTCCTGCCCATTAAACCACCCGTTCTCTTCCCTCCGCAGGATATCCCGCGGGTTACCCCACCACAGCCACCTACAACCCGAACATCTATTCGGCCACTGCCGCAGGTTACGCCCCAGGTAAACAGATTTTGTGCGTGTGTGTGGTTGTGTTGTCTGTTCATCCTGTGTGTTGTTTTGCAGCCGTGGCTTCTGTGCAGAGGCTGTTTCACTCGCTCAACACCCACAGCAGCTGGGCTCTTATCCACACATTATCATCATTAGTTATTTTACAAAAGGTAAAGCTTTCAGATTCGGGGTAATGTCGGGGTTCCAAACAGCATCGAAAATAAAATCAGAGTCCGAGGCAAAGGATTCCTCAAAGTTCCAATTGATGAAGAGAGCCACGTTGGCACATCTGGGAAAACCTGAGTCTGAAAGCTTCCCGGTTTCCCCCACCCAGTTTGAAAGTTCAATATCTTTCCTCCCCCACCCACAAGTCCATCCCATGGTCCAATCTCCCACTGCCACACTGGCAGCTTCCACCCATCCAGTTCTGGTCAGGTGCAGAAACAAAGGATGACCTTGGCTTTCTAGAAAGAATGTTGTTATGGCTACATATCATCTAACCCCCTCCCATTTCCCCACCATAGAAAATGCATAGCAGAATAATAGAAAGTGTGGCAGGCCAAAGATCCAGAAGAAAAGATGGCTGCAGGCCTGACAGCCTAATGCCTAATTCTCTTGTCAGGTATACATACGTTCATTGAGAATTGAAGTGCTGCTAGTCCTCTACTTATGACTACAATTGAGCCCCACAAACGAGTTGCTAAGTCCTTAAGCGGGTTTGGCCCCATTTTACAATCTTTTTTTTTTTTTTTTGCCACCATTGTTAAGCAAATCACTGCAGTTCTTAAGTGACTCATGCAGTCGCTAAGTGAATCTGGCTTCTTCCATTGACGTTGATTGTCGGAAGGTCGCAAAAAGGGATCATAGGACACTGGAACGGCCATAAATATGAGTCAGTTGCCAAATGCCTGAATTTGGATCCTGTGACCATGGGGATGCAACGTGTCGTAAGTGTGAAAAAAGGCTCCAAGTCCCTTTCTCCAGTGCCGTGTGTAACTTTGAACGGTCACTAAATGAACTGTTGTAAGTCGAGGACTGCCTGTAGGGAAAACTTCTGAAAACATCTCAGCTCCCGTTAAGTTAAAAACAAAAACCTTCCAAAATTCAGTTTGTTAGCATAAAAGTCAGGAGCTAAAATGCTTTTATTTGGACGCTGAAGATTTGCGGATGGGCCAAGTTTTAAAATACATTTCCAAATTTAGGGCCTGGGAGCTTAGCAACCTCAAATCACAGCTAGATTTAAAACCTTGTCTCGCTGCATGTCAGTCTAAACCCCAACACCCACAACCAAGGGCATTTTGACATATCCAGTACTAGTTGGATACTCGTGCTGTGTGATGAAACGACGTGATCGGGCAATGCAGGAGAAATCCAGTTCAATCCATTGGCTCAGTGATGGTCAGTGATTGAAACACCTGAGGGAATATCGCTCCCGCCACCTTGAGTCCGGAAGCAGTTCCATAGGTGGAAGGCATAGACATTGTGGTGAGGTACCGACGTTTAGTACTGTAAGGAGCCCCAGACCGCTCCTGAGTAAAGGAGGGGAACGTCTGCCGGTTTGAACTGAGCTAACAGAACGTGAGGCAACTGGCAGTTGGAACAGAGTTCTTTTCAGGTGGGGAGGGGGAGTAGAACTCCTTAGCATCAGAGCGTGTTAATTACTGTATAAGAAATACTAATGAGCTGATGGTCATTTTGAAAAATCCTTTCTTAGCGAGCACCTAGAGGCCAAGAGGAACATAGGTGCCAAATTTCAAGTTTGTAAGCTTTATGGTTCTGGAGATTTCATGATGAGTGAAAGATACTTGGGTTTTATATATATATATTGTTCACTGCAAAGAACACAGTTTTGAAAAGATGGGAGTGAATCTTAAGCTACCAAATTTCCTTACCGAGTATATTATGTTTGGGTAGGTTTGGAAAAAGGTGGGACTTAAGCTTCTGAATAACACTGGGAGTTTTAGCTCAGGCTGGTAGCAATTTTCGTTTTCACGCCAGGCGGAAGTGAGTAAATATTCCTGCCCTTTAAAATCAGAGCAGAAAAAAAAATTCAGGTTCCTAAAAACGGGTTTCCACGAAAACCTTTAAATTGAGTGGATATAAGTAGTCCCCGACTTACAGTAGTTCATTTAGTGACCATTCAAAGTTACAACGGCACTGAAAAAAATGGGCAGGGCCGTTTTTCACGACCGTTTCCGCATTCCCCGTGGTCACATGATCAGAATTCAGAGGCTTGGCAATTGGCTTGTACTTACAACGGTTGCAGTCTCCCTGACTCCCTTTTGCGACCTTCTGACAAGCAAAGTCACTGGGGAAGCCGGATTCACTTAACAACCATTGCAAGAAAGGTCGTAAAAAGGCTAACTCACTTAACCAATGTCTCACTTAGCGACAGAAATGTTGGGCCCCATTGCGGCCATAAGTCGAGGACTGGCTGCACAATCCACAGGGGCAAGGAACATCGGCTAGAAATGTTTGCAGAGTTGCGCCAGATATTTCAAATTTTGGTGCCTGGCTTTGGGTTCAAAGCAAGAGTGAAATGCTACCAGTTTGGGCCATTTCACCTGAACCGGTAGTAAAAAATGCTATTGGTTCACAGAACTGGTAGTAAAAAAATACTAATAAAAGTGTTTAAATAATGTTCACATGTCCCACAGCTGATCTTCGGGGGGTTTTTAAAAAAAAAACTTTTTAAGCATTTTTTTTAACTACAGGTTCTCCGGAAACTGGGGGGGTGCTGAGAAAGAGAGAGAGAGAGAGAGAGAGAAAGAAAGAAAGGAGAGAAGAAAGAGAGAAAGAAAGGAGAGAGAGAGAGAGAAAGAAAGAAAGAAAGAAAGAAAGAAAGAAAGAAAGAAAGAAAGAAAGAGAAAGAAAGAAAAAGGGAGGGAGAAAGAAAGAGAGAGAGAGAGAAAGGAGAGAAAGAAAGGAGAGAAGAAAGAGAGAAAGAAAGAAAGGAGAGAGAGAGAGAAAGGAGAGAGAGAGAGAGAAAGAAAGAAAAGAGGGAGAAAGAAAGAAAAAAGAGAAAGAAAGAAAAAGGGAGGGAGGGAAAACGGAGAGGAAGGAAGGACTACATACCTGGCACTAGACGCAGCTTCAGAGGATAATCCAGGGCTGGAAGGGACCTGGAGGTCATCTAGTCCAACCCTGGTCCAGCAGGACATTGTTAAAGTGCGTTTCTATCTTTTGATCCCCCAGTCACATGACTACATAGCCACGCCCATCCAATCACATGACACCACCACCACCAAGCCACACCCACAGAACCTTGAGTTTAAAAATGTTAGATTTTACTACTGGTTCAAAGTCTCACCGCTGTGAGTCCAGACAGACCAGAATTGAGCTCACCATGTATTGTCGCTAAGCGAGACATTGGGTAAGTGAATTTTCCCTGAATTGCAGCGGGCGACACCCACAGCTCCCTGTTTGGGTCAAAGTGTAAAGGAGGATGAGGAGGTTCACTGAATTGTTTCCGCACAGGATCTGGGGGGGGGGTTGCAGAGAAATCCCCCCCCCCTTTCAAGCATGGTGTTTGGAAGCAGGTCTCCGAGTCCGCTGGGAGAAAAATTGAGACGGGGATGATGGGAACTTGTCTTCCTCTGACCTTGCCGCTTCTTCTTTCTCCACAGGATACCCCGCTGGGACGCCCTACAAAGTCCCTCCAACCCAGAGTAATAACGCCCCGCCCCCCTATTCTCCCTCGCCCAACCCCTACCAGACCGCCATGTACCCCATCCGAAGTGCCTACCCGCAGCAGAACCTGTACGCCCAGGTGAGTCTCTCCGTCTGTCCGTCCGTCTTCCGGTCTGCAGGTGTTTGGATGGAAGAGAATATTTGCAGCTCTTGAACTGAGGAGTCCTTGGTGCTCTCGGAGGGGGTTTTCTGGGAGACGTCTCATGACCCAGCTAGGGAACATCATCAGGGCTAGAAGGGAAGAGGTTTTGCTTTCTGTTTATATATACGGTAGTTTTCCCTGTCACCCATTGTGGCTGTTGTGTCCTTATAAACAACCACTGAGAATAGGCCCTCCAGCAGGGAGAGGGCAGATCACGTATATATAACTAGAGCAAACTCCATCCCATCTTGCACTGATGATGTTACCTAGGTGGGTCATGAAACGTCTGCAAGAAAACAACCACGCTCAGAGAGCACCAAGGACCCCACTGTCGTCATGCTCTTCCTCCTGTTTCTCTTCCTCCTCCCCCTTCTCCTCCTCTTCCTCCTGTTGTTTCTCTTCCTCCTTTCTCTCTCTCTCCTCCTCCTCTCCCTCCTCTTCTCTTTCTCCTCCTCTTCCTCCTTTCTCTTCCTCCTCTTCCTCCTCTCCTTTCCCTCTTCCTCCTCCCCTTCTCTTCCTCTTCTTCCTGCTCTTCCTCTTCCTCCTCCTCTTCTTCCTCCTTCTCTTCCTCCTCCTCTTTCTCTTTCTCTTTCTTCTCTTCTCTTCCTCCTCCTCTTTTTCTTCCTCCTCTTCTCCCCTTCTCTTCCTCCTCATCTCCCTCCTCCCCTTCTCCTCCTCTTCCTTCTTCTCTTCCTCTTCCTCCTGCTCTTCCTCCTCTCCTTCTCCTCTTCCTCCTCCTTCTCCTCCTCCCCTTCTCCTCTTTCTCTTCCTCTTCCTCCTCCTCTTCTTCCTCCTTTCTGTTCCTCTTCCTCCCCCTTCTCCTCCCTCCTCTCCTCCTCCTCCTCCTCCTCCTCCTGTTTCTCTTCCTCCTCCTCTCTTTTCCTTTTCCTCCCTCACCCCTCTTAAAGTTGCACATGTTGCTAAACTCCAGTCCAAAGATGAGCAAGGAGGCCTTGGGAGATTTCTGTCCTGCCCCCAATGGAATTTGGGGAAGGGGGAAGGGGATTAAGGGGGGGGGGAAACCGAAGTGGACAAAACCAGCCGGTTCTGCAGGCTGCACCCCCCCCCTCAAGAGCTGAATTTCCACGGAGGTTTTTCTCACTTGCCTTCCTCCTCCAACAGGGGGCGTACTACACGCAGCCCGTCTACGCGGCACAGCCTCACGTCATCCATCACACCACGGTGGTCCAGCCCAACAGCATCCCCTCCGCCATCTACCCGGCTCCTGTCGCCGCGCCCAGGGCCAACGGCGTAGCCATGGGGATGGTCGCCGGGGCCACCATGGCGATGTCCGCAGGTAAGGATGGCCCCCGAGGCGAAGAACACCCCTCCCCCATCACCAATCACCGCTTTTCGATCCCGTATCCTGGACTACGGGCCCCATGCTGCCCAGCCTGGTTGGCTTTGGGTGCCTGCGGAGTCGTCGGAGCGGATTCATGCTTTGTAAACAATGCGTTAAATTCATTCCCGGTAGTCCTCAACATATGCCCACCGTCGAGCCCAAAATTTTGGTTGCTAAGCGAGACATTGAATGACTTGGCTCATTTTATGACCTTTCTTGCCACAGTTCTTAAGCAAATCACTGCAGCTGAGTTACTAATATCATTGTTAAGCGAATCAGGCTTGTGAATCAGATGTGCGACCGTCGTAAATATGATCTAGTTGCCAATTTTGATCACATGACCCTGGGGATGCTGCAGTGGTTTTAATAAGTGTGTAAATGATCGTGTCACTTTGATTCCAGTGCTGCTGTAACTTCAGCTGCTCACTAAGCAAACAGTCGTAAGTCGAGGACTCCCTGCATTCAAAAGCCTAAGCTTTGACAGAGCCTCAGGTTCCAAAATTTGCTATCTTGGGATAAAATGTGTTCACAGGAAGTCCTCGACTTAACGACTGGCATTTGAGTCCAGAATTACAGTTATAAATCATGATGGTCACTAAATGGATAGTCGTAAGTTGAGGACGACTGAGATAAGTTGTCACTGGAAGCTGCACCGAGTGTTCCCTTGTCCAAATCTTTCTCTGTAGCTCCCAAGTTAGATCCTAGGTGCCACTGTCAGAACAAGAGGACGCGGTGGCTCAGGGGATAAGACGCTGAGCTTGTCGATCAGAAAGGTGGGCAGTTTGGCGGTTCGAATCCCTAGTAACGGAGTGAGCTGCCGTGACTTCTCCCAGCTTCTGCCAACCTAGCCGTTCGAAAGCACGTTAAAAAAATGCAAGTAGAAAAATAGGAACCACCTTTGGTGGGAAGGGAACAGCGTTCCATGCGCCTTTGGCGGTGCGTCATGCCAGCCACATGACCATGGAGACATCTTCGGACAGCGCTGGCTCTTCGGCTTTGGAAAGGAGATGAGCAGCGCCCCCTAGAGTCAGGAACGACTGGCACGTATATGCAAGGGGGAACCTTTACAAGTCAGCGAGCCAAGCTGCATGCTCCCGGAAAACGATGGAATTTATCAGCAGATGTCCTTAATTCCCCCCCCCCCCTCCATTGCAGGCACTCTGCTGACGACCCCACAACACACTGCCCTGGGGGCACATCCCGTCTCAGTGCCAACGTACCGGGCGCAGGGGACGCCTGCCTACAGCTACATCCCGCCCCATTGGTAACTCCATCGGCCAGCCCATGTGAGTATCTGTGGGTCTCGCCCAGGAGCGGTTGGAGGGAGTCCCGGCCAAGAAGGGATTGGGGGCTTCTAAGATTTTGTCTTCAGGACATATATCTGCTGGGGGGGAAAACCTCCTCATCGGCAACGGGAACGGCATCTGGCCAGTAAACATTCCGCTCCGTTCAGTTGCCCAGATTCCACTCTGGCAAGGGATTATGGGGTCATTAAAAGATGATGGTGACAGGAAGACCCTCATCTTCCCTTGGGAAGTGGGAAGAAAGAATCGCAGAGTTGAGAAGGGACCTCGGAGGTCATCTAGCCCAACCCTCTGCTCAGGCAGGAGACCCCCTAGACCAGTTCGGACCAATGACTGAAGAAGGATTCAAAATGGAGGTGACAAAATGGGGGCCCCTGTGACCCCAAACCTGGCTTAGAGGTTGGGGAAGGAGTTCCCCCCCATAATGACTGCTCTGCAGGGGTGTCGTGCCGTTGCACACGCTCTTTGCCGCCGTCCCTGCGGGGCGGACTTCCCAGAGCCAGAGGTCTCTCTCTCTGCAGGCTGGCTAGGAATTCTGGGAGTTGAAGTCCACAAGTTTTAAAGTTGTGCGAAGTTTGGAGTGCTTGCCAACCTTCTTGCCTTTGAAGACACAAAAATAGAAGAAAAAGAGAAAAGAAAATTTAGAAATAGGAGAATAGTGGCATGATAGGATCTAGCAGAAAGAAATATTGTTAACGAGGTTAAAATGCGTTTTAAATTAGAATGTGTGGGAATTATATTAAGAACCTTAAAGCCGCTAAATAATTATGTTATGTTGATTATATAAAACTTGACATTTGAAACGTGAAGATTCATATTGCTAAGGGAAAATGGATGGAAAAGAAATGATAAAATTGCTTTTTTTTTTAAAGAGAAAGGAAAACTATATTGTTTGTACATGTTAAAAACTAGAAATTGGAAAAGGAGGAGAAGAAAAGTAACACGGCTAAAATTGGAAATATAATGTGAAATGAATTATTTTTTTTTGGGTGGGAATGTTAAAGGGGGAATTCGGACAATACTCTGTTCACAGAATAAGTTTTATTATGTAAAAAAGACCAATTCAAATTAAAAAAAAAGACGGGTAGACTTCAGTTCCCAGCGTTGCTGGCTGGGGCATTCTGGGAGTTGAAGTCCATCCTTCTTCAAAGGCAGAAAGTTGGCAAGAGACCATCTTAGCTTTAATATTAATCCCCTATTCACAGAAAAATACAGATGGTTAGCCGTGGGCGGTTAGATAATCGGGAGTTGAGAGAACGGCAGAAGGGAATTTTGTCTTAGTTGATTTTTTCCTGGTGAAATTGGATTTGGGCTTTTCTGTCTGTCTGGCCAACGAATTGCAAGATCCGTAGGAGAGAAGGAGCATGTGGGCTCCCAACTCATTGGGCCTCCGAGACTCCAAAGAGGAGAGATTGAGAGTCCGTGGGCAGTAGTCCAAGCCCAGAGCTGTTTAGGGTGGCAAAGGAGAAGGGAGGGAAAGAAGGAAGGAAGGAAGGAAAGAAGGAAGGAAGGAAGGAGGGAGGGGAGAGAGGGAGGGGTAAGGAGGAGAGGTGAGGAAGGAGAGATAAGAGAGGGAGGAAGGAAAGAAAGGAGGAAGGCAGAGAGGAAGGAAGGAGAGGGGAGGGGAGAAGAGAGGGAGGGAGGAAGAAAGGAAGGAGTAGAAAGGGAAAAGAGGAGGGAGAGTGGAAGGAAGGAAAGAAGGAAGGAAGGAGGTTGGAGTAATGTTTAAGGCTAATAGACCATTTCAGGACCTTGGAAAATGTCTGAATGCTGAACATTTCTTTCCATTTCTCTCTTACTCACCGGAGGAGAAAAATCCAGCCGGTTGGAAGACGAGAAGCCGCTCAGGCGGGAGAAGGAAACTCGAACCCATGTCTCAAACTCTGTTCCTTTCTCTCCCCCCCCCCCCCTTGACAGATCTGGAGTCAAGTCATCGGATGCAACCAGGCGTGATGGAGCAGCTGCCCCACAGCCCCCCTCGGGCGTTGCCAGCGAGACCCCCCCCCCACCTCAAGGCTCCCCTTAGCGTCCTTTGAGATTTTAATTTTGCGTTTCATTTTTGACTCCCGGGGCCAAAGCCACGCTCCCCCCCCCTTTCCCCATTCCTCCAGACCCCCCAAGCCCCATTGGGACCTTATTGTTGCTTTCCGCCCCCTTGGTCTCCCATTTCCCTCCATTAAGCCTCGCCGGGACCTCCTGAGGCCATCTATCCGTTCACAATCCAGGCAGGCTCCTTGGCGGGGCAGGGGTGGGTGGGAATGGGACCATTTCCCCTTTAGGGCTCTGGAGGGCTCGAGAACAGCCCGGGTCTCTCTCTCCTACCCCCTCCCCATTGTGTTTCCATCATGAAACCCGCCTCCCCCTTTCCACAATAAAGAAGGGGGTAGCCTTCCCATGAGTCCTAGGCTGATATAAGGGTGTCCTTGGGTGGGTGGGTGGGTGGGTGGTGGATAGTCAAAAAAGCCAAAATGGCAGCCAGGACTCTGATTGAGACCCTACCTCTTTAGAAAAAGGCGGAGTTTTGTCACTCTGGTTCTGGCTGTCATTTTGGGGAGAAGAGACCTTTGCCCCCACCCCCATCCCAAAACCGACCTTCTGGAGGCGATACAGGTAGTCCTCAACTTACGACCACCAGGGAGCCCCAAATATCTGTTGGCCGAGTGAGACGTTTTATTCAGTCCATTTTGCACCGTTTTGATGACCTTCCTTGCCTCCGTCGTTCAGCGAATCCCTGCGGTTGTTAAGTCAGTCACACTGTTGTTAAGCGAATCCGGCTCCCCCCTCCCGTCGGAAAGCTGCAAAAGGGGATCATGTGAACACCCCCCCCCCCAAGACTGCAACCGTCGTAAATACAAGTCAGTTTCCCCAGCGTCTTGAGTTTTGATCGTGTGACCGCTGGGATCCCGCCACGGTTGTTAAGTGTGAAAACCAGTCCTAAGTTATTTTTTTTTCAGCACCATGGTCGCTTCAAACGGTCACTAAATGGACCGTTGTAAGTCAAGGACTACCGGTAATAATGAGGTGAAGCAGGTGATCCAAAATCCCCCATGTTAGCTTGGAAGAAATTTAGCACGGAGGACAAGAAGAGGGAGGAGAATCTATGATGGTTTGTTTGGACAAGCCGACTCCCATCTCCGCCCATCCGATTATGGGTTAGAGATTAACAGAGTCGGAAGGGACCTTGTAGGTCATCTAGTCCAACCCCCTCGCCCAAGCAGGAGACCCTACATTGTTTCTGACCTTTGGCAGTCCAGTCTCCATCCAATCCATTCCGGTTGGATCAACGGGGATCCTTCGGGATTTCCTCAGTCGAAGTCCTCCCCAGTGATTTTTCTCTGGGAAGCCCCCCCGCCCCCCACTAAAATGACCTCTCTGATCTTTTGTTGGGTGGTAGGTTGGGTTCTCCATCCTTCTTGACCCATCATTCCAAGTCAACATCAACATCTCCAGACGTTCGGTGGTGGCCAAACGTTGCCGAGAACTTGGTTGATGTGTGTGGAGGCACCCGAAAGAAGGTTGCCTGGAACCCCCTTGGGAGTGGGGTACAGAGATGTTAATAGACCCCCCCTCCCCCATTAGGGCAATTGGAAGGTAGAATCGAGTTGTTTCTCCCTCAAAGGAAGGGAAGCAGTTGGGACCAAGGGAAGTCCAGGAGAAATGAGTTTCCTCCAACCAACCAAGCAGAAGAACAGAAGGCGAAGACGAGACTCATCCTGGCAAAGAGACCCCCACGGTCCACCCTTGAGATCTTCCGAACCATCCAGCTTGTCAAGAAAGATGATCTCCAGCCAGGGCCCTGACCGTGATGGTGGTGTCCTCCAGGCCTCCTGAAGTATCACACCCTCTTTGACGTTGAGGTTGATGTCCGATCTGCCTTGCGTCCACCGTGCCCAGAGGAGTAGGACCTCTGCAGTGGCCAGGACCTCTTTAGCAAGTTGGGCGAGTCAGCTTGTGGTCAGTTCCCATCTCTGCGTCCAGAAGCTTCCAAGAGCTACTCAACGGCTGAGATAGGTTGAGATGTCCTGGATAGAGTTGGGACTTCCAGTAAGGAAGCCCTCAATGTTGTTGGAGGTAGGGATGAAGGCTTCAACCTTGGCCGCTCGAAGATGGGTGGACCTCAACTCCCAGAATTCCCCTGGGGAATTCTGGGAGTTGAGGTCCACCCATCTTCGAGCGGCCAAAGTTGAAAAATATAAATGGTTGGGAGATGATTGAATCCAGAAGTTGCTTTTCTAGCGTCTGCTGTGGGTGGGCAGAATTAGGGCCCAGGGAGCAAGGGTGGGTGGGCTTACGTAGTCCCTTGGAGGTCATGTAGTCCAACCCCCTGCTCAAGCAGACCAACGGCTGTCCGGTCTCTTCTTAAAAGATCTCTCAAGAGATGGAAGGATTTGAGGAGCTGCAGGTGCCTCCCCTACCACGGGCCCACGGCTGCTTGGCCAAACATGGAACCCCCACAGATTTCGGGTGGTCTGTCCTCCCACCTTCCGGCGAGTGGAGAGTGGGGCACCCCCCACCATCAATAGAGGGCGCAGAAATGGCTCACCCGAAAGCAGGGAAACGCCACTAAGCTACCAAGGGGACTCTGGAGCCGGCTTCATTTGGGATGACCCACAGAGAGAAAACCCAAATGAAGATGCTGCAACAGTGCCCCTTCTCCCTGGTGTAACTCCAGGGAAACAGCTTGGCAGGACGTCCAGCCAACCAGTCCTCACTAAGGAGCTAACTGCAAGAGGGATCTTCAAAGTCCGAGTGGACAATCATTGAAATAGGAGCCAGCCGTGGGCAGCAGCTGCCAAAAAAGCCAACACAGTTCTAGGCTGCATCAACAGAGGGATAGAATCAAGATCACGTGAAGTGTTGATACCAGAGAAGAGCAAGAAAGAGGATTAGGGGACTGGAGACTAAAACATATGAAGAACGGTTGCAGGAACTGGGTAAGTCTAGTTTAATGAAAAGAAGGGCCAGGGGAGACAGGATAGCAGTCTTCCGATATCTCAGGGGCTGCCACAAAGAAGAGGGAGTCAAACTATTCTCCAAGGCACCTGAGGGTAGAACAAGAAGCAATGGGTGGAAACTAATCAAGGAGAGAAGCAACTTAGAACTGAGGAGAAACTTCCTGACAGTTAGAACAATGAATCAGTGGAACAGAAGTTGTGAATGCCCCAACACTGGGAGTCTTTAAGAAGAGATTGGACAACCATTTGTCTGAAGTGGTATAGGGCTTCCTGCTTTAGCAGGAGGTTGAACTAGATGGTCTCTGAGGTCCCTTCCAACTCTGGCATTCTGTCATTGGGCATGTCTCATTTAATGAAAAGAAGGACCAGGTGTGACATGATAGCAGTCTTCCGATATCTCAGGGGCTGCCCCAAAGAAGAAGGAGTCAAACTATTCTCCAAAGCCCCCGAAGGCAGGACAAGAAGTGACAGATGGAAATTAATCAAGGAGAGAAGCAACCTGGCATTATGGAGAAACTTCCTATCAGGGAGGACAATTAACCAGTGGAACAACTCGCCACCAGAGGTTGTGGGTGCTCCATCCTTGGAGGCCTTTAAGAAGAGGCTGGGCAGCCACCTGTCTGGAGTGGTATAGGATCTCCTGCTTGAGCAGGAGGGTTGGACTAGAAGACCTCTGAGGTCCCTGCCTGCTCTTTTGTTCTGGAGTTAGGGTGGCCGTTTTCGCTGGTGCAATTCTAGGGGACGTCAAGCCCTGCGGTCCTTGCTAGGAGGCTCTGGGCAGCCCCCTTCTCACCTTCGGACTTCCAGGTGTATATAGCTGTACAAAGTGTATAATCTTAAATAGGGTGGGGAGGGGGAGGAAATTGGGCAAGAGAGCTGGGTAGCATTGGAAGCCCCCTCCCCCAAATGACCCCGCCAAGAATCCTGAGGACCACAGACTTGTCTACAGGAACAAAATCTGGAATTCTACTGGTAGTCCTCGAGTTACGACCACAGTTAAGCCCGGTGGCTGTTAAATGAGTTCCACCAGATTTCTCGCCTTTTGGTCACGGCGGTCGGGCGAATCATTGCTGTCGTTAAGTGGATCATGTGGACGTTAAGCAAATCCGGCTCCCGCCCACATCAGCTTTTTTTCCCGGAAGGTCACAAATAGCAATCATTTAATCCCGGGACTCTGCAACCGTCGTAAATATGAATCTTGGTTATTGGGCCGTAGGGATGCTGTGGTTGCCACCAGTGGGGGGTGCTGGTTGGAAGTCCCATTTTTAAAGTGCCGTCGTAACTTGGAGCAGTCAGTAAGCGAATGGTTAAGTTGCATTGGCAGTTGAGATGAAACATCTTTACTGGTCCAGATTTCAGGATTGCCTCCCACCTGCACCCCTTCCCCGTGAGTTAGGAAATGACCTTCGCTCCCCACCCCACCCCAAAATCACTATGCAGGTAGTCCTCAACCTACACCCACCATTGAGCCCCAAATTTATGTCACTAAGTGAGGAATTCGTGCACTTTCCTTGCCACATTTGTTAAGTGAATTGCTGCACCTGGAGGAGCAGGTCAACCCTTGTGTAACGGATGCACTGAATTCATCCCAGGTAGTCCTCGCCTTACGACCGCTGACATTTCCGTTGCTAAGCGAAACACCTGTGAAATGAACGTTGCCCCTAATTTACAACCCTTTCTTGCCACAGTTGTTAAGTGAACGACTCCAAAACAACATGGCTGTTAAGCGAACCCGGCTTCCCCACTTGCTTGTCAGGAGGTTGCAAAAGAGATCACGTCTCTCTCTCTCTCACACACACACACACACAGACGCTGCAACCGTCATAAATAGGAGTCCGTTGCCATGTGTGCAAATTTTGATCTCGTCACCACCACCACGACGTAAAGCGTGAGAATGATTCATAAGTCAGTGTTTTCAGTGCTTTTAAACGGTCACTAAATGAAAGGTCGTAAGCCGAGGACTGCTTGCATTTGGAGTTTCTGGCATAAAGTAATTTTGCGGTGCACACAGCAGGATCTTGAGAGGGAATTAATTCCGTTAAATGGCTTTTAGGGCATTTTTACTGGAAACGAAGAGTCTTCCATTCTTTCGACTTTTAAGGATTTAAAACCGGTGGAATTGAGAGCGGGAGGGGGGAGCGTGGGAAACTGGTGCGTGTAAAAACCTCAGTCCGAACTTGTGAATATGACGTGTAAATTCATACGATCCATGATTACGTCGGGAAGACCGAGGAGGGGTCTTCCCCGACAGATTTAAGCCAAGAGTTTGTAACTGTACGATATTTACTGTAAGATGTAGAACATTCAATAATGAATAATAAACCATTTCCAAAAAAGAAAGAAGGAAAAAAAAAAACCAACCCAAGATCTTGTCTCTTGATTCCAGCGCCTGCTTTTAAAGGGAACAGAGTGTTTTTCTTTTTTTTTTTTTGCTTACTTTCGGTGTACGGGGAGTCCTCGATTTACGACCACCCCAGATTTCCATCGCAGAGCAAGACGGGGAAGGGAGTTTGGTCCCGTTTTTGCCACCTTGCCACCATTTGTTTAGCGAATCTTTTATTAAGCAACATGGTCGTTAAATGAGTCCGGCTTCCCCCTTTTAAACGGTCGCAAAAGGGGATCACGTGACTCCTGGGATACAGCGACTGTCATAAATGCGAGTCAATTGGCAAGGTCTGAATTTTAATCACGCGACCATGGCTGATGCCGCAACTATGTGAAAAATGGTCATAAGTCACGTTTTCCAGTGCCGGCTTAACTTGGAACAGTCACTAAACGAGATGACTTTGTAGTGCAATCTCGCTCTCCCCCCCCTCCCTCTCTATGCTCAGCCCTAGAATTGTCTTGTGCGAGGGCGCCCTCTGCTGGGTCCTTTGCAGCAGTGCATTGGCAGCCCAATCACTTCCCCTGATTTTCCTGGGCTTTTCTTTCCCTCTGTTGTGTAATGTATTTTATCCCATAAGTAGGGGTGGAAGTACAAGAGGGTGAAGCCTTTCCACTGTGGCTACTTCGCATTTGCAAACATTTCCTTTGGCATTTTAAAGACTAAAACATTCCCTGAAGCAGCGTCTCCCATTGTCTCGTGTGTGAAATGGGCCTAAGGTGGGACTAGAACTCACAGTCTCCTGGTGATTGGCCCATAGTGGAATTAGAATTCACCGTGTCCTGGTGATTGGCCCAAAGTCACCCAGCCGGCTTTCATGCTAAGGAGGGACTAGAACTCACTGTCTCCTGGTGATTGGCCCAAAGTCACCCAGCTAGCTTTCATGCGTAAGGCAGGACTAGAACTCACCGTCTCCTGGTGATTGGCCCATGGTGGAATTAGAACTCACCGTCTCCTGGTGATTGGTCCAAAGTCACCCAGTCAGCTTTCATGCCTAAGGCGGGACTAGAACTCACCGTCTCCTGGTGATTGGCCCAAAGTCACCCAGCCGGCTTTCATGCTTAAGGCAGGACTAGAACTCACCGTCTCCTGGTGATTGGCCCAAAGTCACCCAGCTGGCTTTCATGCCTGGGACTAGAACTCACTGTCTCCTGGTGATTGGCCCAAAGTCACCCACCTGGCTTTCATGCTTAAGGCAGGACTAGAACTCACCGTCTCCTGGTGATTGGCCCAAAGTCACCCAGCCGGCTTTCATGCCTGGGACTAGAACTCACTGTCTCCTGGTGATTGGCCCAAAGTCACCCAGCTGGCTTTCATGCTTAAGGCAGGACTAGAACTCACAGTCTCCTGGTGATTGGTCCAAAGTCACCCAGTCAGCTTTCATGCCTAAGGCGGGACTAGAACTCACCGTCTCCTGGTGATTGGCCCAAAGTCACCCAGCCGGCTTTCATGCCTGGGACTAGAACTCACTGTCTCCTTGTGATTGGCCCAAAGTCACCCAGCTGGCTTTCATGCTTAAGGCAGGACTAGAACTCACAGTCTCCTGGTGATTGGTCCAAAGTCACCCAGCTGGCTTTCATGCCTAAGGCGGGACTAGAACTCACCGTCTCCTGGTGATTGGCCCAAAGTCACCCAGCCGGCTTTAGTGCCTAAGGTGGGACTAGAATTCTCAGTCCCCTGGTGATTGGCCCATGGTGGAATTAGAACTCACTGTCTCCTGGTGATTGGCCCAAAGTCACCCAGCCGGCTTTCATGCCTAAGGCGGGACTAGAACTCACCGTCTCCTGGTGATTGGTCCAAAGTCACCCAGTCAGCTTTCATGCCTAAGGCGGGACTAGAACTCACCGTCTCCTGGTGATTGGCCCAAAGTCACCCAGCTGGCTTTCATGCCTGGGACTAGAACTCACTGTCTCCTGGTGATTGGCCCAAAGTCACCCAGCTGGCTTTCATGCTTAAGGCAGGACTAGAACTCACCGTCTCCTGGTGATTGGTCCAAAGTCACCCAGTCAGCTTTCATGCCTAAGGCGGGACTAGAACTCACCGTCTCCTGGTGATTGGCCCAAAGTCACCCAGCCGGCTTTCATGCCTGGGACTAGAACTCACTGTCTCCTGGTGATTGGCCCAAAGTCACCCACCTGGCTTTCATGCTTAAGGCAGGACTAGAACTCACCGTCTCCTGGTGATTGGCCCAAAGTCACCCAGCCGGCTTTCATGCCTGGGACTAGAACTCACTGTCTCCTGGTGATTGGCCCAAAGTCACCCAGCTGGCTTTCATGCTTAAGGCAGGACTAGAACTCACAGTCTCCTGGTGATTGGTCCAAAGTCACCCAGTCAGCTTTCATGCCTAAGGCGGGACTAGAACTCACCGTCTCCTGGTGATTGGCCCAAAGTCACCCAGCCGGCTTTCATGCCTGGGACTAGAACTCACTGTCTCCTGGTGATTGGCCCAAAGTCACCCAGCTGGCTTTCATGCTTAAGGCAGGACTAGAACTCACAGTCTCCTGGTGATTGGCCCAAAGTCACCCAGCTGGCTTTCATGCCTAAGGCGGGACTAGAACTCACCGTCTCCTGGTGATTGGCCCAAAGTCACCCAGCCGGCTTTTGTGTCATGTGAACCAGGGGTGAAATCCAGCAGGTTCTGACAGGTTGTGGAGAATTGGTAGCGGAAATTTTGAGTAGTTCGGAGAACCGGCAAATGCCACCTGTGGCTGGCCCCTTCCCCTGCCACACACACAGAACTGGTAGTAAAAAACCTGCATTTCACCACTGATGTGAACCCAGAAATCAGGACTTTGACCTGGTTGAGCCTCTGTGCTCACAGCAAGGACTTGATTAAGCCATTCATTCTGGGATTCAAAGTCCTCCAGGAAAGCTAGTTGAAGTCTTCCAGGCTTAAAGTTGCCAAGGTTGGAGACCCCTGCATTAGAGAGAGCACCTAGCCCCACCTGGGCGAAGGAGGGGCAACCAACAACCATTGATGTTTTTTCTTGTTTTTATTTAACAACATATAGAAATGAATCTTCTCTTTAACATCCTTTTTTTTTAATGTAACACCATGAAGAGTTGGCAATAAATAAACCCAGGGACAAAATCCACGGAGGGCCCCTCGTGTGGGGCAGACCAGGCGCTCTGCCCACATAAATAATATATAGAAAAAAATGAGGAACCGGAAAAAATATATGTGATTGACTCTTGGGAGTGAAACGGTGAGCTAGTCCTCGACTTACGACCCACAATTGGGAACAGAATTCCGATTGCTAAGGAAGTTGGTTGTTAAGGGAGTCGCGCTGAATTTTACAACTGTTTTGCCGTGGCTGTTAAGTGAATCCTTGCAGTTAGTAACACGGTTGTTAAGTGAAGCCGGCCTCCCCCACTGACTTCGCTCATCAGAAAGTCTCAAAAATGTGACCCTCGGGACACTGCAACCGTCATAAATACGAGTCAGTTGCCAATTTTGATCACTTGACCAGGGGGATGTTGCAGCAGTCGCAAGTGTGAAAAATGGTCATAAATGGCTTTTTCAATCCCGTTGTAACTTTGAACGGTCACTAAATGAATTGTTGTAAGTCGAGGACTATCTGTAATATATTTCTCTCTCTCTCTCTCTCTCTCTCTCACACACACACACACACACACACTCACTCTCAAAGGTGTCTTGCCTCTTCCTTCAATTGAAGGAAGCTGTGTATATCACACTCACAACCAGACTGACACACCACCCATCAGTCTCACACACCATCCTCAGCACAGCTGAGTTCAGACACTCCACAATTCCAGAACTGTTTAGTAGCGGCTGGATGGAACACCACCAGGAAATCCCAGGGAGTGCGTGTGGCTAAACTGAGAAGACTAAGGAAATTTCTCGCCCCCCAAAAAATAAATAAAAATGCAGCGGGGATTGACTTCCGTAGGTCCACACGGCCAGCTCAACCTGACAGAGGCTCCCCAAGTCCACTAAATAATAAAAGAGTCTTTTTTTCCTTTCTCGTCCTACCCGGCCTGGCTGGCGTGTCACAGAGCTGCCTCTGAGCCGTGCAAAAGGGAAACGGAAGGAAGGGGGCTCCCCCGGCCATCATCTTTGGTCCTTTGAAGTCTTTTTGCAAGCCAGGAGAGTGGAGTTGCCCCCCCCCCCCAGCAGAGTCTGACCCAGGCGGGGTCCAAGGAGCAGGGAGAAAAGCCGGCCGGCCGTCACTTTCGCCAATGCCCAACACATGCGCAGCAGCCGGGAAGGCGCTTCGGACACGCAGCGTCCACAAAGGTTGCGTTGCTCCCTTCTTCTCGGCCGCAGGGGACAGTCAAATGATAACCTGCGAGGAGAGAGGGGGGGAGAGAAGAGGGGTGGAATTAAATGGCCATCGTCCGGATAAGAAGCGAGTAGGGTTTACACTCTACGAGCCATCTATAAATAGAGAGCCAACCCCTCTCCCTTATTAGCACTGATGATGTTCCCTAGTTGGGTCATGAAACGTCTGCAAGAAAACCACCCAGCTCAGAGAGCATCCAGGACCCCACAGTCCTCCTCCTCCTCCTCTTCCTCCTCCTCTCTATACACTCCACTCCCTTCTAGCACTGATGATGTACCCTAGGTGGGCCATGAAACGTCTGAAAAAATCCCAATTAAGCTCAGAGGTGCCCCAAGGACCCCACAGTCCTCCTCCTCCTCCTCCATCATCATCCTCTTCTAGCACTGATGAAGTTACTTAGCTGGGTAATGGAATATCTCTCCAGAAAACCACCAAGATCAAAGAACATTAAGAACCCTCATTCTCTCTCTCTTTCCCCTCCTCCCTTAAAACCCCCCTCTCCCTTCCAGCCCTGATGATGTTCCCTAGTTGGGCCATGAAACGTCTGCAAAGCCACAGAGCTCAGAGCAATCAAGACCTCACAGTCCTCCTCCCTGACCTAGAAATATTCCCTTTGATTGATATTTTATCAGTCCTGGAACTCCTGGCTGGCATGTTGGGAAGACAAACCCAAGATCGGCTGGCTTCCTGACCCCCAGGGGTCTTTCACCCTCTCCTTGAGATTCCATTAAAAGAGAGACCCCCCCCACTCACCTCTTGCTGACCCTCTGCCACCGAGGGCCGTTTCAGTCTCCCTCCGTTGCTAACCAGGGCTTTTTGCTCTGGGGCGAGGGAGGCGTAAGGGGCCTCGCTGGGCTCCCCCACCTCTTCGGAGATGATTTTCAGCTCCGTGGGGTTGGGTCTCTGCTCGGGGATACGGGCCACGCGGAACCTGGGAGGAACAAATAGCAAAGGCGCCGTGGAGTTGCAACCTGGACAGAGGAGAATATCGGCGGAAGCTTTTTTCCCCCCACTTTTAAAAGCATTTTTTTTTCTTGACAGTTTGGCCAAATAGGCAGGAAAAAAATGCTTTAAAAAGTGGGGGGGGGATCGTGTGGGGGATTGTATGGAGTTAGATGATAGGTAGCCATAACAGCATTCTTTCTAGAAAGCCAAGGTCATCCCTTGTCTCTGCACCTGACCGGAACTGGATGGGTGGAAGCTGCCAGCGTGGCAGTGGGAGATTGGACCATAGGATGGACTGGTGGGTGTGGGGCAGGGGTGTCCAAACTTGGGAACTTTAAGACTTGTGGACTTCAACTCCCAGAATTCTGGGAGTTGAAGTCCACAAGTCTTAAAGTTCCCAAGTTTGGACACCCCTGGTGTGGGGGAAAGATCTTGAAATTTCAGCTGGGTGGGGGAAACCGGGAAGCTTTCTGATTCGGGTTTCCCCAGATGTGCCAACGTGGCTCTCTTCATAAACTGGAACTTTAAAGAATCCTTTGCCTCGGACTCTGATTTACTTTTGGATGCTATTTGGAACCCTGACATTTCTAGAATTTATCACAATATGTTTAAAAATATAAAAAGCCTAATCGGGGTCACTTTCTTTCCACCCCATACATCCACCTTATTCTGCAACAACTCCTACTCCTTCCCTCTTCCCAACCTCCCTTCTCTGCCTTCTTCTTTCCCTCCTCTCCTTCCCCTTTTCTTCTTCCCCTCCTTCTCCCCCACTCCTCCTCTCTTCTTCTCCTTCTTCCCCTCCCTCCTATTCTCACCACCCCTCCCTTACTTCCTCTCCTTTCCCTTTTCTTCTTTCCCCTCCTCTTCCTCCCTCCTCTCTGTTGTTGGCCTTGTTTTTTTCTTCACTGATGGATTTTTCGGGGTGAAATTCCAGCGGTCCAGGTTTCATATTTACATAGAAATAAATTTCTTCTTCCACTTTTTACTTCCCTATAATAATCCCACTTGTATCATCTTTTAAACTGTATATTTCTATCTTACACCTCTTAAGGACTAGAAACTTGGGGTTTTTTTTTTAAACAAGAAGAGGCTGAATCTCACCCTGGCCTGGCAAGTCGTTCAAAATGGGTACTTTGGGCCTTACCTGCCCACGGAGAGGATGGTGATCTCCCCCGGCCGGGGTGGTTTCGGGGCATGGCTGCCGGGCAGGACACTTGTGGAGACAGTTTCCGTGGCCCTTAGCATGTCCGGCCACTTCTTCTGGCTGCAGCGGGTGCAAGTGGGGCCGGAGCGCATGGCCAGGCCCTGGACGGTGTGCAGATGGTGCTGATGATGACAAATGTGTGGGATCTGTGGCAGGAGGTGCAACCTGGGTGGGGCAGAAGTGACCATCATTTGGGGTGACAGAGAAAAGGAGCAGTTCACCTCCTAGGTCTTGGCGGGAGCTGGACTGGCTCAGGTGGGTTGGATTTCAAAGCCCATCATCCTTAGTCCCTGGGCTCAGGAGGATGGGATAGAGGGCTCAGATAAGGTGATTGAGGAATCGGATTTCCCAAGCTAGGAAAATAGGGGTTAAAATCCCTGTTGGATGATTGGACGACAACCGTTCATTTCGTGCCTCTTCTAAGTCACAACGGCACTGGGAAAAATAACCTATGGGTGTTTTTCAAACGGGGGACCCCCCAGGATTACTGCCTCCCATCCAACTTCACAGGGTTGTTGTGCTGATCAAGATTCTGGGTGGCTGAAAAACACCGGATGGGCTACATATACAAACATACATACATTCATAAAAATATATATGTAATTGTCAGAAAAGGATGGATGGATGGGTGGATGGATGGATTTATATACAAACGTATACATACATACATACATACATACATACATACATACATACATACATACATACATACATACATATATATATATGTATATATAATATTTTTAAAATATATATTTTAGATAGATAGATAGATAGATAGATGGATGGATGGATGGATGGATGGATGGATGGATGGATGGATGGATGGATGGATGGATGGATGGATGGATGGATGGATGGATGACAGACAGACAGACAGACAGACAGACATAATAGAGCTTGGTAGTTAGAAAAGGATGGATGGACGGACAGACAGACGGACAGACAGATAGATGATAGAGATAGATGAGATGGATGGAGGTAGAGATAGATGATAGATAGATGATATAGATTGATAATATATATGAGAGATGATAGAGATGGATGACTAGAGATGGCTGGTTGGCTGGATTGATGGAGATAGATAGATAGATGATAGATAGATAGATGATAGATAGATAGATGATAGATAGATAGATAGATAGATAGATAGATAGATAGATAGATAGATAGATAGATAGATAGATGATAGATGATAGATAGATAGATAGATAGATAGATAGATAGATAGATAGATGATAGATGATAGATAGATAGATAGATAGATAGATAGATAGATAGATAGATAGATAGATAGATGATAGATATAGACAGACAGACAGAGAGAGACAGATAAATAGAGATGGATGGATGGATAGAGATAGGTGGATTAGATAGATGATATAGATTGAGTGATAGATTATTAGATCGATAGAGATAGATATGGAGGGATGGATAGATAGATGGATGGATTGATAGATAGATATAGAGATAGATGATAGATAGGAGAGAGAGAGAGATGGATGGATAGATAGTTAGATGATAGGGGGGAGAGAGAGAAAGAGAATAGATAAGAAAGAGGGGGGAGGGAGGGAGGGAAAGAGAAAGAGAGGGGGGGATTGTGGGGCTGAAAGGCTATAAAGACTGGGATCGAAGGGAAGGGGAGTGGGAGACCTACTTGTTCACAGGCTTGTAAATGGGCTGGGTGAGCTGCTTGCTGTGGTATTCCTTCAGCATCTCTTCCAGGACAGCTGCGTTTTCTGTGGGCAAGAAATGTGGGGGAAAGAAGGTTTTTAACAAAGGGAGCAAGGAAACGAAAGCAAGGAAAGACACGGGGATCTCCATTGCATCACAAAGCAAAACAAAAACACACACCCTGATTTCTGGAACGGCAGCTTAAACCATCCAGCTTCAGGGGGGCATGAATTGGAAATTACACACACACACACACACACACACACACAAAATGGAAGACAGCAGTGACAAACGAAATCCAGATCCCACCTTTCTTCTCCGTGATCAGCCGCACCAGGACCCCGATGGTATCCTCGTTGACATCTTCGGCCTTATGGCCAGAATTGTTCCCTAAAAATGAAGTACACACAGTTAAGAACCCCAATTTTTGAAAACCAGTTTGGTCTAGTGGTGAAGGCACCAGGCTAGAAACCAGGAGACGGTGAGTTCTAGTCCCGTCTTAGGCATGAAAGCCAACTGGGTGACTTCAGACCAATCATCAGGAGACTGGGAATTCTAGTTCTGCCTTAGGCATCAAAGTTGACTAAGTGCCTTTGGCCACACACCCGTGAGTTCTAGTCCCACCGTAGGCGCCAACGTTGGCTGAATGACTTTGGGCCAATCACTAGGAGAGGGTGACTTCTAGTTCCGCCTTAGGCATGAGAGCCACCCGGGTGACTCTGGGCCAATCACCAGGCGACAGTGAGTTCTAGTACTGCCTTAGAGATGAAAGCCAGCTGGGGTAACTTGAAGCCAATCGCTCGGAGACAGGGAGTTCTAGTCCTGCTTTAGGCACAACGGCCATTTTGTTTGGGGCTGTTCTAACGTCAAACGGCCACTAAACAAATGATCGTAAGACAAGGACTATCGGTGTTGCATTTCAGAGACAGGAGATGGCGCTGTTGCTGCACCCATTTCTTGCCTGGCGCCCATCGCTGGACTCCTGGGCTGAAGTCAGGCAGGGAAAGCTAAGCTAGAGATGCGCCTGCAATTCCACAGGTCCAGCTGTGGCTCTAGGAAGCCTCTGGCATCTGAATCTTCAAAGTTGTGGCTTTCAAAACAACTAATTTTGCCGAGTGGCAATGAACCGAAGCGGTCGTTCTTTGCGGCTCGCTCGATGCGGCAGGAGAGGGAAAATAAATGTGAACTTTTCAAAGTCGGTGAGATTGCAACTTCAGTGAAAGGATTCCTGCAGTTTGTTCCTACTGTGGCATTCAGCAGGGAGGACAACGCAGTTGTACATCTAAGTGGGAAAAATAAAAGGCTCATGTCTACGGCGTAAGCCAAGAAATGTCCAATCTTGGCAACTTTAGGACCTGGGGACTTCAATTCCCAGAATCCCCCAACCAGCTACGGTTCTACCTCAGATAATTAGGCATTGTCCATCCCAGGGTCTCCAAATGTGGCCCCTTTAAGACTTGTGGACTTCAATTCCCAGAACTCCTCAGCCAGCCAGCATGGCTGGCTGAGGAATTCTGGGAGTTGAAGTCCACACGTCTTAAAGGGGCCGCTCCTGCCTTGAGCAGGGGGTTGGATGAGAAGACCTCCAAGGTCCCTTCCAGCCCTGGGACTCTATGCTTCTAGAGATGTCTAGGATGGGGAGACCCACCTTGGGAGGGTCTGCAAAAGGGGAGCTGGGCCTCCAAGCCCCTCACACGTTGACCTTGAGCCAACGATGAGATGCCACTGCTCAAAAGCATGCGCAGAGTGCCAAAGGATGGCCAGAGACCTAACCCAGCATTGCAAGGGTTGCCAAAAAAGAGCTCACACTTCACACACAAGCGGGTATCCCCATCACCACCACCACCCGCACTTACCGGTCCTGTCCGATTTGGTTGCCTCCTCGTCCGTCTCCTTCTGGGCCATGCAGCGGTACCCCTTCTTCATCAGCAGGTTGCAGAAAAGGATGCCAAGCAAACCCATAATGCAGAAGACGGGGACGATGGCTAGCACTGCGTACTGCGTGGCGCTCTCGTCTGGCTTCCCGTCCCGGGTGCCGTTCAGCCCCATTTTCTCACCGTGTCTTGGGGGAGCCTCGGCGTTTCGGGTCAGGCGGGTTGCCCGTTTTCTGGAGCCTTTGAGAAAAAGATTGGAAGAGGTCAACGAAAAGACCTCATTGTTGATGGGTCCTCACAATCATCTTTTGGCTGCAAGGGAATACAGGTGGTCCTCGACTTACAACCATTCGTTTAGTGACCGTTGCAAGTCGAGCGCTACCTGTACAGATAGTCCTCGACGTACGATTGAGCCCAAGGTGCCTGTGGCTCAGTGAGACATTTGCTAAGTGAGCTTCGCCCCATTGTACAACCTTTCTTGCCACCGTTGTTAAGTGAATCACTGCAGTTGATAAGTTGGCAACCCAGTTGCTAAGTGAACCTGACTTCCCCGATGGACTTTGCTGGCCGGAAGGTTGCAAAATATACTCCCGGACACTGCAACGGTCGTAAGTATGAACCAGTTGCCAAGCGTCTGAATTTTGATCGGGGATGTTGCAAAGGTCGTAACTGCGAAAAAAACAATCCCAAGTCCCTTTTTGTAACTTTGAACGGTCGCTAAATGGACGGTTGTAAGTCAAGGACTGCCTGTAGGGAAAGCTTCTGGAAGCATCTCAGCTTCCTGTAATATCTTGCAATAACGAAAACGAGTCGAGGCAATTCCAACATCCGAAAACAACGGCTGGAAAGCCAAGGAGGGACAAGGCCAGATAGGACAATTCAATGCGCTCCCTGCCTTAACATGCTCACGCCGCGTGCGGCAACATCTCTCCTTCCTTGAAATTCCCGTTTCTCTCTCCCCGCTGAGGTTTTCGGCATGTCACTGATCTAGAGGTAGAATTCAGACGGTTCGGATCGGCTGAACTGCTAGCAAAATTGTGGGTGGACCCAAACACCCGTCCCGGCTCCATGCTCTCCTATTTAGGCATGTTTTTGAGGCCGGGCACATGTGTGGAAGGGGTGCGTGCCATTGTTGGTTTCCTATCAGTTCGGACCGGTTCGGCTGAATCGGTAGTGGTTTGGTGGCCTGCCACGCCCCTGAACCAATTCTTGCTTTTTGCTTCTGCACATGCGCAGAACAATTTTTACTGCCCTGCGCATGCATGCGCAGCACACAAGCATGCACACACACGGCACATCCATCAGCAAGCCAGCAGTAGAAACTGCCAGAACCCACCCCTGGTTCACGCGTGCGGCAAACTGGTGGTAACAAAATGTGAAACCCACCGCTGCGCCTATCACCTAAAATGTTGGGACTCCTCCCTCCTTCAGTGGCAGGAATGGTTTTGGGAAGAGGTGCGCCCCGTTATGTAAACTGGGGAACTTTCTCCCGTCTCTGAGCAACTGATTAGTAAGGATTAAGATTGTATTCAGTGATAGGGAAAAAAGCAATGATGAAATCCAGGCGATAAAGTTTCCTAAAAATGCACTAATTGATTCATGAGTCTCGAGCCAAGTTTCAAAAGAAAACCAGACATTTGTTAGGAGCACCATTTGGCAAGGCCTTTTTGCAGTCAGATCTGAGTCTCATTTGAATTACGGCTGAACTTTACCCCTGTTCCTTCCCTCCCCTCAGTCTGTGTCATAAATCACATTCCCCAATGAGGTGCACCCTTCCCAAGCCTGCTGCAGTAATCTGAGATCCAACATTCGCTGAAAGTGTGCGTGGAATGCGCTCCCCTCCCCCCTTTCCTCACCATGACAACTTTAGGAGTTGACGGAGAGAAGGAAGAGTTAAAATAAATCTGAATACAGGTGGTCCGGTTCATTTAGTGACTGCTCGAAGTTCCGTCGGCATTGAAAAAAGTGACTTGTGACTGTTTTTCACACTTAACAACCGTTGCAGCAACATCCATGGTGATGTGATCAAAATTCAGCTGCTTGGCAACTGATTCGCATTTATGATGGTTGCAGCGTCCTTGTTTCACGTGATTTCCCTTTTGCGACCTCCTGACAAGCAAAGTCAGCGGGGAAGCCAGGTTCGCTTAACGACCGTGCGACTAACTTAACGGCTGCAGTGATTCACTGAACAACTGTGGCAAGAAGGGTTGTAAAATGGAGCAAAACTCACTTAACAACTGTTTTGCTTAGCAAGGGGAATTTTGAGCTCAATTGTGGTCATAAGTTGAGGACTACCTATGCTTGAGAGGGCTAATTCTGACGGTAAACAGTGAACGTGTCCCACAGGACTTTGCATGCTCAGGGCAGTAAACAAGACCTTGCTTGAAAGCCGGCCTGAATGAACTGGCAGCCCCCTCCCCAGCTTTGCTCTCACCTTGGCATCCAGGCACCCCTCGGGGGGCAGAGAAGGGGCAAGGGAGGCAGCTACTTCTCGGATCCGTCTCCCCACCTGGATTGTAGTACCTGCAAGAAGCAGAATGCGGAGAGGTAAGAAAAACCTTGGGCTAGGAAAGAAAGGGGAGAACGTCAAAACGTCCATCAGGATGATGAGCAGAAGGATGTTTCAATGACCTCCTCATCTATCTATCTGTCTATCTATCTATCTTCTATTCATTCTTTTCTAACTAGCAAGCTCTATTATCTATCATCTATCTATCTATCTACCTATCTATCTATCTATCTATCTATCTATCTATCATCTATCTATCTATCTTCTATCCATTCTTTTCTCTCGCAAGCTCATTAACTGTCTGTCTGTCTGTCTGTCTGTCTGTCTATCTATCTATCTATCTATCTATCTATCTATCTATCTATCCTTTTCTAACTAGCAAGCTCTATTATCTATCTATCTATCCATCCATCCATCTATCCATCCATTCTTTTCTAACTAGCAAGCTCTATTATATCCATCCATCCATCCATCCATCCATCCATCCATCCATCCATCCATCTCATCTATCTATCTATCTATCTATCTATCTATCTATCTATCTATCCTTTTCTAACTAGCAAGCTCTATTATCTATCTATCTATCCATCCATCCATCTATCCATCCATTCTTTTCTAACTAGCAAGCTCTATTATATCTATCTATCTATCTATCTATCTATCTATCTATCTATCTATCTATCTATCTATCTATCTATCTATCATCTATCTATCTATCTATCTTATTTATTATTATTTTATTAAATTTGTTAGCCGCTCCCTCTCCACAAAGGGACTCGGGGCGGCGTACAATAAATAAAACACATATTATAAAAATTACACATTATACACATTGTACAGAGGAGATATAAAACACAATACAATATTATAATAACATATAAATATTAAAATAAGTTAAATTAAAACCCCAATAGAGATTATAAGTTTAAAAATTGCCAGGAGGAATAAAATGGAGCTATGGTTGAGCCAGGCCTGCTAGTTGAAAAAGGTGGGTCTTGAGTTTTGAACGGAAGGAGCGGAGGTCGGTGGTAATCCTAATATCCGGGGGGAGGTCATTCCAGAGGGCTGGGCCCATCACAGAGAAGGCCCTACTCCTGGGCGCTATCATCTATCTATCTATCTATCTATCTATCTATCTATCTATCTATCATCTATCTATCTATCCTTTTCTAACTAGCAAGCTCTATTATCTATCTATCTATCTATCTATCCATCTATCCATCCATCCATCTATCCATCAATTCTTTTCTAACTAGCAAGCTCTATTATATCTATCTATCTATCTATCTATCTATCTATCTATCTATCTATCTATCTATCTATCTATCATCTATCATTTTCTAACTAGCAAGCTCTATTATTTATCCATCTATCCATCTATCCATCTATCCATCCATCCATCCATCCATCCATCCATCCATCCATCCATCCATCCATCCATCTATCATCTATCTATCTATCTATCTATCTATCTATCTATCTATCTATCTATCTATCTATCATCTATCTATCTATCTATCTATCTATCTATCTATCTATCTATCTATCTAATCTATATCATCCATCCACCATCTATCTATCTATCTAATCTCCCTCCCTCCCACATCCTTCTCCTTCTGCTCCCTCCCTCTCTTTCCCCCCTCTTCCTCTCTCTCTCGCTTTCTTTCTCTTTCTCTGTCTCTATATCTCTCTTTCTCTCTCGCGCGCTTTCCTTCTTTCCTTTCCTTTTCTTTCTCTCTTTCCCTCTCTCTCTGTCATAAAATGGGATGCAATCCGTTTAACAACGGCCTCGCTTCTTGCCTCTACTGTGGTCGTAAATCAAGGACTACCCGCATTGTAAATTATCCCTTTCTGGGGACTGGGCTTAGATGTAAAAGGGCAGATGAAATAAAATTACGATTAGCTCCATTGCAGAGTCTTTAGTCAGGATCAGGTGAGTCCGGCACCTGGATCAGTTCAGGAAACAAAACTCACAAGGGGGAATTTTGATCTGTCAGCCCGATTTGGCTCTGGAGTCAGCCGTGGAGATCGTGACTAAGATCCTCTCCGATTTCTCTTCTCCTGATTTGGATTACGCAGGCCCCGTGGAGTTCAGCCAAGTTTTGGGGTGACTCATGCAAAGTATTTGAACCTTTTGCACCTTGGAGTTCCGAAAGAGAGGCTGCAATTCTCACATGTCTGTTCCACGTGACACAATTAACACAACTAACAATGTTTCTGGCTGGAAATTGGGATTCACTTCCGGTCCCCAGGTAAAAAATGCCCACTGCAGACAATGGATTCACTTAACAAAGCCCCCCACCCCCTCCCCAAATGATCATCAAATTGGGGACAGTCCCAGGAGGTTCTGCTTAACATCCAGCACAACTTAATGACCGCAATTTCTAGACTCAATTGCGGTCATAAGTTGAGGACTACCTGAATAAAAGCCAGGTTTCACCAACTGCCAAGTTTTCAGCAAAAACTGGAAATAACTTCTCTTCCCTGTAGCAAAATTGCCAGCACTGTTGAAGATATAGGTGGTCCTTGACTTACGACCACAACGGAGCCCGAAATTTCTGCTGCTGAGCAAGATGGTTGTTAAGTAAATTTTGCTCCATTTAACAACCTTTCTGGCCCTAGTTGTTAAGTGATTCTGTTGCTAGGCGAATCTAACTTCCCCATTGTCAGGAGGTCACAAAAGGGGACCCCAAGACACTTGCGACCGTCATAAACACGAGTCAGTTGCCAAGGCTGAATTTTGATCATGTGACCACAGGAGAGGCCGCAACGGTTGTAAAGTGTGAAAAACGGTCGTGAATCATGTAACTTTGAACCGTCACTAAACGAATTGTTGTAAATCGAGCTGTAATAACAGCTCAACCAGGGCAGTGGGCTTTCCCCCATTTTGGCAGCTTGCAGATGCGTGGACTTCAACTCCCAGAATTCCCCAGCCAGCCGGCTGGGGAATTCTGGGAGTTGAAGTCCACGCATCTGCAAGCTGGCAGAATTGAAGTCATCC
Organism: Natrix natrix natrix; assembly: GCA_029891615.1. Lineage (NCBI taxonomy): Eukaryota > Metazoa > Chordata > Lepidosauria > Squamata > Natricidae > Natrix > Natrix natrix. The sequence continues at coordinate 288,860 of JAKRSK010008246.1, forward strand.
CCCCCCCCCCTCCAAGTCTCGTCGTACGTTCGGTTACTATACCAACGGTTGAAAGTCGGGGACTACCTGTAATCTTGCCGCTGGCCAGCAGGAAGTAGATTTCCTGATTTCTGCAGCGGCAAGAATGCAAAGAAACTGGTTATGGCGCCCCGGAGTGATTTGGTGAGTGGGCGGCCACGAAGATCAAAAGGAAAAAAAATCAGAATTAAGTGGCTTGCAGAAACTGGCATGAGTTTGTCTCACCACTTCTGGAGACCAACCTCTTCCACCTGCAGTGGGTGGCTAAAAATAAAATCCAAAAGGACACGTGTGTACACGCATGATGGAGACAGGCGTGAGAAACTGTTGATCCTAACACGCTCTGCACACCAAAAAGGGGATCCCTGGGGCCAAATACGGTGCATGCCCAGATGTTTAAGAATCTCTGCAGAATTTTAATCTCCAGCACTATGAGAGTTTTTCTGTTCCAGGTAGTCCTCGACTTACAACAGTTCATTTAGTGTCCAATGTTACAACGGCCCTTTTTCACACTTACGACCGTTTGCAGTATCCCCATTGCAAAATATCATTTACATTTGGATGCTTGGCAACTGGCTCACAGTTATGACGGTCGCAGGGTCCTGGGGGTGGGGGTGTCACGTGATCCCCTTTTGCGACCTTCTGACAAGCCAAGTCAAGGGGGAAGCAAGATTCACTTAACAACTTAAAAAAACCACAGTGACTCACTTAACAACCATGGCAAAATTCACGTAACATGCTTTCTCACTCAGCAACATACGTTTTGGGCTCAATTATGGTTGTAAATTGAGGACTACCTGTAATCTCTTTATTTCTCAATCTCTATTCAGGGAGTCCTCATTTCAGTCGTAAGTTGTGACAGTCGTAAATTGGGCCAGTTCCTAAATTTTACGACTGCAGCGATTCACTTAACAACGGTGGGAAAGAAGGATCGTAAAATGGGGTATAATTCGTTTAACAATTGTTCGGCTTAGCAACAGAAGTTTTGGGCTCAACTGTGGTCGTAAGTCGAGGACTATCTGTATTTTTGGACCCGCACGTACCCTTTCTCCAAAGCCAGCTCCGAACAGTTAAATAAAATCTGAAAATATTATATAGGATGGTTCTTAATCAAATTATCCTCAATGGCCTTGCTATCTTTGTATCCCCGTTTTACATTCTATATTTTGTAACTTGAGAAAAATCTGATTTTTGATTTGATTTTTCTTTTTCCAAATCCATTAGAAAACGTATCCCTCCAACAGTTCTCCTAAAACACAAAAATCTGAAATAATTGCCACTATTTTTGCTGTTCCCTTCTTTAGCCAGGAATCATCAGATCCGGCTTTTCAATTTCCTGCACAACCTTGTGACTTTTTCAATGCTTTGGCCAAGATGCTGGACATCACCTTCCTGCCCTTCTGTGTAAGTCTTCGACTTACAATGATTTGTTTAGTGACTACCGGCATTGAAAAAAAATGACATGACCACTTTTCACACTTATGACCATGGCAACATTCCCATGTTCATGTGACCATAATTTCGAGGGTTGGCAACTGACTCATATTTATGACACTTGAAGCATCTCAGGGTTATAGGCTCCCCTTTTGCAACCTTCTGGCAAGCAAAGTCAGTGGGGAATCCTGATTCACTTAACAACGGTGTTACTAACTTAACAACGGCAGCGGTTCTCTTAACAACTGTGGCAAGAAAGGTTGTAAAATGAGGCAAAACTCCCTTTAAAACTGTCTGGCTTAGCAATAGACATGTTCAGCTCAATTGTGGTCATTAAACAAGGATTACTTGTATCTGGTGAAGTTGAATTTTAGGAAAGAGGTAACATCTAACTAAGAACACAAATTTTGCTTGGAAATAGCTGTCGGGTAAAATATGTCTTTTTGTCAGGTAGGCCTGGGAAAATCCCTGTCTGAGATTCCCAAAATATGCTCTGCACAGGCCTATCATTTGGTTACTGAATTAACCCACTTTTCTGCATTCACACAACATATTTACACTATACATAAAACCAACGTGATTGATTCAGACACTTACATATCCCACAACAAGTAACTGATGATAGTTAAAATATAAGCAAGGTCAATCCCAAACAAACTCAACCACAAAGAAGCTCAACCACAAAGAAGCTCAACCACAATCAAGCTCAACAAAAGCCAAGCTCAACCACAATCAAACTCAACCACAGCCAAGCTCAACCACAATCAAACTCAACCACAGCCAAGCTCAACCACAATCAAACTCAACCACAGCCAAGTTCAACCACAGCCAAGCTCAACCACAATCAAACTCAACCACAACCAAGCTCAACCACAATCAAACTCAACCACAACCAAGTTCAACCACAAACAAGCTCAACCACAATCAAACTCAATATCCAAGCTCAACAACAATCAAGCTCAACCACAATCAAACTCAACCACAGCCAAGTTCAAACACAATCAAGCTCAACAAAAGCCAAGCTCAACAAAAGCCAAGCTCAACCACAATCAAGCTCAATATCCAAACTCAACAACAATCAAGCTCAACCACAACCAAGTTCAACCACAGCCAAGTTCAACCACAGCCAAGCTCAACCACAATCAAACTCAACCACAACAGAGGTCAATAATGACCAAGCTCAACCACAACCAAGCCATGTATTTGGCATGTATGTTACAGACAAGACTTGATTGGACAACATACAGTTCTCTCTGGTATTTATCTAATCCTTCCCAGACTGTTTCCTTTCACAGGGTTTTGGATTCAACTTTCAAGACTCCGGAGCCCATCTGGAGGAGGAATTCTCAAAACCAGATGCATGGAACCTCGGCAACTTTGAAGACCTGTGGATATCAGCTCCCAGAATCCCCCAGCCAGCCCTGCTCCTGGGGAATTGTGGGAGTTGAAGTGCTCCTAACGTTGCCAAGGTTGAATACCCCTGCTCTACACTGAACAAAATCAAAATTCACAGACTGGCACATCTGCCCAGTAGTTCCCTTGGTGAAGATTTACATCCCTGACCGGGTGGCCACTGGTTCTACACCACCTCCTACATTTCTCAAAGAGACCCTTCCTGCCCTGGGGTTGTTTGGAGAACAGGAGAAGACACGCCTTCCAAGAGAATCAGAAAGGAAAAGCACAGGTGAAGAATTACCCAGGTAAACAGGCGCCGCACCAGGTGTCCATAGTCGCCGTTCCGATGTGGATACGGAGCCTCTTCTTGGCCTCACAAGAAGTGTGCAAGGAGCAGAATTCCAGGCCGGGGGTGGAAGAAAAGAAACCAGCTAAACAGGGCCTGCAGGCCATTCCTAATCCAGAGCCATAGCCGCATTTCTAGGGGGGAAATGAAACAAAAGCATTGCTTAAAAAGGAACGTTATTCCTTGTCCTGGGATCAGGAGTCCCTCAAACCCTTTCAGGAGTTAGGCTTCACTATCACAGCATCTCTGAGATTGGTTGTTTTCTTGCAGACGTTTCATGACCCAACTAGGTAACACCATCAGTGCCAGGAGGAAGAGGGGTTTGTTCTCTGTTTATATACAAGTGGCTTTCCCTTTCAGTCCTCAGCGCGGGTTTCGTGACCGTTTCATTATTATGTAAAGCAAATATCCTCCCTCTCCAAACTAACAACGATGGTAGCATTGTCATGAATAACTTTCCTTCCTGTTTTCTCCTTTTCTTTTTTCTTTCTTTCATTCATTCCTCCTTCCCTATTTTGTCTTTCCTTCCCCACTTTTCCTTTCTTCCTTGATCCCTTCCTTCCCCTCCTTCCTCCCTTCCCTTCTTCCCTTTCTTCCTTCCTTTCTTCCCTCCCTCCTTTTCTTCCCTCCCTCCCTCCCTTCCCTTCCTTTTTTTCCTTCCTTCCTCCCTCCCCGCCTCCCGTTCCTTCCTTCCTCCCTCCCTCCTTTCTCTCCTTCCTTCCCCCTACCCTTCCTTCCTTTCTTCCCTTCCTTTTTTACCTTCCTTCCTTCCTCCCTCCCCGCCTCCCTTTCCTTCCTTCCTTCCTCCCTCCCTCCTTTCCCTCCTTCCTTCCCCCTACCCTTCCTTCCTTTCTTCCCTTCCTTTCTTCCCTTCCTTTTTTCCCTTCCTCCCTCCCTCCCTCCCTCCCTCCCCTCCCCTTCTCTTCCCCTGCCCCTTCCTTTGGGTATTGAAGTTACTCCCAGAATTCCCCAGCCAGCATGAATTCTGGGAGCTGAAGTCCACAAATCCTCAAGGGGCCAAGGCTGAGAAACACCGATGTGGTCCAATCGAGTTCCCACGGACCCCTAAAGCACCTATATGGAAAACATCAGGCTGTGAGGATGGAGATTCTCTGCAGAGGCCGCTTACTCACCCTGTCGGGCTCTTCTCCGGCTGGACAGACTTCGCAGAGGACACAGCGACCGTCCGCACCCTGATACTCCTGGTCCCCACAGGCCTGAGCCCACGCCGGGTGACAACACAGGGCCTAGAGATGACCGAGCAGAGAGGAGACCAAGGGTTAGGAGGGAAGGATGCAGGAGGGAGGAAGAGAAGGAAAATGATTTCTATTTTCTGCAGAAACGATCCAGGGTGTTTGTTCATTCCGCCCTCTCCGATTCACTGCTACGAAGGGCCATTCCTTTCTTCCTGAAGCAGAACCGAAGGACTGTGTGCCTCCAAAAACATTATGCTTTAAAGGACGATGGAGTAAGGTCTTGTCCTGCTTCGGGCAGGGGGCTGGACTAGAAGACCTCTGAGGGCCTTTCCACCCTTCTGTGTTTCTGTATTTCCTTGAAACTTGCAAGGGTGATGCATTTGATGAAACTAAGTGCCTTCCTTCCCTCCCTCCCTCCTTCTGTCTGTCTCCCTCCCTCTTTTCTTCCCTTCCTTCCTTCTTCCCCTTTCCTCTCTCCTTCCCTTTCCCTTCCTCCTTCCCCTTTCTCCCTCCTTCCCTCCCTCTTTTCTTCCCTTCCTTCCCTCCCTCCCTCTCCCTCCTTCTGTAAATCCATACCTCCCTCTCTCTTTTCTTCCCCTTTCCTCCCTCCTTCGCCTTCCCTCCCTCTTTCACCTTTCTTCCCTCCCTTCTTTCCCTTTCTCCCTCCCTCCCCCATTTCTTCCCTTCCTTCCCTTACTCTCCCTCCTTCTGTCCATCTCTCCCTCCTTTTCTTCCCCTTTCCTCTGTTCTTCTCCTTCCCTCCATCTTTCTCCTCCCTCCTTCCCCTTCCTTCCTTCCTCCCTTCCCTCCCTCCCCTTCTTCTTTCCTTCCTCCCTTCCTTTGCTCCTTCCTTCCTCCCTCCCTTTGCATGGGTATTGAATTAACACATTTTCCCGAGCTTCGACACAAAGCACAAACAGTACAGTAGCACTTTTAGATTTAAACAGCCCAAGAAACCTCAAACCGCCCCCCCACCCCACCCCAAGCGCCAAGATTTAACACGAGCTAAGTTTAGGGTCTTATGTAAATGCAGCCCCTAACTGCAACTGAACTTTAACAGAGTAACAGAGATGGAAGAGACCTTGGAGGCCATCTAGTCCAACCCCCACCCCCCCAAGCAGGAGACCCTGCACCATTTCTGACAGATGGCAGTCCGGTCTCTTCTTGATAGCTTCCAGTGATGCAGAATACAGATTAACAGAGTTGGAAGGGACCTTGGAGGTCATCTAGTCCAACCCCCTGCCCAAGCAAGAGTCCCTGCACCATTTCTGACAGAGGGCAGTCCACAGTCTCTTCTTCAAAGCTTCCACAATGCTCTCTCGCATCTCACCTCACACATCCTTACGACCAATCCGCTCTCACAGGGAGGGACTCCTCCGGGTGCCGTCCACTAAGCAGTGTCAACGGGCAGCGCCCAGGAGCAGAGCCTTCTCTGTGATGGGCCCAATCCTCTGGAATGACCCCCCCCCCGACATTAGGATTACTACCGACCTCCGCTCCTTCCGACAGAAGCTTAAGACTCACCTGTTCCAATTAGCTGGCTTAACTGATGTATATAGTCCCATCTTTAACCTCCTGGCAAACATCTTACTGTGTAATTTTTAAGGGAAATTTTAATTATATTTGTATTTTAATTTAAACTTGGTACAGCACATTCTACCTCCTCCGTTTATATGTTTATATATTTATGCACATTTATATTTGTATCTATATGGTTTTTAATATGTCTGTACACCGCCCCGAGTCCTGTTTAGGAAAGGGTGCGGTTTATAAATAAAAGTTTACTTTACTTTACTCTGAGCACAGCTGGGAGTCTCATTTCTGGATCTGCCCTCTAGTCCTGTCCAGAAAAAGAGGTGGACCGAAGAGTGATTTATTTCCAGCATCAACTCCGGGGGCAACGACGATTGTCCCAAAGCTGCTTGATCCAAAGACAACTGGACTTATTGTTTTTCCTTGAAGACCTTTCCCTTCCTGCCCAAGAAGCTTCTTCAGTTCTGGCGGAATCCTTCCGTTCATTCTCCAACATTCAGCCAGAACGGAAGAAGCTTCCTGGGCGAGAAGAGAAACGTCTTCAAGGAAAAACTAAAACCCAGTCCCCTGTTTTTTTAAAAAAAGGCACCTTGGGGATGTCTTGCTGATGGTTACTTGCGGAAGCATCTCAGCCCCAACGCATCCTTTCCTCGTCGCCAAATATTCCTGCGCTGAACGTTGGGGAATTGCACTCCCCGATCGATGCTAAACCTCAGCCGAGCTAACAAGCCGCAAAGGAGCTTCGCGAGCATTGCAAGCTTGATGAGCTGCCATGATTTAGATCAGGGGTGTCCAAACCTGGGAACTTTAAGACTTGTGGACTTCAACTCCCAGAATTCCCCAGCCAGCATGGGAGTTGAAGTCCACCAGTCTTAAAGTTCCCAAGTTTGGACACCCTTGATTTAGATGGTGGAAGAATGAACTTTGCCATTCAGCCTGTTCCCTAAATAAACTCCTGGCTGAGGCAGGAGGGAGGAAAGTGGCGGCAAAATTCTGCTCGGCACAATGGCAAATAAGGCCAGAGGCCTCACCATCAGTTTTGGATCATGCCTCTGAATCACAGGATCGCAGAGTTGGAAGGGACCCTTGGAGGTCTTCTAGTCCAACCCGCGGCTCAAGCAGGAGAACCGATCCCATTTCAGACATAATGGTTGTCCAGTCTCTTCTTCAAATCCTCCAGCGATGGGGCACCCACAACTTGTGAACTTGGGTGCAAATCACCTTCTTTTCATCAGACTAGAGAGATATACCCAATTCAGAATAGAGCTGGAAGGGACCTTGGAGGTCATCTAGTCCAACCCCCCCCCCCCCCCGCCTAGGCAGGAAACCCTACACCGTTTCAGACAAATGGCTCTCCAATCTCTTCTTAAAGACTTCCAGTGTTGGAGCATTCACAACTTCTGTTCCACTGATTAATTGTTCTCACTGTCAGAAAGTTTCTCCGCAGTTGTAAGTTGCTTCTCTCCTTGATTAGTTTCCACCCATTGCTTCTTGTTCTACCCTCAGGTGCCTTGGAGAATAGTTTGACTCCCTCTTCTTTGTGGCAACCCCTGAGATATTGGAAGACTGCTATCATGTCTCCCCTAGTCCTTCTTTCTCTTAAGCTAAACATACCCAGTTCCTGCAACCGTTCTTCATATGTTTTAGCCTCCAGTCCCCTAATCCTCTTTCTTGCTCTTCTCTGCACTCTTTCCAGACTCTCCACATCTTTTCTACATCGTGGTGACCAAAACTGAATGCAGGATTCCAAGTGTGGCCTTACCAAGGCCTTGTAAAGTGGTATTAACCCTTCACGTGATCTTGATTCTCTCCCTCTGTTGATGCAGCCTAGAACTGTGTTGGCTTTTTGGGCAGCTGCTGCCCACGGCTGGCATCTACTGAAGTAAGAAGGCCAATTAGCAACCCGTGTTCTTAATGGGTGCCCTGTAATTCCCCACTGCCGTTGACTCAGAATTTGCCAACGTAGGCAAACATGCCATGCTAGGAAATACTGTGATTCAGAGACTCCTGCAGTGAAGGGTAAATTTGGGAAAGATGCTGGGATTTAAAGGGATTATTATCACCCCTAAGTCTTTATCCCTTGCTATGCAGCAGGAATCAAAATTCAACTACCTGAGATAGAACAGAATAACAGAGTGGGAAGGGACCTTGGAGGTCTTCTAGTCCAACCCCCTGCTCAGGCAGAAAACCCTACCCCACTTCAGAGAAATGGCTGTCCAAAACCTCCATTATTGGAGCATTCACATCTTCTGGAGGCAAGTAGTTCCACAGATTACCGGTAATCGTTCTCACAGTCAGGAAATGTCTCCTTAGTTCTAGGTTGATGCTAATACAGGTAATCCTCAACTTACAACCGTTCATTGAGTGAGTATCCAAAGTTACAATAGCATTGAAAAAAGGGAGGTTTTTTTTTTCATGTTTTTGACACTTCCACACTGGATGAGGAATTCTGGGAATTGAAGGCCACAAGTCCCAAAGTGGCCACGTTTGGAGACCTTCTGCTCTGGGATTCCACATTTTTAGGAGTTGTTTCTTTTAACTGAGTCATAAGACGGGAAAGTTTACTTTGATAAGCCTCCACACTGTAATTTTGGGGTGAATGTTGACAGAGCTGAAATTCCAAACCTATTTGTGTTTCAATCTTTCAGGGATGGGCGATTCATCTAAGCCATCATCCATCCCCATGAATGATATGCAATCCGCCCCAGTCAGCAGAAACCCTCGGATGCCCTGTGAGTTGTCTAAGCATCTTCAGGGCAAATGGGAGGGAGGAAGAAAAAGTGGGAGAGGAAGGACAAAATAGGGAGGGAGGAAGGAATGAAAGAAAAAGAAAAGGGGAAGAAAATAGGGAGGTTGGGAGGGAGGGAGGGAGGGAGGGAGGGAGGGAAGAAAGAAAGAAAGAAAGAAAGAAAGAAAGAAAGAAAGAAAGAAAGAAAGAAAGACATAAAATAGGGAGGGAGGAAAGAAATATAGAAAAAATAAAATAGGTAGGTCTGTAGGTAGGAAGGAAGGAAAAGTGGGGAAGGAAAGACAAAATAGGGGGAGGGAGGAATGAATGAATGAAAGAAAGAAAAAAGAAAAAAAGAAAAATGGGGGAAGAAGCAAGGAAGGAAAGAAAGAAAAAGGGAAGATAAGAGGGAGGGAGGGAGGAAAGAAAGAGAAAGAAAAGGAGAAAATGGGGACGAAAGAAAGGAGAAGAAAATAGGGAGGGAAGGCAGACAGGCAGGAGGGAGGGAGGGAAGGAGAAAGGAAGGAAGGCAAGAAAAGAGAAAGGGAGAACATAGGGAAGAAAGAAAGAAAGAGAAAGAAAGAAAGAACAAAAAGAATTAAGAAAATAGGGAGGGAGGGAGGGAGGGAAGGCAGAGAGACAGAAGGGAGGGAGGGAGAAAGGAAGGGAGGAGAGAAAAGAGGAAGGGAGGAAGAAAGAAAAAAGGAGAAAATAGGGAGGGAAGAAAGAAAGAAAAGGAGAAGAAAATAAGGAGGGAAGGAAGGAAGGAGAGACAAAAGGGAAGGATGGAAGCAGGGAGGAAGGAAGGAAGGAATTTGGAAAGCTGAAATAACAAAGATACTGCTAGGCAGAGAGAGCAACGTGGCCCATACCAGAGGCTGAACCTTTCTTAAAGTGAATTTAACACACTTCCCCCAACTGACTCCGCTTTGATTCAGACGTTCACCAACCCACCACCGGCTGCAACCTTTGGGGCTCTGCTTTCAGAGGGATGGACTCCAACTCCCAGAATTCCCCGGACAGCCTGGGAGTGGAAGTCGCCCCCCCCCCCTTTAAAGTGGCCAAGTTTGAAAAATCACCCCTGTAGGATAAGGATCCATCCAGCCATTTCCTTTCCAAGAGCCCCCGAGACGCTCTTGCAGGGTAGAATAGAATAAACAGAGTCGGAAGGGTCCTTGGAGGTCATCTAGTCCAACCCCCTGCTCATGCAGGAAACCCGGTACCATTTCAGACAAATAGCCGTCCAATCTCTTCTTAAAGGCAGGCAGATCTCAACACCCATCCTCCCCAGTCCCTGCTAGACAGACATCTGCAGAAGGAAAGGGATGCTTACGGTTAGGAGACTGACCGCCCAGCAAAAATCCGGGTGCCGTTTCATTTTTTTGTCCAATTTCACAGCAATCGACAGACAGGTAAATCTTCCGGCGAAGCCTGGAAGGATGGGAGAAGAATGACAAGAGACTCGCTCAGGCATCTTATATTTGCTTCCAAATAAATTGTGGTTTTTCTCCATCAAGGTCTCTGTTTACCTTCATCCTGTTTATCTTGGCAAAGGAAGTTTTTTGGGGATGATTAAGTTAAAGAAAAGGAAATCAGAGTGTTGTGGACTTCCTATTGTGCATCTCCCGTGGGTGTGAGTTATCCTGAAGAAAGCCACATGTTTAAGCTTGCTTCCTTCCTTCCTCCTTCCTTCCTTCCTTCCCTCCCTCCCTCCCTCCTTCCTCCCTTCCCTCCCTCCTTCCTTTCTTCCTTCCCTCCCTCCTTCCTTCCTTCCTTCCTGCTCCAAATGATAGCTTGTGAGAGACCGCTCCCCTCCCACAGAGGTGGCATTTGGCTAGTTTGGATCGGTTCGCCCGAACGGTTGCGGAAATCCCACCCACTTGCCCGCCCCTACTCCATGCCATCCCATTTTGGCCCTTTCTTCAGCCAAAGCCCATGCGGGCGCGTCCATATTTGCGAACCGGTAGGGAAGGTAAGTGAATGCAACCCCTTCCCCACTTGTATCCCTACCCTGCAAGATGCTAAATGCCCCAGCCTTTTTAAAAAAAAGTTTTCCCCAAAAAAATTTCTTTTGAAACAAACATTTCAACCTTCATCAATCCGTCTGTTGTCTGAGCAGGGGTGAAATTCAGCAGGAGAACCGGTATCAAAAATTTTGAGTAGTTCGGAGAACTGGCAAATGCCACCTCTAGCTAGTTCCCGAATGGGGTGGGAATGGAGATTTTGCACTATCCTTCCCCTGCCACACCCACAGAGCCGGTAGTAAAAAAAATTGAATTTCACCACTGAGTACAAATTTTTTTTTCTATCATAATGGTTATGATAGCCGGCCTGGCCTAATTCCCAATTTTAGTCCCTCAAGCCTGCATTTTTAAGTTTTTTAGGGGTATGCTTTTTAGTTGCTTTTAATTTTTACTTTTCTATACAGCTGTATTAGGTTTAATTCGTTTTTAAGGGTATAGGATATTTATCTTTTGTATTCGTTTTAATGAGACACCTGTACACCGCCCCGAGTCCCTTCGGGGAGAGGGGGCGGTCTATAAATCCTGAAAAATAAATAAATAAATAAATAGCTTACCACCAAATTCTTTATATACGTCTGTTCTTATTTTAACGTCACAACTTAATGTATCTCCTGTTATAACGTTTCTCTTCCTAAATTATTTGATTGTATACTTTTTATCCCCGTTCATTTCCCAACTAATGATAAAATAACCCCCATATATACTATAATCATCAGATTCTTCCTTTCCTCTAACTGCTAGTGTTAATCTACTCATTCTGCACAATCTAATATTTTTTTAATCGCATTTTCATCTTTAGGGATTTCTTCGTTACACAGCTGGGTCATGAAATGTCTGCAAGAAAAATCAAAACGCTCAGAGCATCAAAGACTCCATAGTCTTCCTCCTCCTCCTCCTCCTCCTCCTCCTCTTCCTCTTCCTCATGCACCAACCCCACTCCTTTCTAGCACTGATGGTGTTACTTAATTGGGTCATGAAATGTCTGCAAGAAAACAACCAAGCTCAGACAGCACCAAGGACCCCATAATCCTCCTCCTCCTCCTTTCTCCTCCTCCTGGACCAACCCCACTCCTTTCTAGAACTGATGATGTTACCTAACTGGGTCATGAAACATCTGCAAGAAAACCACCAAACCAGGGAACACACGAAGGACCCCAAAATCCAACCCTACGCTCTATATATATTCTCTTCTATCTACTTTGAGCAAATTCAGTAATGAATGAAGTTGATTTTCTGAACACCACCTTAAATCGGGTGGCTTTCTCCACCCCAGGATCCGAAAACGCTCCTTTTAAGTAAGGAGTCCATTCCTGCTGGGTGCTGATTTTCCCTGGGAAAAATAAAAATAAAAGCCAAAGCCAAAACACCTCAAAATCACCTTCAAAGGGATCACAAGAGAGACTGTTTTCTTTTTTTAAAAGCCTTCCGGCTCGCTCCCTGCTATTTAAAGAAATGCTGCGCTCTTCAGTCTGGCTTCAGCCACGTGCCAGGGCCCTGCTGCAGCCGGCAAGTGGCGCAGAGAAGGCACGACGGTGCATCAGCCGGCAGCTCAATCTTTCAACCCTTTCATCCAATTTTTCCTGAAGGCAGGAAAATAAATGCGGGGAGTGTCCGGGAATTGCTCAGCACCTGTGCAAGTGGAGTCAGAGACACCAAGGTAAATTTGTAGGTTTATATCAATAAATATATTTTACATCTATTGTTGTTGTTAGTTGTGAAGTCGTGTCCGACCCATTGCGACCCCATGGACCACGTTCCTCCAGGCCTTCCTGTCCTCTACCATCCTCTGGAGTCCATTCAAGCTCACGCCGACTGCTTCAGTGACTCCATCCAGCCACCTCCTTCTCTGTCGCTCCCTTCTTCTTCTTCTGCCCTCCATCGTTCCCAGCATGAGGCTCTTCCCCAGGCAGTCCTTCTTCCTTCTCATTAGGTGGCCAAAGTCTTTGAGTTTCCTCTTCAGGATCTGGCCTTCTAAAGAGAGGTCAGGGTTGATCTCCTCTGGGACTGACCGGTTGGATGGCCTTGCAGTCCAAGGGACTCAATGCAGGAGTCTTCTTCTCCAGCACCAGAGTTCAGAGGCCTCCATTCTTTGGCGCTCAGCCTTCCTTATGGTCCATCCTTCACAGCCATAAATTGCAACTGGGAAAACCACAGCCTTGACTAGACACACTCTTGTTGGCAGAGTGATGTCTCTGCTTTTTAAGATGCTGTCTAGATTTTCCATCGCTTTCCTCCCCAGGAGCAAGCATCTTTTGATTTCTTGGCTGCAGCCCCGATGCGGTGATCTTGGAGCCCAGGAAAGTAAAATCGGTCACTACCTGCATTTCTTCCCCATCTATTTGCCAGGAATTGAGAGGGCCGGATGCCATGATCTTAGTTTTCTGAAGGTTGAGTTTCAAGCCAACTTTTGCACTCTCCTCCTTCACCTACATCAAGAGGCTCTTCAGTTTCTCTTCACTTTCTGCCATTAGAGCGGTATCATCTCTGTATCTGAGGTTGTTGATATTTCTCCCGGCAATCTTAATTCCAACTTTTGATTCATCTAGTCCCATCTCTCTCCCTCTCCCCCTCCCTCCCCCCCTTCGGCTTAGTGTTTGTGTGAGTAAAGAGTGGTCGGAGCTGCAGCCTTTCTATAAATCTTGGTGGAGGGGTGTGGAGTGCTGGCTTTGTTTCAGTAAGTGGATTGATTGGCTGTGTGGCTGTATCATGATTGGTAGATTGGTGCTGATTGGTGCTGGCTGTGTGTCCGTTGTTGTTTTGTGTTGTAACGGCCCGGTGGGTGGGGCTCGTTTGTTGCAGCACTCCACACACACGCACCCCCACCAAGGTTTATAGAATGATGGCAGCTCTGACCACGCTTTACTCACACAAACACAAGGCCGAAAACACCAGCCTGAAGATGGCGAATGGGACCTCACCGAAACGTTGCCAAGACAATCTCAATGTTACATGGGAAAAGACCCGAATACAACAAGGCCAGCATACTACACCTGTGAAAATCTACAAAACACACGCACACACACACACACACACACACACACACACACATATATATATATCGATACAGATATAAATATGTGTGTGTGTGTGTGTGTATGTTGTATTTGTGCTGATAAATAAATAAAGGGAGACTAGTATAGATCTATTTCAACCTATTAGTTCTCATCAGCTAGCCATACCTTTACTGGGATTTGAACCTGGGCTGTATTACATATTAGGCAGATGTATTAGCCACTAAGCCACAGGCTCTCCTCTCTCTCTCTCTCTCTCTGTCTCTCTCTTTCTCTCTCTGTCTCTCTCTTTCTCTCTCTTTCTGTCTCTTTCTGTCTGTCTCTGTCTCTCTCTCGCTCTTTCTCTCTCTCTCTTTCTCTGTCTATCTATCTACCTATCTACCTACCTACCTTCCATGTCTGTCGGTCTGTCTGTCTGTCTGTCTGTCTGTCTATCATCTATCTATCTATCTATCTATCTATCTATCTATCTATCTATCTATCTATCTATCTATCTATCTATCATCTATCTATCTATCTATCTATCTATCTATCTATCTATCATCTACCTACCTACCTATCTACTATGTCTGTATCTGTCTGTCTGTCCGTCCATCCATCCATCCATCCACCCACCCACCTACCTATTTGCACAGATAGTCCTCGACTTACAACAGATTGTTTAGTGACCATTCAAAATGACAATGGCACTGAAAAGAATGACCATTTTTCACCCTCACGACCGTTGCAGTATGCTCAAGGTGACATGATTTATTTTCACATCCCATGCTTGTTTGCAAAGTCACAGTCCAGATTCCCCCAGAAAGCTGCCTTATTTTTGGATAAGAATAGACTAATCTCGGGGGTGGGAAAAGGTGGTTTGTTAAGTGCATTTGCAGTGAACCGGAGATGTTTTGACAGAGGCTCCCTTGGTGAAGGTGTTGGGGCTGCTGTTCTGAGCATTTTTTTAACCCAATGGGGAGAGGTGCCAGGTGCTAAATATTCCCCCCACCCCAAAGTTTTTCACGAGGTTGGGAAAGCAGGAGGATGGATGGCTCCCCCTGCCTTGTGCTGTGGCTAACTTGAAAATAAAGGTAGTTGTCCCTCCGGCAGCCAAATCAGAGGAGGAGGAGGAGGAGGAGGAGACGTGGGAGTTGGGGTCAGCATCAAGGCAACCTGAGAGCTCCGAGGGGGCAGAGGGAATGGAGCTGGCAGAGAGGGGGGCGGAGCCAGGGGCCGTCCGTCAGCCTTCAGATGGAGCGTCAACAGCCCCCAGGTTTGGAGGTGGCTGATGAGGAAGAGGAGGAATAGCTGGGTCCAGTGCCTGATGCGCAGATGCATAGAAGGCAAAGAGGAGAGGAGAACAATGAAAATCTATGGGCTGGTCCTTGGTACAGAGGAGCCACCACTGCTAGTGAAGCCCCACCCTAACTCTGGGGATAAAAGGGAGGGGACGGAGATGAATAGATGTGGCAGAGGAGAGGAGAGCTGTGGAAATCTATGGGCTGGTCCTTGGGATCGAAGAGCCACTACTGCGAGTGAAGCCCCACTCTAGCTCTGGGGAAAAAATTATTCAACTTATGGCCGGACGGACTTGTTAGCCCGCGAGAGAAACTTTTTGCCGGGGCTGCTGGCGCTCTTAATAAAGGAATCTTTTGAGTTCACATCAAAGTGAACTCGGTGGCGGTTGAGACCCCCAAACTTTTAGTGATGGGGGACTTTAACCTGCCATCGGTGGGAGAAGCATCCGAGGGGGTTCGGGAGTTCATGGCCTCCATGACAGCCATGGACCTGACTCAATTGATTCAGGGCCCGACACACGAGGGAGGTCACACCTTGGACCTTGTTTTTGTCTCTGGCCAGTGGCTGAGTGATCTGGGAGGAGGGGACTTAACCATCACTCCCCTGTCATGGTCAGACCACTCACTCCTCCGACTTGACTTCCCTGGTGCTACCCCCCGCTGCGGGGAGGCGGAACCGGAAAATACTAGATGGTTCCGCCCCAGGCGCCTGATGGAACCAGAGAGGTTCCAGATGGAGCTTGGGCCACCTTCTGCGGCCCTGACCCGCCCTCGGGTAGAGGACCTGGTGGTCGCGTGGAACAATGCGACTACCAGGGCCTTGAACCGGGTGGCGCCTTTGCGGCCTCTCCGGCGGCAACGCTCCACCCTGGCCCCTTGGTTTACCGAGGAGCTAAGGGTGATGAAGCGCCGCAAGAGATGCCTAGAGAGTCGTTGGAGATCCTCTCGTTCCGAATTTGACCGGACACAGGTACGAGCCCATTTAAGGACGTACCTTGTGGCATTGAGAGTGGCCAAACGTCAATATTGTGCCACTCTCATTGCATCCGCAGAGAACCGCCCTGCCGCCCTGTTTCAGGTGTCCAGCTCCCTCTTATTTCAGGGTAGAGCAGAGGAATTTGGGAAATATCTGCAGGATAAAATCGCTCAAATCCGGAAGGATTGGGTCCCTTCCAGTGGTCCTGTAGAGGCGTCCGTGGCGAGTCTTGAGAGACCTATCTGGGAGGAGTTTGACTTGGTTGCCATCGAGGATTTGGACAGAGTGCGTGGACGACTGCGACCCACCACATGTTTACTGGACCCGTGTCCCTCCTGGCTTGTACTGGCATCCTGGGAGGTTACACGCGACTGGCTCCTGGGCCTAGTGAACGCTTCGTTGGGTGAGGGGTCCCTTCCAGCTGCCTTGAAAGAGGCGGTGGTGAGACCCTTGCTCAAGAAGCCTTCCCTGGACCCTACGGAGCTGGCCAATTATCGTCCTGTCTCCAACCTTCCCTTTCTGGCGAAGGTTGTAGAGAGTGTGGTGGCTTATCAGTTTCCACGACATCTGGAGGAAAATGATTATCTAGACCCGCGCCAGTCCGGCTTCCGCCCCGGTCACAGCACGGAGACGGCCTTGGTCGCGTTGGTGGATGATCTCTGGAGGGCCAGAGATAGGGGTTGTTCCTCTATCCTGGTCCTATTAGACCTCTCGGCGGCTTTTGATACCATCGACCATGGTATCTTGTTGCGCCGACTGGAGGGGTTGGGGTTCGGGGGCACCGTTTTACAGTGGTTCGGCTCCTACCTTTCCGGCCGGACGCAACGTGTGTTGACAGGGGAGCAGAGGTCAACTCTGTGCCCCCTTACCTGTGGGGTGCCACAGGGGTCGGTCCTCTCGCCACTCCTGTTCAACACATATATGAAGCCGCTGGGTGAGATCATCCGTGGTTTCGGGGTGGGATACCACCTGTACGCTGATGATACTCAGCTGTACATTTCCACCCCGAACCACCCCAACGAGGCCGTCGAAATGATGTCCCGGTGTGTGGAAGCCGTACGGGTCTGGATGGATGACAACCGACTCAAGCTCAACCCCTCCAAGACGGAGTGGCTGTGGATTCCGCCCCCCCCCGGTTCAACCAGTTAATTCCATCTCTGGCCATCGGGGGCGTTCAACTTGCCCCGGTGGAGCGGGCGCGCAATTTGGGCGTCCTCCTTGATGCTCGGCTGTCCATGGATGACCATGTGACAGCCGTGGCAAGGGGGGCGTTCCACCAGGTTCGCCTGGTGCGCCAATTGCGCCCCCTATTGGACCGGGATGCCTTGCGCACAGTCACTCATGCGCTGGTGACGTCTCGCCTGGACTACTGTAACGCTCTCTACATGGGGCTTCCCTTGAAATGCACTCATAGACTACAGTTGGTCCAGAACGCGGCCGCGCGGGTAATTATGGGGAGTACAAGGTACTCCCATGTGACACCTTTCCTGCGCGAGCTGCACTGGCTCCCTGTGGTCTACCGGGTGCGTTTCAAGGTCTTGATAACGATCTTTAAAGCGCTCCATGGCTCAGGACCTAGCTACTTGCGGGATCGTATCCTGCCCCATACATCCCTGCGACCAATTCGCTCGCACAGAGAGGGACTCCTCCAGGTGCCGTCCACCAGACAATGTCGGGGGGCGGCGTCTAGGAGTAGAGCCTTCTCCGTTGCGGGCCCAGCCCTGTGGAATGACCTTCCCCCGGATATTAGGACTACCTCTGACCACCGCGCCTTCCGGATAAAGCTCAAGACGCACCTATTTCAAGTAGCTGGCCTGGCTCAACCATAGTTCGTTCACACTGCTCCTGATGGGTTTTTTAATTTTTGTGACTTTTAGACTTTTATTAGGGGATTTTAAACTATGTTTTAACTGTCTTTTCTTATCTTCATACCTCCTCCATGTACGCGTGTTCGTTTATTCTGTGTGTGTATTGTCCATATTGTTTTTTATGTGTTTTATTGTACGCCGCCCCGAGTCCTTCGGGAGACGGTGCGGCTAAGAAATAAATATTTATTATTATTATTATTATTAAAGGGTTTCTCGTATTTGGGGAGCTGAATCAGAACAGTAGTCCCCGACTTATAACCCTTCATTTAGTGCCCATTCAAAGTTACAACGTGTTTCACCCTCACGACCATTGCAGCCCCCCCGCGGTCACGTGATCAGATGCTTGCAACTGGCTCTTATTTATGACGGTTGCCATATCCCGGGGTCATGTGATGCCCTTTTGCGACCTCCCGATGAGCAAAGGCAAGGGGAAAGCCAGATTCACTTAACAACCTTGCAACCAACCGCAGAGATCCACTTAACAGGTTCACTCCACAAATGTTTTTATTGGGTATAGTTAAGGATTTTACCAAAGGGGAAACAAAATTGGCCTTGTATATGGTTACAGCAGCTAGGTTGTTGATTGCGCAACATTGGAAAAAAGATTTTTTGCCAACAATTGATCAATGGATTCAGAAGGTGGCGGGGTTCGCTGAAATGGCAAAAATTTCAGCTTTCTTAAAAGCTCAGAAACAGGAGGATTACACACAGGAATGGGCAAAATGGATTGATTATATACAGAATAAATACCAGACTAGGAGTTATTATCTAGCCTTTAGGTAAGAATGTTTAGACCGATAGATGATCAGAGTAAATAGTATATGGGATGTTTGGAATTATTAGAGTGGTATACAGCGGAAGTCAGGGGGGTGGGTTTGTGCGGGAGGTGGGGGAGGGTTAGGGTGGAGGGTGGGGCAATATATATGTATGAATAAATTAGAAGATGGGACTAATGAAACATTGTTAGGCTAGGAGAAATTTATATTAAGAGTTATAGATGTTAAATTAGCTTAGAAAATGATCAATGTGTCATTATTAATTTAAGACTAATCTCTATAGTTTTTGTTGGGAGGAGAGGGGTTATGAGTAATCTATTTTAAGATGGGGGGTGGGGAGGGGGTAAAGTGTTTGGTATAATATTTGAATGTGAACTTTTGCGGGGGGGTATAGCATTTGTATGAGATTTATATTGTATGGAGGGGGGGGGTGAAAAGGGGGAAAATTTGTTTGTACAAAACTCTTTTAATAAAAAAAAAAAAACAAGGGTGGCGAGAAAAGTCGTGAAATGGGGCAGAACTCACTTAACAACGGTTTTCCTTAGCGGTAGAAACGTCGGCCTCCATTGTGTTCATAAGTCAAGGACTACCTATACAACGTCACGGTTTAAATTTTGGGCACAATTGTGTTTGTAAGTCGAGGACTAATGATAAAACACCACGGTTTACGAATAAACCACTTTGGATGGACTCGTAAGCGTCACATCAAGCTGCTAATCCTGGTTTGCAAGCATCAAAAAGGGCAGGATCTTGCAATTGTGCCTGCCATCTTGACTTTTAGACCTCTTTTGCCAACATCCCGGCCTCCAAACAACTTTCTCGAGAATATAGGTAGTCCTCGACTTACAATGGTTCATTTAGTGACGGTTCAAAGTTAGAATGGCACTGAAAAAAAGGGACGACCATTTCTCGCTTATAACCGTTGTGAAGGGTTATATTCTAACCCAACCTTAGCAGAAACAAAAAACAGACTCCTTGTCACAGAAAAAACCCTCTTTGTTTATCTCCTGTGAATTAATGGCATTCACACACTGAAAAGTCCAAGCAATAGTCCTTCAAAGAATTAACCGCAGTAACAGACCTTATCAGTTTCATGCGATAATTGGAAGGCGGTGAGCTCCCAGCTGAAAGGCTGCAAATTAAGTTCTGGCAAGTTCTGGTTTGTTACAAGGTCTGGTTTGTTGTACGAAACACAATGAGCAAAATCTTCAGAAATATGAACTGTTTCTCCTATGACCACCACTCCCCTTTCCTTCTATTTATTCCCCAGCCAGGGAGGGGGCCATAAAGCATCCATGTGTTCCTTGCTTCCCGAGTCGACTCCTTGTCCTCCGTTGTTCTCCTCTCCTAACTGCTCTGCACATACACGCATCTGGAACGGGCCCCAGCTGTTCTTCCTCCTCACGCATCTCAGCCTCCAAAGGCAGCTGCCTCTCTGGTGGCTGGGAAATGCCGGATGTCCCCGGCTCTATCTCTGCGGCCGATGCTCAGCGTCCATCAGAGCCTTCCCCAGACACCAGAACTGGCGCACGTTCTTCCCCAACCTCCTCATTGTCCGAGTCTCCGTTGGCAGCTGGTGGGCCACAACAGGTTTTAAGTCAATGCCTGGAACGCATTTCATCCCAGTTCCATTTCCATCCCAGTGTCTGGTCTGAAGGACGAAGATTGCTCACTCCAACGCCTCTTGAGCTTTGAAAGTTGCAACACAACGAGTTTTGCAGTGCAAAAGATCTTATTCGGTCCTTGCGAAAAAGGATATTATGCTCACATTCCATGCAGGGGTGACCCTCACCCCCCCCAAGATGAGAGACCCGGTCTCAACGTCCCAGAGATGCCTTCTCTGTTTTTTCTTTAATTAGGCTGGTGTCCACTTTTGGGAAGTCAAGAACAGCTGTGAGTCAGAAAGTGGGAGGTCAAGACGCCACCAATGCCAGAGATAATAAGGCCCCAGGAGTCAAGAACGAAGCTTCTGCGAGGAGCTTATTTTGCAAATTTGCGTCAAGAAAGTGAGTGAACTCTAGACTTTCCCCTCTGTGCTGCTGTCGAAATCCAGGAAGCCAGGGGTGTACAAATTGGGCAACTTTAAGATTTGCGGACCTCTGGGAGTTGAGGTCCACAAATCTTAAAATTGCCATGGTTTGGAGAGCCTGCAAATAAGTGACATTCAAGGACTCCAATTCTTTTGTTGTGGCCCTCCAGCGGCCAGCAGATCTGGCCGCAGAGTCAGACAGTGAGGAGGTTGGGGAGGAACGTGGGCCAGTCCTGGAGTCTGGGGAAGGCTCGGACAAGGGGTCTGCGTCGGAGGCAGAGAGGGGGCCAAGGCCGTCTGGTAGTTCTCAGCTGCCTCCGGAGTCAGACAGCAGTGAGGCAGAGGAACAGCTGGAGCCTGTTCCCAGTGTGCGCATGCGCAGAGCTTCCAAAAGACAAGAACAGCTCAGAAATCAGGGTCGACTTGGGAGTAAAGCCACAGGTGGACGGTGAGTAGCCCCTCCCGTAGGAAATAAAAGAGGAGCGATAGGGGAGTGGGCTTTTGCAGGAAACAATTCGTTCGTTCGTTCCTTTGTTTCAGGAGTGTGAAGATCTGTCCGTGAATCCCAGAGACTCTGTGCCCAGCCTTTCGGCGTTTGGAAAAGATTTACATGGCAGCTTTCCAAGCTAGATAAGGTCTGTGGTCATAAATTCACCTTTGAAAGACTGTTTACCAGGCTTTTGATGAAGAGGAATGGGAGGAATTCACATTCGTTTAATAAAAGGGGTTTTGTCGGGACCAGGACTCTGCCTCCTGCTTTTTGGGGAAGCCTAAGTCAAAACGTCTTTTTCCAAAAATTAAAACCCCGAAACTTGGGAAACCAGGACAACAGAAGAGATCATTCAGATCTGGAATTTGTTCCAGCGTTAAGAACAGCGCAATCCTTCCTGATTCCCAGATGGGTTTCTGACGTAATTCTTTCAGTTCCTTAAATCCCAGAAATAAGGTGGGAGGATACAGATTGTGCCAAGGAAAGGAACAAATTTGCTTTTTAAAACAAATGTAAAGCTTCCTTTAAAAAAATATTGATTTGCAAACTTTCAAAGTTGATCAAAGGTAATTGCATGCACTTACAACTGTTCATTTAATGACCGTTACAATGGTGCTGAAAACGTGTCTTACGAACAGTCCTCATACTTACGACCGTTGCGGTATTTCCCCACAGTCATGTGATCAGATTTCGGGTAGTTGCAATGTCCAAGGGTCACGTGATCACATTTTGCAATCTTCCCAGCTGCTTTCCAGCAAGCAAAATCAATGATTGAAGCTGGGTTGGTTTAATGACTGCCTGATTCACTTAACAACCGTGGCAAAAAAAAAAAGGTTGCAAAATTGGGCCCTGCTGACTTAACCCCCTTGCTTGGTAATGGAAACCCTTGTTCCCATTGTGGTCATTAAGTCGAGGACAACAAGAGGTGTAATTGAACTTGATTTTGGCACTGTCTAAAGTTGACACATTAGGGCCGCGCAATGCCAAAATTAATGTTTTTTCTCTCTAAAAGAAGGCGGTTCCAGGAATTTTTTTGGGCTGTGTTCGTCCCGAAGCAGGATGAAGTCACTCCGTGACGTGTTGCAAAGGGAAAAATTATTCAGGATTTCCATAAACGATTTCACCAAATTGCCAAGGCATTTATCGCAAGAAAGAGACAAGCAAGGAAGACTTGCACCAATTTCTCTGCTTTTTAATCCCAGATTTGGGGTCAGCTACAGATTCTTGGAAACTAGAATAAAGCACACAGAGAGAAACAGAGAAAGAGAAAAAGCCAGAGAGAGAAAGCCAGAGAGAGACACAGAGAGAAAGAGAGAAAGGCAGAGAGAGAGACAGAGAGAGACAGAAAGACAGAGAGAGAGAGATACAGAGAGAGAGAGAGACATAGAGAGAAAGACACAGAGAGAAAGACACAGAGAGAGAGACACACAGAGAGAGACAGAGAGAGACACAGAGAGAGACAGAGAGAAAGACAGAGAAAGACAGAGAGAGAGACAGAGAGAAAGACAGACAGAGAGAGAGAGAGAAAGAGACAAGAGAGAAAGAGAGAGAAAGACAGAGAGAGAGAGAGAGAAAGAGACAAGAGAGAAAAAGAGAAAGGCAGAGAGAGAGACAGAGAGAAAGAGAGAGAAAGACACAGAGAGAGAGAGACAGAGAGAAAGAGAGATATGAAATCATCTCCCTTTGAAAAGAATTTATTAACTGGAAAACGTGCTGATTTTTTGCATAACTTGGCAATTGAAACCATGAGGTCTCCATTCAAAACACACACACACAAACACAGCCAGCTCCTTGTTGAAGGAAATTCTTTGCATTCTCTGAAAATTCGGATGCTGCCAAACTGGATCCAATTTAAAAGTAAGGAGAAACTTCCCGACAGTGACAATTAACCACAGCGCAACAGCTTTTCTGCGGAAGCTGTGAGTGCTCCAGTACTGGAAGTTTTAAAGAATAAACTGGACAGCCATTGGTCGAAAATGGTACAGCGTTTCCTGCCGGAGCAGGGAGGGGAGGGTTGGACTAGAAGACCTCCAAGGTCCCTTCCAGCTCTGGTTATTCTATGTTCCATGTTCTATCTCACCCTCGCCCTCCCAACCTCCAAGTAGAATTCTTACAGAATTATTCAGAAAATAACTTTAAAGAGAAAAAGCTTCACTTATGCAACGAAGAAGGGGAAAAAATGACCAAACTACTTTTTAAAAAATGGATAGTGAATACAGAGTCTATCAGCGCTTGCCCTACCTATCCAAATCATTTCAAAGCTAACTTATATTTTAACGCCCCCCATTCTGAAACGTTGTGTCTCTTTTCTATCGGATGCTGTTGTCGTCTATTGTAAATTATAATTCTGTTTTAAGGTGTAATTCTATTGTGAGTTGTAATTAAGTTGTAATTCTCTTCCATAGGGACAGTTGGAACGGACCTGCCAGGACAGGGAATAAATCCACACCGCAAGCCCTCTTTCGGCCCTTGTATTTAAAAGATGACGGGTGAGAATGCATCAATAATAAGGCTAAAAGATGCTTGTGGAGGCACGGAGGGTCTTCTAGACAACTCAGGGGATGGGAAAGTGTCCCTATAACCATTTATGAACCAGATGCATTCATCCAAAGATGTGATGGGGAGCCCTCTCGGGGGGCAGGTG
Source organism: Natrix natrix natrix (assembly GCA_029891615.1). Classification (NCBI taxonomy): domain Eukaryota; kingdom Metazoa; phylum Chordata; class Lepidosauria; order Squamata; family Natricidae; genus Natrix; species Natrix natrix. Next base: position 312,608 of record JAKRSK010008246.1, read on the forward strand.
CACCATCGCTGGATGTTCTTTTGCTTTCCGGTGTGCAAATGCACGCTGGCCACCTGGTCTTCGCGGGCGCCAGAGTGCCAGAAAACGGGCCGAAAAACAATCAAGACCATCTCAAAAACAGGCAGTTTTTCGGGCCTTTTTCAAGCCATTTTAGGACTGTTTTCAGGCCTAAAGGAAGGAGCCCCAAAAAGGGCCTGAACACAGCCTGAAAAACAGCCTGAAAAACAACCTGAAAATGGCCTAAAAATGGCCCCACAACAGGCATGCCGCACCAGCCAGCTGGACTTTGGGTTTCCCACACTCGGGTGTGCGCATATGCTGACATGCTCTGGTTTGGGCACTCGGTGCCTAAAAGCTTCACCATCACTGATCTAAATTATTTTGATCTATCATTAACGGAGGACGACAGGTGCTCTTTGGGAGAAAGAAAATTACGGATTATTGTACAGGTAGTCCTTGCCTTACGACCACAATTGAGCCCCAAATTTCTGCTGTTAAGTGAGGAATTTGTGAACCGAGATGTGCCCCATTTTACGACCTTTCTTGCCTCCGTTGTTAAGCGAATCACTGCAGCTGTTACATGAGTCACACGGCTGTTAAGTGAATCCGGCTTCCACATTGTCAGACGGACCATACGACCCTGGGACACTGCAACCGTCATAAATGTGAGTCGGTTGTCAAGCATCCGAATGCAAATCACAGGACCGTGGGGATGTTGCAACGGTCGTAAGTGTGAAAAACGATCATAAGTCACTTTTTCCGGTGCCGTTAGAACTTCGGTCACTAAAATGAACTGTTGTAAATCGAGGACTTCTGCAGAGTCACCCAACCGGTCCAGAAGCAAAGGTCTTAGCTGCTGATGTTGTGCAATAGTGTTTGTTGGGTGCTATTTTCTAAAATCAGCCCAACGATGGATGAGAATTCAGTGTATGTGTCACAAAAGACCACGGGAAGCTTCGTGGATGAGACGTGAACCTTTTTCTTCTTCCTCCTCAAGAAAAAAACAGTTGTCCAGCCGCCTTTGGAAAAGGACTTTGAGACAACTGGGTGACTCATCAGCTCCAGTGATGAAGCATGACGAACCCACAACGTCTGGTGGCAAGCTGTTCCACTGGTTAATTGTTCTGTTAGGAAATTCCTCAGTTCCAGGTTGCTTCTCTCCTTGATTAGTTTCCATCCGTTGCTTCTTGTCCTACTCTCAGGTGCTTTGGAGAATAGCTTGACTCCCTCTTCTTTGTGGCAACCCCTGAGATATTGGAAGACTGCTATCATGTCTCCCTTAGTCCTTCTTTCTCTTAAGCTGAACATGTCCAGTTCCTGCAACCGTTCTTCATGTTTTATTCTCCAGTCCCCTAATCATCTTTCTTGCTCTTCTCTGCATGTCTCCCCTAGTCCTTCTTTCTCTTAAGCTAAACATACCCAGTTCCTGCAACCGTTCTTCATATGTTTTAGCCTCCAGTCCCCTAATCCTCTTTCTTGCTCTTCTCTGCACTCTTTCTAGAGTCTCCACATCTTTTCTACATTGCGGAGACTAAAACTGGATGCCGCTGTTGTGTGGTGGCTTGCAACTGAAAGGAGCGCTTGTTTTTCATGCGCCCTTCTGTTTCTTATGACGCAGGATTAGCTCAGGCTTGCACTGGTGGACGCCTCTGCCAGAATTCCCACATGAGCGTGGCTCAACTCCTCACGTGGCCGAGATAGCAAGCCTCTTTGTTTGGGTACCAACATCTGCCTACTACTCCCGTTGCAAAAGTTCGCTTGTGTTTGTTTTTAACCACACAAAAGGCACCGCAGTTCCCTTTTTAAAATTCTTAACGGCACGACACAGTCCTAGTCCTCGCATTACAACCTCAAGGGAGCCCAACGCTTCCGTGAGACGGTGGTGAAGTGAGTTTTGACCGATTGCACCACTTTCCTTGCCACACGTGTTAAGTAGAATCCATGCAGTTGTGAAGTTAGTGACACGGTTGTTAAGCGAATCCGGCTTCCCTATTGAGCTTGAATAGAATAGAATAACAAGAATAGAATGACAAAATTGGAAGGGACCTTGGAGGTCATCTAGCCCTACCCCTTGCTCAGGCAGGAAACCTTATACCGTTTCAGACTAATGGCTATCCAACATCTTCTTAAAGACTTCCGGTGTTGGGGCATTCACAACTTCTGGAGGCAACTTCTGTTCCACTGGTTAATTGTTCTAACTGACAGGAAATTTCTCCTTAATTCCAAATTGCTTCTCTTCTTGATTAGTTTCCACCCATTGCTTCTTGTTCTACCCTCAGGTGCTTTGGAGAATAGTTTGACTCCCTCTTCTTTGTGGCAACCCCTGAGATATTGGAAGATGCTATCCTGTCTCCCCTGGTCCTTCTATTCATCAAACCAGACATACCCAAAATTCCTGCAACCGTTCTTCATGTTTTAGTCTCCAGTTTGCTTGCATGAAGGTCGCAAAAAGGGATTAGCACGACTCCAGGACCCTGCAGCCGTCATAAATATGAACCAGTTTCCAAGCATCTCAATTCTGACCATGTGACTGTGGGGCCATAAGTGTGGAAAATGGTAATAAATCCCCATTTTCAGGGCTGTTGTAGCTTCAAACGGTCATTAAACGAATTGTTTTAAGTCGAAGACTATCTGTAGATGTAGTCACAGCTTCCAAAAATATCTATATTGTCCATCTACCACGGGGGTCTCCAACCTTAGCGACTTTAAGACCCGTGAACTTCCTTCCCCAGACATAAGTCGCTTTTTTCGGTGCTGTTTTTCATACTTACAACCGTTGCAGTATTCCCCATGGTCAGTCATCAAAATTCGGCCATTTGGCAACTGACTCCTATTAGTGATGATTGCAGTGTCCCTCGGGGTCATCTGATCCCCCTTTGCGACCTCCTGACAAGCGAAGTCAATGGGGAAGCCTGCTTCACTTAACGACCGTGCTACCGACAGAACTGCTGATTCACCTAACAACGATGGCAAAAAAAAATGTCACAAAATGGGTCAAAAGCCACTTAGCAGTGGAAATGTGGGGCTCAACTGTGTTTGTAGGTCAAGACCTAGCTGTAGAAGCCACAACGGACATCCAGAAAGTTGTATTTGGGGCTAAAAACTACATGAAAGGGAGGAGAAAATTTTGCACGTTTCAATTTTCTGGGTATGACTGCAAACGAGAATCATGTAGGAAGCGAAAGGAATTAAATGGTACTTTGTTCCTTTCAACGTCTTCGCATCAGTTTGTGATGTGTGTGTCCCTTTGTGTGTTGACAAGCGCACAAAGGGAAGAAGGCTTACAGGAAGCCCATGGGATTACGCACACCCGCGTGCAAAGCCTCAGTGAGCAAAAAATGCACCAGCCAGCCAGAGGTGAAGTTGAGAGGCACCATAAGAGAAAAGGATAATCGGATTTAAACGGAGACAGTAATATTTAGATGCAAAGGAAGGACGGACGTATATTGCAGGAGTAGGAAAGATGGAAAGTATGCCTGTTTTGATGAGAAGTGAGAAGAATCTCATGTTTTCGGCTCAGGAGGACTGGGAAATATTTATTATATTGGTTTATATTCCAGCGTTTGGCTTTTATATATATATAAACGCTGGAATATAAAGACCATCCAGGCAGAAAACCATATTTTTATTTTTAATGTTGCCTTTGCTATGTTTGTGTTGTATTTATTTATCAGCACAAATACAACACATATATACATACTTACTTACTTACTTACTTACTTACACACACACACACACACACATAAAGTTTTTTTATTTTTTCATTTTCATAACATATAACCACATGTATACCATTACATAGCCAACATCGTATTGTATTATTCAATGTTTACATCAATTCGTCTTGCAATCAACTCCTAAAAACAATTATTTGCTCTTCTGCTCTCCATACACCATATTTGTACCTTATCCATCACTTTCTTCTCCCTCTCTCCTCCTCCCTACCTCCTTTCTTCCCTATGTCATCCTTCCCTTCTCTACTTCCTCTTCCTCTCCTCTCTCCCCTTTCCACTCCTCCTTTGTCTCCTCCTCTCCTCCCCACTCTCCTATCCCTCTCTTCTTCCCTTACCTCCCTCCTCTACTTCCCACTCTTCATCTCATTTATCTGGTGTATTTCAGCTTCTGAGTGAGCTCCATTTTATGTTGATGGTATTTATAATTCCTTTTCAATATACATATTTAATTTTAACATATATCTTCCTCCTTTAAAAAAAAAACAGAACAAAAAAGTATACCTGTATAGTCATTAAGCTTTTGCAGTGTTTGGCTTTTATGGTGCATAATAGCACTGATAATTAGGAATTACGAACTCTTCCCAATTGCTTTTTCAGGCTGGTCAACGTTGCTGGAAGATTAACTACTTTTTAGATGTGTGGACTTCAACTCCCAGAATTCCCCAGCCAGGAAGAACGATCTGAGTAGACGTTGATATAAGTAGTCCTCGACTTGCCACAGTTCATTTAGTGACCATTCAAAATTACAGCACTGAAAAAAGTGACTCATGACTGTTTTTTCACATTTACGACCATTGTAGCGTCAGTCACATGATCAAAATTCAGACACTCAGCAACTGACTCATACTTATGATGATTGCAATGTCCCGAGATTGTGCGGATCCCCTTTTGCAACCTCCTGACAAGTCAATGGGAAAGCTAGATTCACTTAACAACCGTGTCACTCACTTAACAACCAGATTGATTCACTTAACAACCCTGTCACTCACTTAACAACCAGAGTGATTCACTTAACAACTGTGTCACTCACTTAACAACCGGAGTGATTCACTTAACAACAGTGTCACTCACTTAAGAACTGGAATGATTCACTTAACAACTGTGGCAAAGTGAATCTGGCTCCCCTATTGACTTTGCTTGTCAGGCGGTTGCAAAGTTACAACGTGCCTGCAAAAAAGTGACTTATGTGGCCATTTTTCACACTTATGACCGTTGCAGCATTCCCATGTTCAGGAGCTTGGCAGTTAACTCATATTTATGACCATTTGCAGTGTCCCAGGGTCACATGATCCTATTTTGCGACAAAGCAAAATCAATGGGGAAAACAGATTCACTTAACAAGTATGTTGCTAACTTAACAACTGTGATAAGAAAGGTTGTTCAATGGAGCAAAACTCACTTAACCAATGTTTCACTTAGCAACATACATTTTGGGCTCAACTGCAGTCTTAACTCAAGGACTACCTGTAATAAGAAGGATATATCAACACAGCACTGTCAAGTAGCAATAGCTAGCCCTGTTTGTAAGATGAGCAGGTATATAAATTTGATGATTAAGTAAATAAATGAACTGGATGGGGGACCACTAGGCGATCTCAGAGTAACAGGCTATCCAGCAAATACAAATACAATAGTAGAGTTGGAAGGGACCTTGGAGGTCATCTAGTCCAACCCCCTGCCTAGGCAGGAAACCCTTATACCGTTTCCAGACAAATGGCTATCCAACATCTTCTTAAAGACTTCCAGTGTTGGGGCATTCACAACTTCTGGAGGCAACTTCTGTTCCACTGATTCATTGTTCTAACTTTTAGGAAATTTCTCCTCAGTTCTGTTGCTTCTCTCCTTGATTAGTTTCCACCCATTGTTTCTTATTCTGCCCTCAGGTGCCTTGGAGAATAGCTTGACTCCCTCTTCTTTGTGGCAACCCCTGAGATACTGGAACACTGCTATCATGTCTCCCCTGGTCCTTCTTTCTCTTAAGCTAAACATATCCAGTTCCTGCAACCGTTCTTCATATGTTTTTAGTCATATATGAATAAATGAACTGGATTGGGGACCACTAGGAGATCTCAGAGTAACAGGCTATCCAGCAGACAAGAAGAAAGCAGCTGACAAGGAAACTTCAGGTTTTCATCCGGGTGCTGGTCTGTTGTTTTTTAAACTCAGCTAACTCAAATGCAGATTTAAAAATCTGCAATTACAGATAGTCCTCGCCTTATAACCACCGTGTTTATACTTATAGTGACTGTTCGATGTTACAACAGCATTGAAAAAAAATCGATTTATGATATTTTTTCACACTTAATGACCGTTGTCCCATCCCCATGGTCATAGGCCCAAAATCTATGACAAAATCCTGGCAACAGACTCATCTTTATGACGGCGGCAGTGTCCCACGGTCATGCGTTCTCCTTTTGCGACCTCCTGCCAAACTTCGGGGGAATCAGATTCACTTAACAACCGTGTTAATTCACTTAACGACAGCAGTGACTCACTTAACAACTGCGGAAACAAAAGTAGTAAATCTTGGCAAAGCCCGCTGGACAAACGCCTGGCTTAAGAGCACAAATCTGGGGCTGAATTATGGTCGTAGGTCGAGGACTTTTCCTCAATGTTTTCTTCTGGCATTGTTTCACTTTTTCCCCCTCCTTTTTAGAGCTGGCTTCACTCAGAGAAGGAAGAAAGGAAAGGTGACCAAGCGAAAAAGAAAGGAAATAGAACACAATTAGCAACCGTCCCAGCCAGACAGGAAGAAGGAACTTCCCTCGTTTTGAAGGTGATTCTTGAAATAAACAGCAGGAAGTGTGGAAAAAAAGACAAAGGAACAGATGCCGAAACAGAGACTTTAGGTAGCAAAAGTACATAAAATGGAGATTTTGGGCCACAAAAGTGTACAAAAGAGAGATTTGGGGCACCAAACTTTGTAAAATACAGGTAGTCCTCGACTTACGACCGCAACTGAGCCCAAAATTTATGTTGTTAAGTGAAACATTGGTTAAACATCTGCCCCATTTTACGAACTTCCTTGTCACAGTCGTTAAGCGAATCACTGCTGTTGTTAAGTTAGTAACCCGGCTGTTAAGCGAATCTGGCTTCCTCGTCGACTTCGCTTGTCGGAAGGTCGCAAAAGGAGGCCACGTGACCCCGGGGCCATGCCGGCCGTCGTAAATACGAGTCAGTTGTCAAAGAATCTGAATGTAAACCATGGGATTGTGGGGTCGTAAGTGTGAAAAACAGTCCTAAGTCACTTTTTTTCCGTGCCTTTGTTACGTCAAACCGTCACTAAGTGAACTGTTACAAGTTAAGGACTAGCTGTGGTGGTTTGGGATTTTCTGCTGGCCAGCAGCTTTTCAGTCTCTCTAATCCACAGACAGCTGCCATTGTGTCAACAGGGCCTCAAAATACACACACATAAACAAATACACACAAACACACACGCACCCATTCACGAGACCACAGCTATGACATTGAGATGGAAATTTCCTCCGTCTCATCTCCCACAGCTTCTGGGCGGGCTCCGTGCCAGCGCATTCTCTCAGGCGCATTTCTTAATTTTGCTTTTAATCTGTACAGATTTGCTTTGTTCGGGGAACGGAGATGAATTTTCCCTTCTGAAAGCTCTTTGTGGAACGGTTTTGTCTCCAGACGTTTGTGGGAGCTTCATCCCGGGAGGCTTTTGAGAAGAGATGGGGCAGCCATTTGTCCGAAGTGGGGTACCAGGTCCCCTGTTTGGGTGGTGGGGTTGGACTAGATGACCTCCAAGGTCCCTTCCAACTCCTTCAATCTGTAAAGAACAGAGGTTGCCTCAGAAATTGTGGGAGCTTCATCCCCAGAGGCTTTTGAGAAGAGATGGGGCAGCCATTTGTCTGAAGTGGGGTAGGGTCTCCTGTTTGGGTGGTGGGGTTGGACTAGATGACCTGCAAAGGTCCCTTCCAACTCTGTGATTCTGTTGTTAGTCAAAGAGAAGGATTGGGGGGATAGGATAGCTGTCTTCCAGTACTTGAGGAGCTATCCCTGAGAAGAGGGAGTTGGCCTGTTCTCCGAAGCACTCGAGGGCAGAATAAAAAGTAAGAGGTGGAAAAGCGTTAAAGAGAGATTGAATTTAGATACTATAAAGAGAAATTTCCTGACAGTGAGAATAATAATTACATCAGTGGAACATCTTGTCTCCAGAAGTTGTGGGTGCTCCAACACTGGATGCTTTTAAGAAAAAATTGGACTGAAATGGTGTTGGGTCTCCTGCTTGAGGAGGGGGTCAGACTAGAAGACCTCTAAGGTCCCTTCCAACTGTCATTCTGTTGTTGGAAGCCCAGCGAAGCAGCCCATGCAATCAAGGCAGAACCTGCAGCCCACAACATCTGGTGGCAAGCTGTTCCACTGGTTAATTGTCCTCACTGTCAGGAAATTTCTCCTTAATTCCAGGTTGCTCCTCTCCTCCTGGATTAGTTTCCATCTATTGTTTCTTGTCCTGCCTTCAGGGGATTTGGAGAATAGCCTGGCTCCCTCTTCTTTGGGGCAGCTTCTCAAATATTGGGAGACTGCTATCATGTCTCCCCTGGTCCTCCATTAGAGTAGACATACCCAGTTCCTGCAACCGTTCTTCATAAGTTTTAGCCTCCAGTCCCCTAATCGTCTTCGTTGCTTTTCTGCAGACATGTCCGTTAAAGAACCATCTTTCTTGTGATGCACCGGTTCCTGCAGCTTCCTCACTTTGGGATGAACCAAAATTCGGCAGTAATTAAAAATCCCGCCCCACTTGCCGTGTCTGGAATTCCTTCCGTGCCATAAATATGGCTCTTGACTCCTCAAAGCAAACTAAATGCGAAGTTTTCAATCAGTCTGGCTGGGAAAAAGATTGAAGGGCGTGCAAATCACCGCTTCTAAAAATAGACTTTATGCAGCTCCATTCAGCCAGCCAAGTTGCAATCAAGGACCAACATGCAATCTCTAACAGACCTCGGCTGCCATTTGATTGGCATCCGCAGAGAGCTTCCCCCGTGGTACCCTGGGTTTTCAGTATAATTCCTATCGTAGATCAAGGAAGCCCCTACCTGGGCTTTTTATTCTATATATTTTTTTCTTTTTAACCTTGCTATTAAATGTTTGAGGTCTTGCCAGAAATGCCCACTAGGCAAGCCCACCCTAAAGTAAAAGGGAGGGGGGAAAGCAAGTGCTCTCTTTTTTTTTAAAAAAAAAGTAACAAACCTATAATTTGGATGGATTGCAATTTCCCCTTTCTAAAGGAACACTGAAGCACAGCAAAATAGGGAGAGTTAAGACTTTGCTAGAGGAGAAAGTGTCCCTAAGACCTGCAAACTCATGGGGAAAAAAATCATCATGCATCTTATTATGCAGAGGAATTAAAAAGGCTCTTGATAGCAATGGGCCTTAGACTTATATACCGCTTCATAGTGCTTTCCAGCCTCTCTAAGCCCCTTGCCCCCCAACAATCTGGGTCCTCATTTGACCCACCTTGGAAGGACGGAAGGCTGAGTCAACCTGGAGCCAGTCAGTTACTGGTAGTGAGTGGTGAATTGGCCTGCAGTACTGCATTTCTCAACCACTGTGCCAATATGGAAGGAAGGAAGGGAGGAAGGAGAATGGGGGAAGAAAGAAGGAAGGATGGATGGAAGGAAGGAAAGAGAATAGGGGAAGAAGGAAGGAAGGAAGGAGAATGGGGGAAGAAGGAAGGAAGGAGAATGGGGGAAGAAGAAAGGAAGGAGAATGGGGGAAGAAGGAAGGAAGGAGAATGAGGAAAGAAGAAAGGAAGGAAAGAGAATGGGGGAATAAGAAAGGAAGGAAAGAGAAAGGGGGAAGAAGGAAGGAAGGATGGAAGGAAGGAAAGAGAATAGGGGAAGAAGGAAGGAAGGAGAATGGAGGAAGAAGAAAGGAAGGAGAATGGGGAAGAAGGAAGGAAGGAGAATGAGGAAAGAAGAAAGGAAGGAAAGAGAATGGGGGAAGAAGGAAGGAAGGAAGGAGAATGGGGAAGAAGGAAGGAAGGAGAATGGGGAAGAAGAAAGGAAGGAGAATGGGGGAAGAAGGAAGGAAGGAGAATGGGGGAAGAAGGAAGGAAGGAGAATGAGGAAAGAAGAAAGGAAGGAAAGAGAATGAGGAAAGAAGAAAGGAAGGAAAGAGAATCGGGGAAGAAGGAAGGAAGGA